>JANAVB010011799.1:11009278-11429828 GCA_029216955.1 Iris pallida
CCTTAGACTTTAGGTATTTGCAAATAGGTCCCTAATATGTCTGAATGCAAATAATAATTTGCATCCCGCACTTAAAACAATTAGTTAATAATAAACTACCACTGAAACAATTTAAGTATTTACAAACTGCTATTAAAACATTTTAATTAATTACAAAACTATATTAAAATATTTTAATAAATTGCAAAATAGTATTTTAGTTATTAAAACTTATTTAAAAATCATTTAAAAATTGTAGAAAAATTCCTAAAAATCATAATAAATTATTTAATGCTAAATATGTCATTAAAAATTAATTAACACTAATTAAATCAAAATTGAAAATCAGGGGGTGACACATATCATCAAAAATTCTGCTAGAAGAGCCTTCTCGGACAACTTCTGAGTATCCTGATAAAAATAAGTAAAAGAGTCAGATTGACTCCCAAATATGTCGTCGATGGTTTTCACTCTCGTGGCGGTCAACACCTGGTCCTGCACCTCCTCCCGGGTTCGAGGACTTCGGGGAGAAACCCGGCCTGAGGCGCCGAGCTTAAAAATGTAACTGAGCCAGGCCTTCGTATGAGGAAGGTTCCCTTCCGAGCTGTCGTTCTTCTTCTTCGACATCTGCTTGCATGTGCTGTGGTGACACAGTAATTTCCGGTAGACAGCAACAAAGCCCGAGAACCGCTACTTCCAACTCCTCGAACTCTTCGTTCGTGGGGGTATACGCTTCGGAGACTTCATTTCCCCAGGGTAGCCTGGAGACTTCACGCATTTCGTGGAGAGCGAGCCCCATCTCCCCTCCAGGGGTAAAGAAGGTCCCCGTTCGACGGTTGTACATTTCAAGAAGAGCCATGAAGAGCTTCTTGTTTAGGGACAAACCATAACAAGTGCCCCGGATGGCATGATACAAGCCAATCTCGCGCAGGAGATTGTCGTATGTCCGTAAAATCTACATGGTCAAGTTGGTCCACGAAGGGATAGGGTTCATCCAATTCAGTAGCGCCAACCAACCAATGGGGTATGATCCCTTATGAGCAAGCTGGTTCATAAAAGTGTCAGCTTGAGAGAAACGGAAGTTGGGACCCTGCACATTTAAGAAACTACCCGGGGCCAACCCCAACACATAGTAGCTGACCGGCGTCCTGCTCGCGACCACCGACCCAAGTTTCTGTTATAGTGAATATCACCCACAAATATTCTCTTTCGGCTCGGAGTCAAGGAGTCCACCATTTTCTTGTCCATTGGCAGCATGTTGAACCACGACAGCGGGAAGTGACGTTCCATCTGAGGAATGTAGATCGCCACCCCGTTAAAAAAACTCCAACTTTCAGATATATCCAAAATATTAGGGTTCTTCACAGTCAGGGCATCCCCAAAAAGGAACACAGGTTTCAGGTGTTTGTCCCTCAATTTCCCCGAGTTCATCATGCCCGTGAGAAAGTAGAAGGACTGGTTTTTGATATCTCTCAGCCTCTCCTCAGGTTCATCTTTGGGAAATTGGTTCGACACATAATCAACTAAATGATCGAACCTCACAACCATAGCAGATTGGGCTCGACCTACCAAGAGTTCTTCCGCAGGATTGACTGGCAACTTCACTGAAAAAAGTCAAAAGAAAGAAGTCAGAAGATAGCCAGGAAAAAACCACTTAATGCTTTCTGAGCTTATTCTATTAGGTGGGACTTCATGCGGCCCAGTTTATAAGGAGCTTATGCGGCTCTGTTTGGTGGGGCCCAGTTTATAAGGAGCTTATGCGGCTTTGTTTGGTGGGGCCCAGTTTATAAAGGAGCTTATGCGGCTCTGTTTGATGGGTCTTCATGCAGCCCAGTTCATAAGAGCTTATGCGGCTATGTTTGGTGGGTCTTCATGCGGCCCGGTTCATAAAGTGCTTATGCGGCCATGAGACGTCTCTCATGCGGCTCGGACATGAGACATACTCTCATGCGGCTCGGACATGAAGCAACTCTCATGCGGCTCGGACGTGAGGCATACCCCATGCGGCTCGGACATGAGACGTTCATGCGGCCCATACAGCACAGCATATGCGGATTCATCACACTGAACTTAACAGTTCAATGAAGACGAAGAGAGCATTATATGCCAAAGACCCGCGCATAAAACATGCGACATAGCCATTATGGATAGGATTCGAATCCATGCAGTTCTTCTCAACGCTCTTACCGTCAATAGCAGGATGAACGTCAGGATGAACTAAGATCGCCGACGAAGAGGCAACTCCTTTGCCCTTCGCTACAGCACTGGAGGAAGCCTTGGGAGCCATTGATGATCGAAAGAGGAGAAAAGACGGAGAGTAGGGCACGAAGGCTTGAAGAAAGAAGAGAGTAAAGAATCTCTCTCTTCAAAAATTGCTCATATTTATAGGCTGACAGGGGCGTATGAACCGATAGACGCTTCGGATTTCATGCTGCCTAGAAGATAAAGCCAACCCTTGGGATTCTATCCCCTTTCATGCAAAAAAGAATGCTCAGAATCATCAAGGCAAATCTAAATATTTAATGCCGACTCTTGGGTTCCTATCCAAAAGACGGCTTTAAAAATCAAGACAAATCAAAAGCAATTAATGAGACGCCTACGTGGCACGAAGACCATTATGCGGCCAGAGAAGCCTATGCGGCCGGAGAAGCCTATGCGGCCAGAGAAGCACATGCGGCTAGAGAATCCTATGCGGCCAGAGAAGTCTATGCGGCATAAAGAGCTTATACAGATATACCCATGCTTCTTATTCAAAGTATTTCAATTTTACAAATAGAAAACTTTGAAGGGGGTCTTGTAGAAGCATGAAAAAGTATAGTAATTCTCATGCGACACAGAATCAACATAAAACTCCATGCGGCTCAGAACTTGGGGAGTTTCATGCGGCTCAAAATTTCTGAGAGCTTCATGCGGCTCAGAAAGCTTCATGCGGCTCAGAAAGCTTCATGAGGAGCCACGTGCCTTATGCGGTTCAAAATAGGCCTATACAGCTGGCCATAATTACTCCGTACAGCTGGCCATTAATGCTCTGACACAAAGTGACAACTCTGACAGAAATGATGGCTCTGACATAAAGAAGAGATGCGACATGCTTATAAAAAGACGATAAAATCTTTATGATAGCTGGCACAGTTCACAAATTCTAAGAAAGTTCTTTATGCGGATCGCTTCCGTGACCTTCATGCGGCTCGGTTATGAGGCCACCCTCATGCGGCTCGGTTATGAGGCCACCCTCATGCGGCACGGCTATGAGGCCACCCTCATGCGGCTGGGTTATGAGGCCACCCTCATGCGGCACGGTTATGAGGCCACCCTCATGCGGCACGGTTATGAGGCCACTCTCATGCGGCTCGGTTATGAGGTTACCCTCATGCGGCTCAATTATGAGGCCACCCTCATGCGGCTCGGTTATGAGGCCACCCTCATACGGCTCGGTTATGAGGCCACCCTCATGCGGCTCGATTATGGGGCCACCCTCATGCGGGTCGATTATGAGGCCACTCTTATACGGCTCAATCATGGAGACAATCCTTCATGCGTCTCAGCCAGGATGCACCATTCATGCGGCTCGCAACATAGCGACAGTTGGGACATGTGGCAGAAGTTGACTAAGTCTTAAACAACTCAGATTTATTGCAACCAACATATCACAACAGTTCAGATTTATTACAACCGACATAACAGTCCAGATTTATTTGCAACAAACAGATCAAGATTAATCTTAACCAATCCCCAACTGCCCACTTCTCAAGGCACAGTTATAAGGATGTGGCCACGTGGCTGTACACCCCACTCATCACAAACTCCTATAAATAGCGTAGGATTATTCTTTTGCACACACAGAGAAAGGCAGATATACACACAGAGCATTTCTTCGCCGGAGCCGAGGTTGCGTCCGATCATCCAAGGAGTAAGGCAAAGTTGTTAGCACTTTTCCGAGCCTCTACTATCACCCCCCAGAATCCAAATTAAACAATTGTACTTAGATTGCTTTTCCTAGGTTTTGTTCCTAGGCTCTTTTTTGTACAAGCGAGTTTGTATTTGTGAATTAAAGTTCAGTCCTCCCATAAAATTGTTCTGTTGTTTGATAATCAATGGCAAATAGTACTCGAGCCTCTACCTGCAGCAGCGAGAAGTTCCAAATTTGAGGTGTCAAAATTCAGCAAAAGTTTCTGCACTTCCTTCTGCGGTACTGAAGATCCTTCTGTGGCGATCGATTGGTTGGAGGAATTGGAAGACCAGTTCGAGCTTCTAGGCGTCGATGAGTCCAAGAAAGTCGCATGCGCTCAACTTCTACTCCGATTGAACACGCACGACTGGTGGGCCGTGCAAAAGTAAGCGATCAGACGCGACGACGAGACAACGGCAATTTCTTGGGCTACCTTTCGAAAGGCGTTCGAGATCGAGTACCTCCCTGCAGCCGTTCGACAAGAGAAGGAAAATGAATTTATGCAGCTAAGGCAAGGGAATATGACGGTGCGACAGTATGCAGCAGAGTTCAAAAAGTTAGCCAAATTTGTTAGAGAATTCTTGCCCTCCACGGAGTGTCGTGCTCGACGGTTCGAAGTGGGTATACGACCATCTATTTACGCCCACGTGTCTGTTCCGCAATACAAAATGATGGAGGAGTCTCTCAACCATGCCCTCCGCCTTGAACACCAATACCATCCAGGTGCTGTCGGCGCTGTGCATACATACAATCACAAACGTCCTAGCCACGTGGGAGTAAACAATGTGACCAAGCGTCCAAACAATGGGCAACAAGACAGATATTAAGGCCGTGATCCACGGCCTTATTGCAACCGATGTCACCATGTCGGTCACACTATCAACGACTGCCGGATACCAGAGGGTGGATGCTGGAACTGTGGCAAGATGGGCCACGTTCGTGCTAATTGTCCGACCAGAAGGCCGAACCCAATGGCGCACCAACAGCAGCAATACCGTCCAGCGAATCTAGGTCCAGCGCCTCGAGCCCATCAACCCGTACCGTAAAATGGCCAAGACCGTCGCCCCAATGCCCAGGACCGCGTCTATGACATGACTCGAGATGAAGTGCTTGCATCAGATACGGTCGTGACAGGTATACTAAATTTCAATAATGTGCCTGCTCGTGTACTATTTGATTCAGGCGCTTCGTATAGTTTTATATCGGCAGACTTTACCGTCGAACACAAATTTTTTATAATATCATTAGATCTTGACCTTAGCGTAAGTACACCTTCGGGCACACCACTACTCACAAATTTAGCCTGCGGCGACGGGATTATTTGTATCGGCGGTCAAAAGATTGGTCTTGACGTGATAGTTATAGACATGAAGGACTACGATATCATTCTGGGAATGGATTGGTTCGGGCCGTGCAATGCAACCATCGACTGCGCCAGAAAGACGGTCACCTTCTGTATACCAGGAGTGCCTGAATTCTTCTTTTCGTGTGGTGAGGCGTCGTCGACCTGCATGCTGATCTCGACAATTTCTGTTCGGAGGATGCTGCATTCTGGGTGCGAAGGCTATTTGGCGTCCGTTCGAGACACGCGACAGGATGGTGCAAACACGGGTCAAACCGACGTTGTGGCAGAATTTCCCGATGTGTTCCCGGACGAGCTACCCGGCATGCCCCCCGACCGAGAAATCTAGTTCAGCATCGATACATTCTCCGATACTCGACCGATTTCCAAGGCCCCGTAAAGAATGGCCCCCGCCGAGCTGAAGGAGCTCAAGGTCCAGTTACAAGAGTTGCTTGACAAAGGGTTTATTCGGCCTAGTATTTCAACGTGAGGAGCGCCCGTGTTGTTCATGAAGAAAAAGGATGGATCCATGCGTCTGTGCGTCGATTACCGAGAGCTGAACAAGGCCACCATCCGGAACAAATATCCATTGCCCCTTATAAACGACTTATTCGATCAGTTACAAGGCGCCTCGGTATTTTCGAAGATTGATCTCCGATCGGGCTATCATCAACTCAAGATCAAGTCAGACGACGTACAAAAGTCAGCCTTTCGCACTCGGTACGGCCACTACGAGTTCCTGGTGATGCCATTCGGCCTGACGAACGCCCCTGCCGCCTTCATAGATCTGATGAATCAGATATTTCAACCATTTCTCGATAAATTTGTGGTAGTCTTTATTGACGATATTCTCGTCTACTCGAAGGACAGGGCGCAGCATGCAGAACATCTGCGGACCGTGCTCCAGACACTTCGAGAGAATCAGTTGTATGCAAAGCAGAGTAAGTGCAAATTTTGGCTAAGCAGCGTATCCTTTCTTGGTCATATCATTTCGTCCAACGGCATTGCAGTCGATCCGAAGAAAGTGGAAGTTGTTGCTGATTGGAAGCGGCCTGCGTCTGCTAGTGAGATTCGAAGCTTTCTTGGTTTGACGGGATACTATCGACACTTCGCGAAAGACTTCACGAAGATTGCATCGCCATTGACTCGCCTCACTCAAAAGGGAGTCGTGTATGAGTGGTCGGATAACTGTGAAGCTTCCTTCCAGGAGCTAAAACAGCGACTAATTTTGGCCCCTATTCTCGCGCTTCCGGATGGGCCTGACGGTTTTCAAATATTCAGCGATGCTTCAGGCTAGGACTTGGGATGTGTGCTCATGCAGCGAGACAAGGTGATATCCTTCGCCTCCAGACAGTTGAAGCCGCACGAGAAGAACTATCCTACGTACGACTTGGAGTTAGCGACGATTGTGTTCGCGTTGAAATTGTGGCGTCACTATCTATATGGCGTGGCGTACGCGATCTATACCGACCACAAGAGCCTCAAGTATCTCTTCACCCAGAAGTAATTGAACTTATGACAGAGGCGCTGGCTCGAACTGATCAAAGACTATGACTTGATGATCGACTATACTCCGGGCAAGGGAAATATTGTGGCGGACGCTCTGAGTCGAAAATATCTTACCTCGCTTTCCATCACCCGCAGAATACTAAAAGATATAGAAGAAATAGGTATCGACCTCCGGGTTCGATTCAGGGATATACGGTTGGCGCAACTACAGTTTGAGCCGAGTTTGCTGGAAAAGATCAAGACCGCTCAGAAGGATGATCCGTACCTGAAGAAAATGCGCGAGCGAGTATCAACAGGTAGTGTGACCGACTTTGCAGAAGGTAAGACCGGCGTGCTGAGATTGAATGACCGACTATGTGTTCCGGATGATTCAGAACTATGAAAGGAGATATTAACGGAGGCGCATTATGCGAAATATACCTTGTATCCAGGCAGTACCAAGATGTATAAGGACCTCCGCACGACCTTCTGGTGGCACGGGATGAAGAGAGATGTGGCGCTCTTCATGTCACAATGCATGGCCTGTCAGCAGGTGAAAGCTGAGCATCAGAGACCGGACGGAGAGATGCAGAATCTGGCAATTTCGAAATAGAAATGGCAGCACGTGTGCATGGATTTTATTGTTGGTCTGCCAAATACACCACGGGGAGATGATGCCATCTAGGTCATCGTCGATCGACTAACCAAGTCAGTGCACTTCATTGCCATCAAAGTTACTTGGAGCATTGATCGCCTAGCACAGATTTATCTTGATGAGATAGTGCGGCTGCACGGAGTTCCAGTATCCATCGTCTCTGATCGGGATTCACGGTTCATGTCGCGATTCTGGAGTAGCCTTCAGTCGGCACTAGGTACCAAGTTGCAGTTCAGCTCAGCTTACCATCCTCAGACCGATGGCCAAACGGAGCGCGTCAATCAGATTCTCGAAGACATGCTACGACTCTGCACAATTGACTTCAAATCAAGCTAGGATGTTCATCTACCTCTGGCTGAATTTGTGTACAACAATAGCTATCAATCCAACATTCAAATGGCGCCGTATGAAGCCTTGTACGGACGAAAGTGCCGGTCACCCATTTGCTGGGACAAAGTCGACGAGCGGCAGATTCTCGGCCCGGAACTGGTAGAACAGACTGTGTAAAAAGTTTGGCTCATTCGAAAAAGATTAAAGACCGCACAGAGTCGTCAGAAAAGCTACGCGAACGTTCATCGTCGATCCCTCGAGTTTCAAGAAGGCGATCACGTATTTCTCAAAGTGTCGTCCATGCGAGGAGTTACTCGGTTCGGCACGAAGGGGAAGTTGAGTCCAAGATTCGTTGGGCCGTTCGAAATACTCGAGCGGGTCGCCCCAGTGGCCTATAAAATTGCCCTACCACCGGCGTTTAAAGGTGTACACAATGCCTTCCACGTCTCTCAGTTGCGGAAGTACGTGCACGACCCTAGCCACGTGGTAGATTTTGGCCAGCTGGAGCTGAAGTCCGACTTATCCTACGTTGAAGAGCCAGTTCAAATCTTAGAACGCAAGGATAAGCTGCTGCGAAATCGGGCAATCCCTCTCGTTCGCGTACTCTGGAGGAACCATGCGGTGGAAGAGTCGACATGGGAACTCGAGTCAGAGATGAAGGAAAAGTTTCCTTCATTATTTTCATAAAGGTAGGTTCTGTTCTTAAGTTTCGATGACAAAACTTTTTCTTAGTTGGTTATGGTGTAGTGTCCCGTCCCTACATCGTCTCCCGTTTCCTGTCCACGGGGTGCGCGAGAAAGGAACACTGTCGCTATCGATTCGGTCGGACCGATAGGTCGGGATCGATCGAATCGATCGAACGAAAACGGTTGAATTAAGATCCATTCCCCGTTATGGAATGGCTTCTTCGGAACCAAGTCCCATATTCAGCGGGTAGCGCCTCAAGGATTGACTCTGCGGCTGAGTCGGGAGAGACCTCCCGTTGCTTTGTTTTTTATGCCGCTTGCGTTGGTTTTGGCTTTGGTTTTCTGAATGCATTTTCGTGAATGTTTTCGATAGTTTTCATGGCTTGCATTTCGAACTCGCATTTTCTATCGAACTTCTTGCATAACACAGTGTTTTAATCGGTTGCTTGTGCAATTTCAGGTAATCGCGTAGGCGACGTCTAGCACGGCCAACAAGTCTCTCGCCTCAAGCAAAAACTCAAGGTGAGTGGCTGACCTCCTTCGTCTCGACCCTCTATTTCAAAAATGAGAACTCGGGTAATAATATCGAATTTGAATGATTCGCTTGAAAAATACAAGTCCTATGTTCTAGAAGAGAAAAGATGAGATGTGTAGAAAAGAGATAGAATTATTTCAGGCCTACAAAATAACCAAGTAAATGGATCGATTACATAACAAGCCCCAACGGTACCCTAAAATATACCTTGTTAACTTATCACAGTCATGGACAACTTGTCGACAAGGGCGATGGTTTCTTCGAGCGGCAACCCGGGGCCACGGGACCGACTCGGCCTAGGAAGAAACAAGTTATAGCCGAGCTGAGTAATAGGCAATCGGTAATACGGGGACTTGCATCGGAGCTCGCTACTTGCATTGCATGGGTCCCGTTTTCCATGCTATGTCCAGGATGGCTAGTTAATGCCAGTGACCTCCACATTAAACACTTGATATAAATTGTTATCAACTAACAGGGAAGATGATGGTAAGTTTTATGTTGCACGGCGCGCTCTGTCGAGGGAAATTCTGGTATAACTTACTTGGTTTACGTTTCGTCAAAATGCTTCCTATGAAAATATCTAGGACGGCTAGAAAAATCACTAAAACCAAGTCGTATAATTTTTATCTAAATTCTTGAACCAAATGAGAGCCTGGAAATTAATTAGCCACTCGCCAGTACATGTTGATTGTACTGATCCTCGCTCTCTCTACAGGTGCGATAAATTGGGAGGAGCGTGTCGCGTGAAGGGAGGCAACGCTCGTGTGTTTTGAAGCTTCGTCCGTGCGGTCGAAGCTTAGATCCAATCTCTTTTGAAGACTCCGCTGTTGAAGATCATAAGACAGATGGAGCGACTTCCCACCATCCCAGGTGGTTTTGTAATGCTGGTTGTATAATCAATGGATGAAATGTATGAAATGGCTATCTCATCGACGTTCATTTTGTAATGGAGTCAGTTTATAAAAATCTCGCGCTACGCCCTTGTATCGAGTCTGTAAAATGATGTTCATTATCAATAAAGCTTAAGTTTCCTTCTTTATAATGTGTGTTCAATTTACTCTGCGCATTCTCTTGTTGTTGTGTTTCGGATAACCTTATGACTATGTCTTGTGCGAGCTCAATTTAGGTTCGCACGACATCACGCCCGGGGGACGACTATCGATTCTACGGAATCAGAGAGTGACATAGAATGGCGGAGAATGAACATTCTCCGTGTTAGAATGACGAAGAATGAATATTCTCCGTCATTCTAGCACGGAGAATGGTCATTCTCCGTCATTTTAACACGGAGAATGGTCATTCTCCTGCATTTTAACAAGGAGAATGGTTATTCTCCGTGATATTAACACGGAGAATTGCCATTCTCCGTGATATTACCACGGAGAATGGCCATTTTCCTGTATTTTATGGCCAGTTGAAACTTTGGAGGGCTATAACTTTTGACTGAGATGTCTAAACGAGGTCTGGTTTGTCGCATAATGAGGGTATTTCCGAAAAGCCTGAGATAAACTGTCCCACCATTTGTCGGCCTTCTGAAATTTTAGAATCGCAAAATGATGTTTGGACCTCTATTTTAACAGTTTTACCGTCGGCCTTTCCAAAAAAATTCGACGAGTTTTTGAAGGAAGGTTTGAAGATTTTGGAGGAGAAAACCTAAATTCGAAACTGAACGGCGTATGGAAGAAGAGAAAGTAACGGCGTATGGAAGAAGAGAAAGTATCGAAACATTTTTTTTTAAGAGTAGGGTTCAGGGGTGTTTTTAATAAATTAGAAGGGCAAAGAGGTCATTCAGAATCTCCTTTATATATTTTTTGCTAATTCTGGACACGCACGCGATAAAATATTTTATATAAAACTTTTATAATTTTTGGCCATTTCATAAATTTTTCCATTATGAGAAGGTTTTATTGATCCATTAAAACTTAGCATATATGTGTTATATACCAATAATAAAACTAAGATAAAAATTGAAGAATAAAAAAAAATTGAAAGAATCAGAAGAGCAGGGGGAGAAGAATAAAAAAAAAAAAAAAACCAGAAGAGCAGGGGGAGAGTGCATCAGAGTCATGGAAGATAAACAACACCGCATCTTTGCCATTGGCATAGCGTGCTTCTTTCCCTATAAAGAATTGAGTCGTCACAGCACTAGGGGTGCAACTCGGGCGGGTTGGGTCGGACTTGAGTTCAACCCGAGTTCAACACGATGAATGATAATCCTAGTCCGAGTCCAAGCCCAACCCGACCTCGGGTTCAACATATGAAGCCCATGACCGAACCCGGAGGAAGCTCGGGTTGGGTCGGGTCCTATGGGTTTATCGGGCTCTAATATGATATTTAAAATAATTATAAATAAGATTAATATTAAACACATAATCAAATAGTAATTAAGCATCAATTATTATAAAATACAAATTAACATGAAATTTAGAAGGAGTTGAAGAGTTTGGGTTGATAAATTTAGGATTTAAATTTTTTATTAGAAAGTATGAATATATATATGTGTGTGTGTGTCGGATTTCGGGTTATTCGTGTAACCCGACACGTGAATCCGAGCCCAACCCGATTTTTGATAGGGTTCAAATATTTTAATCCGAATCCAAGTCCGAGTCCAAGTATCATCAATCCTAACCCAACCCATTGACGGGTTTATCCGATCGGGCTTGGATTTAACCAGTCCGAGTTGCACCCCTGCACAGCACAGCAAAGCCCCCCACCACTATAAAACTATTTCCAATATAGAAAAAAAAAAAAAAAAGGAGAGAGAGAGAGAGAGAGAGAGTAGCAATTGGGAGTAGCTTTGTATATTGAATTGAAGATAAGAGGAAGATATGGAAGATATTGGCCGGCTGCGGTGGGTAGGCTGCTCTTCTTTTATTTTCATAGGGTTAGGGTTTCAAAAATATTTGGACGTCGGCTTTTATCTCAGAAAATTGTTACTGATAAAGACGCAACAAAAATTGTTAAAACGCATCATAATTTGACAATAATGTATATTTAGGATTATTAAAATTTTGACAGCTCTGAAAATTTGCAACCTGTGTTGGGTAGGCTGCTCTCCTTTGGGTTTTTTTTTGGAAAATTTATGAAATGTCCAAAAAATGAAAAAGTTTTATAAAAAATTTACCGCACAATAACATTTCATCGCGTGTCCAGAATTAGCAAAAAATATATAAAAGAGGTTCCGAATGACCTTTTTGCCCTTCCTTCTAATTTATTGAAAACACTCACGAAACTACTCTTAAAAAAAATATTTTGATACTTTCTCTTCTTCCATGCGCTGCTCACTTTCGAATCTATGTTTTCTTCTCAAAAATCTTCGAACCTTACTTCAAAAACTCGTCGAAAAATTTCGAAAAGGTCGACAAACGGTAAAACTGTTAAAACGGAGGTCCAAACATCATTTTTTTACGATTCTAAAATTTCGAAAGGCCGACTAACGAAAATATGATTAATCTCCGGCTCCTCGAAAATACGCTCCTTTTGCGACAAACCGGACATCGTTTCGACCTCCCAGTCAAAAGTTATGGCCCTTCAAAGTTTTAACTGGCCATAAAATGCAGGAGAATGATCATTCTCCGTGGTAATATCACAAAGAATGCCATTCTCCGTGCTAAAACCACGGAGAATGGTCATTCTCCTTGTTAAATTGACCAAGAATGGTCATTCTCCGTGTTAAAATGACGGAGAATGACCATTTTCCGTCAATTTAGCAAGGAGAATGGCCATTCTCCGTGTTAAAATGACGAAGAATGACCATTCTCCTTATTAAATTGACGGAGAATGCCCACTCTTCGTTATTTTGACACGGAGAATGGTCATTCTCCGTCATTTTAACACGGAAAGTGGTCATTCTCCATCATTTTGAAATGGATAAGGCCATTCTCCGTGGTTTTAGCACGGAGAATGGCCGTCATTTTAACATGGAGAATGGTCATTCTCCGTGCTAAAACCCACGGAGAATGGCCATTCTCCTTGTTAAATTGACCAAGAATAGCCATTCTCCGTGCTAAAATGACGGAGAATGACCATTCTTAGTTATTTTATTACGGAGCCATTATCCGTCATTTTAACACGAAGAATGGCTATTATCCGTTATTTTGACACGGAGAATGGCCATTCTCCGTCATTTTAATACGGAGAATGGTCATTCACCGTCATTTTGACACGGAGAATGGCCATTCTCTATCATTTTGACATGGATAATGCCATTATTCGTTGTTTTAGCACGGAGAATGGCCATTCTCCGTAATTTTGACACGAAGAATAGTCATTCTCCATCATTTTGACATGGATAAGACCATTCTTCGTGATTTTAGCACGGAGAATGGTCATTCTCCGCGATTTTAACACGGAGAATGATGGAGAACAGTCGACAGAAACCTAAAACCTATTTTTTTTGTTTTTTTTTTTTTTGTGAAATAAAAAATTTGTCAGGAACAAAAATTCATGAGTTTTCGTTATTCTTTCAAAACGATGATAACTCTTATGGAAAAGAAGAAAAAGATCTTCTCTCCACAATTGACCTAACCGCCGGAAAACTTCAAATCTCTCTACGATGATAATGATGATGAGCGATGATCGGAGTTCGACCGAAGAAAAACACAGTGAACTACGAACGATCTTTGCGATCTCTCCTGAAGATGAGAGCAATGGAATTCAGATCTCTCATGAAGAAAAAGAAGACGAAAATCGCAATCCAAATCTGAGTTTGTGTGAAGGGTAGTTTTGGTATTATAAAGATGGCAATTTTGTAAATACAGAGCATCTAAAGGAAATCTTGAAATATTTAACGTGAAAATATATAATTCTGGGCATTTCATAAAACTCATCCTGCGGGTGAGTTTTTCATATAAATCAACCCCGAAATTGGATTTTTCAGCAATTTCTAGTTTTTTTTTTTATAGATGGGTTAGGGTTAGGATTTCAAGAACATTTAGAACTTCAAAATTGTCAGAAGACATTATAATTTTGGCAATCTTAAAAAGAGCAAGAGTGAATATTCAATATTACCAAAAATTTGATAGTCATAATTTTTTTTAGAATAATGTTATTTTTCCATCCAAATTGTTTATTCAAACCATCAATCGTTACACGACAGCGGTGTTGATATAGCAGCTGACAATAAAATTTTTAAAATTAAAATTAACATGAAGTTGAAGTTAACATTAATATTAACATTAATATTAATATTAATATTAATATTAACATGAACATTAAAATTAATTAATATTGATAATATTAACATTAACATGAAAAAAATTGGATAATTAATTTTTTTGGATTAAAATTTGCTATGTCATCTGCCTTGTCAGATGGCACATAATATTATTTAACATGTCACATCAGCTGCCGCATAAGGAGAAATAGTTTGGAGGGACAATTTAGAGATACGAATAGCATTACTCTTTTTTTTTTAATGAGCGTCAAAAATTGTTTATCACGGATACGTATTTTGTCCCAAGTGAGGGTAAATTGTGCCCGTGTCCTGTGTATATTACACACCTAACAAGTGGTATCATAATTGACCCTCACCATAAGTTTGTTGTCCCTAACAAGGGTAAATCAATTCCTTGTTTTTTCTTTTCCTTTGGAAATTGTAACTTCCATACTAATTTGGAAGGACACAAAAAATTAGAAGGAAAAATGAGTTCCCTAGCGGGAAAGTAAATCCTTGGAAAACCACTTTCCTCCTTATTTTTCTTCTCTATGAGAATAAGTTTCATTTTCTTATACTTTTCTTTGACATCCAAACATAGAAAATAAATCACTTTCCTTTTCCAACCTCATGAGTCCGTCAACCAAACAAGAACTAGCAGCGAGATTTTCTCCCCATATTTGAGCGCAACATAACAACATAACATTACAATCGGGTTAGTCTCATTGTGCCTCCGCATCCAGTTAAGCAAACAAATTAACAAATTAAATTTTGGTGACAGTAGAAAGGAGATTAGAGTTTAGTACCATAAATAGAGATGGTGCACGCGCGAGCGCGCACACACACACATATATAATATACGCGAAAGATTGAAAAAGAATTGGAACACGCGCGCACACACACACATATATAATATACGCGAAAGATTGAAAAAGAATTGGAACATCGCCTGCAGCAAAGGAGTCATCATGCTGACAATTTTAGGACTAATTAGCATCTAGACCATATAGTTAGGGGTTGAAGCCATAACATATTCAAATGGAAAGTTTAGACACTGGACTTTTATTTCTGGTTCTATTTTTTCCATTATACCATGAACATAACATAAGTACAAGGTAACAACCAACACAGTCTAAAAGGAGGATATAATGAAGAAAAAAAAAGTAAACCAAAAATAAAAATTCAGGATCCAAACTTTTTAATTGGACATGTCAGGACTTAAGCTTTAAGTTGGTATAAAATCTATGGTCTAAACGCTAACTAGCCCAAAGATTTACTGTTTGAACTGCTACTTCTGTAGTTTCAAAATGATGGGGTTAATAAAATGCTAGATCCAGCAATGGCTAATTCAGAATTAACGCAGATGCAGAATGATGGTCCAATATGAAATCACACACGATGAAGCAGTCTTATGTTTGTTTCGATGTCCTGGCTGAGAGCTAGAACTGCACTAGGAATGCCTACGTTAAACTGAGGTGCTGATATCATCAATGCTTTACAAAGAGGAAACAGAGTACAGTACTGCCTACATCTATCTATGTACTTCATGCAGTTGTTCAGTTGGTAACCCGAACAAAGTTCCAGTGCATACCGCAATGAGTTCCTATTGGGGCGTCATGTCAGTGCAGTACTTCTTGAAACTCAAACACTCATCGACCAAAAACTCGCTGCATAAACAGAACTAATAAGAACGTAGGGAGAACAAAATTGGTTAACAGCGAAGATGAGTTTCGAGCTTATGCTTACAAGATGCGCTCTGCCATTTGCGATGCATCCCACCGGGGGCTCCATGGGTAATCAGTTATAGGAGGCGACATTATTGCCACACCTTGAGAAGTGCAATGCTGCACGATTTAGCAAGAGAACAACCTTACTTGGTGGTGAAACATCACTGCATCTCCTAAATGTGCAACTTAAAGAAAATATTCGATATAACACTACAAAATATAACATCTGTGAATAATTTGTAAAGTGACATAGATAGCAGGAATCCTAGTCTCACAGGTTGGCAAGGGGATACATATTATGGATATGATTCACATATGACCCAAATGAACATATAATAACGAATATAAAAAAATTAGTTGGACCATGAGCAGATTAGGTTCCATAAGTAAAGTTGGAGGACAAAAGCTTCTATGCCACCAAGTGCTCTAGAAGAAGCAAAAACAAGCAAGGCAGCACAGAGAAAGTTTACTCGTCATAAACTTATAAACTCGGCCAGCCAAATCCTGTTTACTTCAGCCAAACCAGTTCAGCAGAAGCAAATGTTCAGCTTAGTAACAGAAGAAGCAGTTAAGTAACTGCTAGGTTCAGCTAAACCGAACAAAGTCCATTTCCAGAGTCGTGCTGGGCCAGCAGAGAAACAGGTCCAGGTTTAGTGGGTTTTATCGGATTCTTGGAGTATTTTAAGCGGATTTCGAGGGGAAAGTTCTAGTAATAATAGTAGGATTATATTCGGTAACTTTGGCTATAAGTACTATTTTGTCTTAGTTTTTGGCTGATAGGATAAACAGAATCAGGTCATATGTGTGTGTGCGCGTGTGTGCGCGTCCAGTAGCTTGGCAGGTTCTTCCTAAATTTATATTCAACAAAAACTTTGGCCTTATCCCAAACATTTTTAGAAGTCCGTACTGTCTATGATATTAACTGTATTTCCTGCCTAATATCTTAGTTATATCATCTTTATGATATAATGAATATCATTCTTCTCTCTGTCATCATTATCAAGTCAAATATGGACATGAAGAAACACAATACAACCTGCTTGTATTCACATTGAATATTCTAGCTTTATCTGATGTTACTGGTCACTTATTTCTTTCTAGTATTTGTATATTGAAATAGATTTTCAGTTTCTTCATTTAAAAATACAACTATTACTTTAAGATTTATTTTCGTAGCGTTCCAATTATCGTGTCTTCAGATCAGTGCTATCTTTACTGTTAGGATTAACTGTTCTATTTCACATTATACATTACAAAAATAAATTATGATTTTATATTGTTAAGTATTAAACTAAGTAATCATTTGAAGATGTATTTTATACTTCAGAAATATGAACAGAAATCAAGAGAAAAAAAATCAAAATACAAATTAAATATATTATTGGACATCAAAAGGGAAACATGAGAACAAGATAAGGGATACTTGTAGATAAGTTAATTAAAAGAGAGTTCTACAATCAACAAAATCAAACTAATAAACCCTGTAAATAGGAGAAAAGGTGATTGAGGCTGTAGAGTTGGAAGAATTTGATCATTTTAATAATGATGAGAGACTACATATATATAGGAGAGGCTAGCTCCCTCTCCTATTGTTCTAAGCAATGTGGGAGTAAAGCCCACTAACTAACAACTCAAATATAACACTTAACACCCTCCCACAAGCTGGAGCATAGATGTCAATCATGTCCAGCTTGTTACATAGAAATTGAACCCGAGGACCCAAAAGAGGCTTTGTGAAGATATCTGGTCGCCGATCCTCACATGTTGAAATTTTCTCACTCCCTTTGTATACTCATCACGAACAAAGTGGATGTCAATTTCAATATGTTTCGTCCGTTCATGAAATACTGGGTTGGTGACAATATGAATAGCAGATTGGTTATCACACCGTAGATCTGCCGCTTGAGATCTTACGTCTTCTTCCAGCTCTTGTAAGAGATGCTTCATATATAATACCTCTGATGTGCCATGAGCAATAGCCCGATATTCTGCTTATGAGCTTGAGCGTGCAATCACACTTTGCTTCTTGCTCTTCCATGACACTAGATTTCTGCCAATAAATACTAAGTAGCCAGATGTAGATCGTCTATCTGTCAAATTTGCTCCCCAGTCAGCATCAGCAAGACACTCAATACGAGTGTGTCCATTATTTTTCATTCGAATTCATTTTCCTGGATTCTTGACTAAAATAACACAGGATTCTGAGAACTGTCTGTTAGTATGGAACTCTTGGAGAAGCCATAAATCTACTTGCAACACTCACTGCGAAATAAATGTCCGAACGAGTCATGACCGTCAAGTAGTTGAGTTTTTCAACTACTCGACGATATTGATCTAGATTGGTCATTAGGACCCCTTCGTCTGGAAGTAACTTTGTCCTGGATCCATATGTGAGGTTGCTCCGTTGGTTTGCATCATGCCTGCATCATTTAGTATGTACAGCACATACTTTCTCTGGGACATTACAATGTTCCGCTTACTATGTGTGACCTCAATGCCCAAGAAACAGTTCAAGGATCCCATATCCTTGGTTTGAAATTGTTCTCCCAGAAATTTCTTGAGGCCTGCAATACCCTAGCTATCATCTCCGGTGATTACAATATCATCAACATAGACACCAAGTAATATCCTTCCAGCGGATGTCTGTCAGTAGAATACGAAATGATCTTTCTTTGATTAACAAAGACCAAACTGAGTAACCACATGTGTAAATCGACCAAACCACGCATAAGGTGTTTGTTTCAGACTATAAAGGGCCTTTATCAGATGACACACTTTACCCTCCCTTGCAACGAACCCAGGAGGTTGTATCACATATACCTCTTCATCAAGATCCCCGTGAAGGAAAACATTCTTGATATCCAGTTGAAACAACGGCCAGTTATAGCGAACAGCCAAGGCCATGAGGACATGAACATACGTCATTTTAGCAATATGAGAGAAGGTCTCGAAGTAATCCTCACAATGGGTTTGAGAGTATCCTTTGGCCACCAGACGAGCCTTTAGGCGATCAAGAGAGCCATATGGTTTCACCTTGATCGTGAATACCCATTTGCAACCTACTGCGTGTTTACCAGTGGGTAAATCGACCAAGTCCCAAGTGTGATTTTTTCTAAGAGTTTTCATCTCCTCGTTCATAGCAGCACGCCAACCGGGATATTTGAGACCCTCCTCAGCGGTCTTGAGAATCTGAATCCCATCAATAGTAGCCACCAGAGACTGAATGTGACTTATAAGTCCTTTATAGCTGTTAATACACAAGGGATAATCACGACAGATACGACGAAGACGATCTGGAGGCGGAATAGCCGGAGCTGCTGGTGGAACAGGTGGAGGCAACTCATTGGAGTCGGAGCTGCTGGCGGAACCGAAGGAGGATGATTCTGTGGGCATCAACGATGTTGTTTGTTTGGGTGATGTCGGCACCGACTAAATCAATGTATGCGGACCATCGGTCTAGGGAACTGGCTCGGTAAGGAAGGACACCCATACGGGAGTTGTGTTTGAGCAGGAAATAACACAAAATCTTCTTCTGGATAGACTAGGGGAGCCGGACACATTGATTGTGGGAGTGGAGGAAATTCGATTTCTACAAAGATAACATTCTGAGTGAAAAAAATCTATCTTCAGGACGGAAAAACACCGATACATTTTCTAATCTTTAGGATACCTAAGAAAAATACATTGTATTGCCTTAGGATCTAATTTAGAAAGAGTTGGTCGGATATTCCGAACATAGCATAAACAACCAAAGATTCTGAGAGGCAGAGAAAATGGCTCTCATCCGCGAAAGAGCCGAGGGAAGGGAGTGCTACCATTGAAAACTAACGATGACATGCGGTTAATAAGGTAACAAGCAGTAAGAACCGCATATGACCAAAAAAATTTGGGAGTACGTGTTTGAAACATAAGAGCACGTGTTGTTTCCAAGAGATGACGATTCTTGCGCTCGGCCACACCATTCTGTTGTGGTGTGTACGCACAAGAAGTTTAGTGGATGATGCCATTACGGTCCAAATGGCTATCGAGAACACGAGATAAATGCTCACGACCATTGTCACTCCGAAATTTTTTGATTGGAACACCAAATTGTGTTTTTATTTCCGCATGAAAGTTGCACCAAATGTTAAACAATTCAGAACGATTTTTCATCAGATAAACAAAAGTAACACGTGAGTAATCATAAACAAATGTAACCAAATACTTAAAATCTATTATTGATTCAATCGGACAAGGCCCACATACATCAAAATGTACCAGCTCGAAAGGAGTGGAAGCAATTTTATTTTGACTCACCGGATAGGAAACCCGGTGATGCTTAGCTAAACTACACGGCTCACAATGAAAGGAAACAGGGATATCTAAAGAAGGATATATTTTCTGGAGACCTTGGGTTGATGGATAGCCTAACTGGCAATATAACTCGAGAGGATCGAGTTTCACGCCGGCACAGACAACAGAAGAAGGTGCGTCAAACATGTACAAGCCTCCAGCCACATGTCCCTTACCGATAGTCTTTCCAGTTTTCAGGTCCTGAAAAACACAACCATCAGAAGAAAAAAAATGTTACCGAGCAATGCTGTTCACGAATAATTTGACTAATTAAAATTAAACTGAACGGGTTCCCAGGTGTAAGCAACACAGAATTGAGCGACAACCCGGAAGGAAGACTGCCACTTCCACGTCCTCGGACTGTCAATAAACCTCCATTGGCAACAGTAATGCCAAAAATACGACGGACATGGACATAATATGTATCATACCTGCGTCACCAGTCATGTGAGTAGACGCACCAGAGTCAATAACCCAATGCTTGGGCTTTACTATGCATGATGCTGAGTATCCGGCTGTGGAGCCGGACGTGGAAGCTTCACCACGACGTTGAGCCTGAAAATTAAGGAACTCGGTATATGAGTCTGAAGTCAGCTGAACCGATCGGACACCATCATCAGGAGCATCAGTTGTGATATTAGCAGCAGATGATTTAGTGCATTGCCAGTAGAAATGGTCAAGCTGTCTAAAATTAAAGCATGTGCGCGGTCTTCTTCCATCACGATCGCCATTGCCATGTCCTCCATCGCGACCAGCATTTCGACCACCACGTCAGCCACCACGACCACCACGGAATCCCGTACGAGCGACACCGAGAGCAGAGCGATCAGCAGGAGTATCACTCAGAGTGATCTCAACGACTTTGACTGCCCGAAGAACATGATAGTGTGCTTCCAACATGGACGAAACTTCAGATCCAACAATAATCTGAAAGCGAACGGAGTCCGCATTAGGATGGAGAGAGGCAAGATAAATCATGACATGGAGCTGCTCATGTTGAGCCCTTGCTTCATTAATATCCGACGTAAGTGGTAATACACGATCGATCTCATCAGACATAGTCTTAAATGTCCGATAATGGTCCTTATGAAATTTGTCTCCCTGATTTGCTCGGTATACACCAACGACCGCGTCATAGATACGAGACAAATCGCATTTTCCATCAAACGTCGCTGCCAGTACCTTCCATAACTTCTTTACAGAGTCCGTATTTTGAACCATGTCTTCCACCGATGGTTCCAATAAATTCATCAACTATGTAAACAGTCTACTATCTTTTGTCTCCCATTGCTCAAATATGGGATCTTCTGCTGGAGGATTGTCGGTCAGATGTTTGGACAACCGCACTCCTCGAAGCGTCTTCTCGACCTTCTTTCTCCATGTCGAGTAGCCCTCTTGGTCCTTTCAACTGTCGATCGACAAGTCGAATTGAGAAAATCGTCGTGCTAGTCCCTGTTGGTCCGGCTAGTGTGTTGCTGACACTAGTGTCTGTGGCACTGCTATTCGTCGTAGTGTCTGTCATCTTTTAGGATTTCTGATTCGACTGTCGATTTGTTCTTTTCAACTGGATAATTACATCAACTCTGCCAATGCGCTAAAAACGTAGCCAGAACCGACATGCGCACATAAAAAACAGAGAGTGTGGATCACAAGCCAGGACAGAGAGATAACCCAAGTTAATCTCTGTTAGATCCTGGTGTGAAGGTCAAGGAAAGAAACAAATGTTCATGCAAAACAAACCATATGTTTGCTCTTTGTTAGATTTTTGAATTGATTATTGAGAGTCAGATGTTCCAGCAAACACAATATGTTTACCTTCTGAGAATCTCAACAATTTTTAATTTTATTTATTTATTTATTTATTTATTTTATATTTTTGGAAACTAGGTTAGGGTTTGGAGTGGTTGGACGACGGCATATGGAAAGGGAAAAGGATAAGGGTTAGGGTTTCGTACTTGACCCATAGAGAGGGGGGGGCGGGAAGGAGGGGGTTAGCGAACAGTTGGACGGAGAGGGGGGGAGGGCTGACAGGGGCAGGGGAGGGGCTGACAGGGGCAGGAGGTTTAATGGGCGGGAGCAGTAGGGGCGGGCAGCAGCAGCAGTAGGGACAACAGCAGCAAGGAGACGGGGGCGGCAGCAGTAGGTTTAGGGTTAGGTTAGGGTGGCGGCTAGAAAGGGAAGGGGGGCGGTAGGTTAGGGTTAGTTTTTTTTTTTTTTTTTTTTTGTGGAGAGGGAGAGGGGTGGATGGGTTATGGCTCTGATACCATGTAGAGTTGGAAGAATTGGATCATTTTATTAATGATGAGAGACTACATATATAGGCTAGCTCCCTCTCCTGTTGTTCTAAGCAATGTGGGACTAAAGTCCATTAACTAATAACTCTAATATAATACTTAACAGAGGCAACTATGACACCAAGGAATTCTTTGTAGACAATTACATTAAGAGAAAACTGTTAGGAAGTTGAAACCTCAAGATTTAACGACCAAAAATGTAAGGGGAAAATCAGCATTAATAAGGCAGCCCTGGATCATAACAATTAACCCTAATTCCACCATTGCTTTTGTACCTTCTGCTATTTGCTAGATTGTGCCTCAAATCCTCAATCTTGGCTGATAAGTCTCCAACACTGGGATAGGGAACCATGCTACATATTTCTCTATGCTTGTGTAGATATTGAGGATGGGTACCATTACGCGGTGAAGCCATTCATATATGCAGCCTATCTTGGCAAGTAGGGTTGCATTCAGACTGAAGAGCATAACGGATCGGATATGGGTATTATCATATCCGTAATGCGAGTATAGATATTGTCCATATATAAAATTTGATAACCACATTCGAAAACAAGTGGATCCGGATCAGACACAATAAGAAACGGATACATATAAAACGAATACGAATACAGATATGATATAATAGGGTTTTCGAGAAACTAAATTTTGGATTCCTAAGGGTCTGCTTGGCAATGCTATTTTTACTGGTTTTGGAGGGTTTTTCTACGGGCACCACACATATGACTAGGGGCTATCCCAAAAATTTTGGAAAAAACTACAAGTTTGCCATCAAAATTGCTTACTTGGGGCTAGCCCAAAGAATGATATAAATACCAACTTCATTTTATTTCACAACTCTTCTTCTCTCCCTCTACGGGTTTTTCTAAGGGCACACCCCATTTTACTTGGGACTATCACTTACTAGGGGACAGCCCAAGTTTAAGGAACTTTTACTGGGGACAGCCCAAAAATTGCTTGGGGCTATCCCACCCCCCCCCCCCAAACCCTCTCTTTCATTTCATATCCTTAAAACATTTCTCTCTTCAAAAACTCCAAAACCCTACTCTCATTCTCCACAACTCCAATCCAAACTCCTAACCCTAGTTTTCTTCTACATTTCTTCAAATCTCATCAATGGCACCAAAGATGAAACCCTCATCACAAACTAGGTATGTTTTTCCTAATTATTGTATAATTTATTTTACAATTCAAAGAATCTTCTTCAAAATCTCTTAAATGTTATGATAAATTAGGTTAGAACAATTTTTTTGTTTGTAAAAATACTTTTCGAAATCAGAAAATCTCCGTTTTTTCGTTTAAACCTAACCCTAGAACACGAAATGGCCGTTCGACTGCTGCTCGTGGGCGTCATGAGGACTGCCGAAGAACGGATAGTCCTACTGCCAAAGTGGACTGCCATGTTCCAGGCAGTCCTATTATAAAACAGGACTGCAGGAAGCCTGGCAGTCCTTTTATAAAACAGGACGGCCATCTCTTTTGCAGTCCTGAAAGAATAATGGACTGCCAGGAACATGGCAGTCCTTAAGAAAAACCGTCTATTTTCATTTACATCCATTATTTACTAATACTAACCCTATGTTGTCCTGCAGTCCTGTGGCCGCTCCCAAAAGAAAGCGACCCCCCACCGCATCCTTGCGCAGGAAATGTACTGAGGGGCCTCGTCCTCTTGAGAGACCAATAAGAATTTCCGAACCGCAGCGACAACGAGAACAACGACACCCCCATACTCGTTCGAAGCAACGAGTCCTAGTCCTCCGTCTTCTTCCGATGACGACGACGACGTACCTATCAGCCAAATTCTAGCACGAGGTGGTTACGGTCCTTCTGAGGGACCTGTCCGTACGTCCGGTCCCGGTCCTTCTGAGGATCCTGTTCGTTCGCCCGATGTCGATCCTTCTGAGGAGCCTGTCCGTCCGCCGGGTTGCTCAATGTTGTTGTCGTTCGACAACCACATTGCTTATGAAATATGGAAGAACCCGGTATGTACATTATGTTTGTAAGTTTTCGTTTATTTTTATATATATATATATAATCCTATTTTTATTTTGTTGTCCGACATAGAGCGGAGCTGTCGTATTCTTAGGGCCGTGAGCCACGGGAGGAAGTGCTTTGCCTGGTGTTTTAACCATTTACCCCAGGACGTCCAGAGCAAAAAATTTTCTACCGGTTTACATAATTTGGCTAAATATGCCTACAAGACGCAGGACAGTGCTCTCATATCGGCCTTTGTGGAGAGATGGCATCCGGAGACCAACACATTTCATCTCCCAGCCGGGGAGTTGACCATTACCCTGGACGACGTCTATCAGATACTGGAGTTGCCGGTGGAGGGGCGGGCCATGACAAAAAAATATTTATGTACTGAGAAAGATCTCGAGTGGTACGATCGTATAGTTAATTTTGTAGAAGATAACCTTGGGGTTGAGTCCACTACCTTTACAACCCTGTCGGGCTTCAAGAAGTCCTACGGAATTCCTCTATCATGGTTGGTGGAGAATTTCAAAGGCTCGCATGAGGCAGATGATGAAACCATTGAGAGAGGAATTCCGTAGGACCTTTGAGAGAGCATGTATGCGCCTCTCAACGGTTTCATCATCCGCCTCATGCGGGCCTTTGAAATTCTCCACCAACCATGACAGAGGAATTCCGTAGGACTTCTTGAAGCCCGGCAGGATTGTAAAGGTAGTGGCCTCAACCCCAAGGTTATCTTCTACAAAATTAACTATACGATCGTACCACTCGAGATCTTTCTCAGTACATAAATATTCTTTTGTCATGGCCCGCCCCTCCACCGACAACTCCAGTATCTGATAGACATCGTCCAAGGTAATGGTCAACTCTTCGGCTGGGAGATGAAATGTGTTGGTCTCCGGATGCTATCTCTCCACAAAGGCCGATATGAGAGCACTGTCCTGCGTCTTGTAGGCATATTTAGCCAAATTATGTAAACCGGTAGGAAAAATTTTGCTCTGGACGTCCTGGGGTAAATGGTTAAAACACCAGGCAAAGCACTTCCTCCCGTGGCTCACGACCCTAAGAAAACGGCAGCTCCGCTGTATGTCGGACAACAGAATAAAAATAGGATTATGAAATATATATATATATATATATAAACGAAAACTTACAAACATAATGTACATACCGGGTTCTTCCATATTTCATAAGCAATGTGGTTGTCGAACGACAACAACATTGAGCAACCCAGCGGACGGACAGGCTCCTCAGAAGGATCGACATCGGGCGAACGAACAGGATCCTCAGAAGGACCGGGACCGGGCGTACGGACAGGTCCCTCGGAAGGACCAGAACCACCTCGTGCTAGAATTTGGCTGATAGGTACGTCGTCGTCGTCATCGGAAGAAGACGGAGGACTAGGAGTAGCTCGTTGCTTCGAACGAGTATGGGGGTGTCGTTGTTCTCGTTGTCGCTGCGGTTCGAAAATTCTTATTGGTCTCTCAAGAGGACGAGGTCCCTCAGTACGTTCCCTGCGCAAGGATGCGGTGGGGGGTCGCTTTCTTTTGGGAGCGGCCACAGGACTGCAGGACAACATAGGGTTAGTATTATAGGGTTAGTATTAGTAAATAATGGATGTAAATGAAAATAGACGGTTTTCCTTAAGGACTGCCATGTTCCTGGCAGTCCATCATTCTTTCAGGACTACAAAAGAGATGGCAGTCATGTTTATAAAAGGACTGCCAGACTTCCTGCAGTCCTGTTTTATAATAGGACTGCCTGGAACATGGCAGTCCACTTTGGCAGTAGGACAGCCCGTTCTTCGGCAGTCCTCAGAGATGACGCCCACAAGCAGCAGCCGAACGGCCATTTCGTGTTCTAGGGTTAGGTTTAAACGAAAAAACAGAGATTTTCTGAGTTCGAAAAGTACTTTCACAAACAAAAAATTGTTCTAACCTAATTTATCATAACATTTAAGAGATTTTGAAGAAGATTCTTTGAATTGTAAAATAAAATATACAATAATTAGGAAAAACATATCTAGCTTGTGATGAGGGTTTCATCTTTGGTGCCATTGATGAGACTTGAAGAAATGTAGAAGAAAACTAGGGTTAGGAGTTTGGATTGGAGTTGTGGAGAATGAGAGTAGGGTTTTGGAGTTTTTGAAGAGATGTTTTAAGGATATGAAATGAAAGAGAGGGTTTGGAGGGGTAGGATAGCCCCAAGCAATTTTTGGGCTGTCCCCAGTAAAAGTTCCTTAAACTTGGGCTGTCCCCTAGTAAGTGATGGCCCCAAGTAAAATGGGGTGTGCCCTTAGAAAAACCCTTAAAAAAAACCTTGCTTGATAAATTTTTTTTTGAGACAATGGTTTTGGTCAAGCTCAAAAAACCTCCAAAATCAATGTAGTGTAACTTTGGGTGTCTTTATAAACAACCCAAATCGGTGGGTTTTGAGGGTTTTATCATTGTCTTCCATTTATGCCATCATCAAAAAATATAATTACAACTACTATCTAAAATAGTCTAATATCCTATTTTCTCTTTCTAATACATTAATTGTAATTACAAAAAACATAATTACAATTAATATATTACCAGCTTGCAGATGTCAAATATACTTAAACAATTGATAATGACATGAATTTAATATATATAAATAACAAATATAAGAATAGTTTAGGTTGGTCATGAATTCCTAATAATATAATATCAAATTGAGAGGGCAATATTTTAATATCAAATTGAGAGTGATTATTTTTTTTTTTGTGATCTGACAATAGGTAATGGGCAATGATATAATCTTGCTTTATATATAGGTATATAGGTAATCTTATTCTTTAAAAAAGAAAAAAAGAAAAAAAGCAAAACCGTTCGCTTATAAATTACCAAGCATGGGTTGGACTGGTTTAAACCTGCTACATAAACCACCCAAAATCAGACCCCTTATAATCGCTCATAACCGATACTTCAGAAACACCTCATAACCGCTACCCCAACAATTGCCAAGCAGACCGCTCGGCAAATGATATTTTCATTGAATTGGGGAGATTTTTGAGCCGATCGTTTATGAAGTGCTTAAAAAAAGCTTGCTTGGTAAATTTTTTTAGTCACTGGTTTTGATCGGCTCAAAAACCCTAAAAAATTCAATGCAATGTAATTTTGGGAGTATTTATAAACACCCCAATTCGGATTTTTTTTTAAGGTTTCTATATTTTTCTTCCATTTATATCATTATCAAAAAATATAATTACAACTACTAAACCCTACCATATTTTTTCTTTCTCGTCTTTGTTTATTTTGAAGTACAATATGACGGCTACTTCCTCTAAAATGTGAGTTTTTTAAATTTTGCGGTCCATTTGATGTGGTACTGAATACTTTCTCTTAATATTTATGATTTAATACTTGTCAAATCATCGTCTTGCAAGTTATTTGAGTGTATAAGCTATTTGTTTGGGAGGACAATGATATAACCTTTCTTTGGGAGGTCTTTTGTTTATATGTGGACATATAAGTAATTTTATTGTTTTAAAAAAAATTCATAACCGCTCGTTAAGAATTACCAAGCATGGGTTAGATTGGTTTAAAAGCCGCTATTTAAAATCGTCCAAAACCATATCCCTCATAACCGGTACTTTAGAAATACCTCATTATCGCTCCCCCAACAATTGCCAAGCAGACCCTAAGAGAATTGATAATTTCATATAATTTAAGTATTAATTATCTTATATTTGAGTAGTGATATATACTTCAAAATATAATAAGTTTAGTACAACCAAAATGCTCCCTAGTGCTATATACATATAGGTATCCAAATATTCGGATCCATACAATACAGAATCCATATCCATATCCGGATAAATTATATTTGGATACGGATAATTCAAATCCGGATTCCGATCCAACCAGATCCTAATAATTGATCCATATCCGCCAGTAAGAGAATTTGGATCCGGATAATCCTGCTCCAAATGCACCCTATTGGCAAGGCATCCTCCTAAGTACACTAAAATTTTGGTGAGGATCTCATTCCTCCTACCAATAAAGTAAGAGCATACGTTGCTACTAAGGTCTTCTCCTTTTCCATCCACTCATTTTCATGAGACATTTTTCCTCACCATGACTGGAGTACAAATTTTTTAGCCTTCTAGACAATTAATCATTAATCATACTTCACCTAGCTCTCTATAATACATACTTTCTTTTTGGGATTGGATTTAAGTGCCTTCATCTTGGCAAAGATTTCCACACAGCATCAACAAGAGGCAACTGTCACCAAGAGTCGTGGCCCTCACCCTATGCATACAAGCATCACCACCACATTAGCCAGTTTGCTCAAGATCCAGCAAGGCCAAAGCTTCAAGTGAGTACAAGAAAATCTTATCCACATCAGGATCTTCGGAAGCATATCCCCCTTAAACCCTGTATCTCTCTCTATCTCTCTCGACTTTCTCACCGCCACCAGTCTATCATCAGCCAAGGACTGCCACCTAGAATCTTATTAGATAAGCCTTCAACCCAAACTTGAAAAAGAAAATTCTATTATCTGCTTCCACATCCACATGACAAATAACTTGTGAAACATAATATAATTTGCACTTTTAAGATGTGGCACACAACAATATTCTCCTAATGCCCTGTACCTCCTATAACTCTTTTTCAACCTCTTGGAAGACTTGAAATATATTAGTCATCTAGATAGACTCTCTTTGAACGCGTCTTAGGTTTACTTGGAGAAAAATCTTTGCAAAAACATTAGGAGAGTTTGCCCACTTCCGTCATGCATCAGATATATTTCATCTTCCTTCCTGAAGGGGGTTCCTTCACTTCCTCGAGACGTAGATTATAACTAGTACAAGTTCTGATCTTGTCGTGATGCCTGTTTTTCCTACCACCTTATATTAAAACATGCGACTACCCTTGATCTTTCTCTCAATAAATTGATCACCGCTTCTCGCATAGTAGACATTAGTCTTTCAAAGTTTTGGAAAATCTTAGGAGTGACACTTGAGAAAGGACATCGACTCTTTCTTTGAGTTATTTTGAAGCATATATATGAGAAAAGACAACCTAAAAGTCACGTGACTACAGTTTACTTTCTTGGGTGATTTTCTTGGAGAAATACTAGGTGGATTCCCTATGTGAAGCTATTGCTTGAGAGTTGCTACACTTTAACAAGTGCATGGAAACTTTATATTTATTACATAAGCATTCATCATAAATTCACAAAGGATACGTATGATGGAGTTGCAACTATTGTGCGGACAAGTGGAGATACCATCCCATTTTCCATCACTATTGTATACATTACCTCTGTATACTAATTACTAGACACACTCTGGACAATGTTACATTGTGTATGTTGTCTGTTGTTGATATCATGTTAGAGTGCTGAGAAGGTCTAGCTTTTAAAATAGAATTGTGGAGATAAACTTTGGATCAAAAGATTTACATTATTATAATGTAACTTCAACAATAATTCAATAGGATACATTTGTGAACATGAGATACCAAGGTGGGTTAGTATTCAATATCTAGGATCAAATATTTATCATGATGGAAATATCAACAAATTGTTGTTCAGAGTTAAAGCGGGATGATTGAAGTGGAGCGCTTTTGACATGTTTTTTGATCGTAAGATACCATTGAAGCTAAAAGAAAATTTCTATAAGTGGTGTGTTGGGGACAAATAGTTGGGAAATTAAGAAAAATGTCCATAAAGCATAGCTGAAATTGGAAAAATCTAAGATGGATAAGTGGTAATACACTGATAGGATATTAAAGTATTATTGTATTAAGCTTATCCAAAATACAAATTTTATATATTCATATGTAATATGTAGAAATTGCTCCATAATTAAAGAAGATATTAATGACTTCAAATTTATAAGACATGATTTAAAATTTTACAATTTAAACTTAAAATCCAATTTTTTTAAACAAAATATTTCAAATCTAAGATATATTATAAGATTATTTGTAACTAATATTAGTGAATATTCTAAAAAAATAATTTTTAAAGAGAAATTGGAACCTTTCATCTCAATTTTTGCCTAGGACTTTTTGCACACAAAGTCTACTACACCCAATACATACTACTACCGCCTCCGAGTTCCCAATGGCCATATCCAATCATCCCAATATTCCTCCATCCTGATTCGGTATCCATACCATCCCTACCGATCTAAATGTGATCATCCCCGGGACTCTAAAGCGACCTGTAAATAAATTAGAAAGGTGGAAAATCCGTCTACTGTCGTTTGCAAGCAGTGTTGGTTCACCCAAACACTGAGAGTACTCACCTTGTTTCGGGCCCCTCTTTGCACCTTGTTTTGTCGCGTCAAATAATAAAACTCTCCACCAACAGCACCACCTCAACAAATCTGTACAATAAGCTTTTGAAACACGTTAAGGACATGTCGTGGTGTATGGTCAAGCATGTACGCGGTCGAGATCCGTCAATATGGAGGCGTGATCCGTATGACTGAAGTTTTCTGTTATTTCAAGGGTGTGAGATATGTGAGATACTAAATTGACTACGATCACATCATATTGCCCACAAGAAGGTAAGGATTGAAATTGAATTTTTACTGTCCTTTATTATGTTTGTTAATATTTTTTATATTTTTATACTAGCATGCGGGAACACCTTGTGCACTTGTTCAATACTTAAGGTTAGGCATTGATTCTTATTTCTTTTTGTTGATGGAGGTGAGGAGAGAAACAATGGCTCTTAAATACATACAGAAAACTACACAACCATTAAGATAATACCTCTATCTTGATGGATCCCGGTCGGCTACATGCTCGACCATACACCACGACATGTCCTCGACGCATTTCGAGAACATTCGGGGTAGATTAGTCAGAGGTGGTGACAGGAGAGAGTTTTCTGATATTCAGGGATGAAACAAAATACAAAGAGAAGACTGAGACAAGAAAGAATGTTGGTGTTCGGAAAGTAGTAGACTTTCCCACCACTCTAATTGTTTTACTCATCGCATTTACGGTCACCGAAGTCCGGGGATCGGGTATGATTAGATTCAGATAAGTGGGGATGGGTATGGAAATTGAATTAGAATTGACTAATGTTGAAATGACCTGATCTAGCCATTGAGAACTCGACGACCCTAGTAGTAAGTATGAGGTGGACTTTGTGTGTAAAAAGTCTTAGGCAAATATTTGGATAAAATCATAAAAGATTCCAATTGGATAAAGTGTAAACAAAAACAAAATGGGGGGAACTCCCATTCCGTCATATTTTTTTTTTTTTTTTTTTTTTTTTTTTTTTTTTTTTTTTTTTTTTTTCCGTCATATATATATATATATATATATATATATAAGCAAAATTATACATGCACTAGTTAAGGAACATGGCTCTTTAAATTTTAATTTTTAGAATATTTACTAATATTAGTTACAAATACTCATATAATATATCTTAGATTTAAACTATTCTGTTTTAAAAGTTTGGATTTTAAATTAAATTATAAACTTAAAATTGTATCTTATAAATTTGGATGATGTGATCATAGGCAAATGAGTATCTATAAATGGCATATATGATCCTAGTCAAATGACTACGATCACATCATATTGTCCGATAAATAACAATAAACAAAAAGTCGAAGTAAAGTACATTCCAAATGAATTAAATCTATAAATGGTAATAAGCAAAGGAACATATACAATACAATGAAATATATTTAAAATTAATTACTATTTTAGTACGGTTTCTATATAATTTAAATTTTTAAGATTAGAAAGTTGAAAAATAGAGAATCAATCAATTAATCAACTTAAGAATGAATTTATCTACGAAATTGTAGGACCAACTATTAATTAATTGTCAGAATAATTAAATAATGAGAGAGAGAGAGAGAGTTAATTAAGCAAAGAGAGAAATATTTTTAAACCATTGGATAATTATCCTTTGTTTTTATCTTTTTTGGCAAGAAACACCACTCTTATATATATATATATATATATATATATATATATATATATATATATATATACCTATGTTGCACGGACATGGCGACACGGACACAACACATATCTTGGTGCGTCATAGTGTGTGTGTGTGTTTGTGTGTCTGTGTGTATAACTTAGAGAACACATTTCTTTATAGGACCCATTCATCACTTCAAGCTAGTCGATGGAAACTGGAATGTCATTGAGCATTTTCAAAATAGTATATGTTCTATTTGTATGACATAATTTAACAAGCAATAAAGAGAATTGAAATGAACAATCACCTGACAACTCTGCAGCGTCAAGATAGGTTGCAGCTTAGGGAACTGAGTGGGCAGTGAAAAGTGAACCTGCGTCAAGAATATTTTATAAGCTCATCCATTGAATACAATGGATGCAATATGAGCTAGAAATGATAATTAATTATGTGATGTCAAATAAAGGAAGTAGTATAATTCCTTGTATGAATATATTTTCCAAATATCGAAAAGACCAAGTTGATGAATATTTCAATGGCACAGGTTTGTGAAAGAGCATCTTTTCTACAACCCATTGCCTGGTCACATCAATCACAATCATATAATTTGAAGATATATAATAGTTATAAGTTATAACCATTCTCCTTCAATCATTGGGCAAAAAAAGCGGCACCGAGTCATTATGGATTGTCTATAATTAAGAGTGTATACATCTTGTTGTATGTAAGGATGCATTAACAGAACTGTTATGGGACAACAAGGGATTTAAGAGTTAACAGTTTTCAAGAGTTCAGGATTTAAGAGGGATGTCATTCCTTTTCACTATTTGGCTTGATGTGTCACAAAGAAGAATGCAATTACCTATAGCAATTTGTATCATCTTACCTCTTCATTTAGACTCTTTGAGTCAGAACATGGAGGATATAGTTGGTTCCATAAGCTTAAAGTGCAAATCCAAAAGGTAGGTCTACCTACCTGACAATAGGCTGCTAGGGTTTATGCCATGACCCTCTCGTCATACTCATAGCCAACTTGGCTAGGTATTTGGAACCAATACAGAGGGTAGACATCTACAGTCGGTCATTACAAATTTGTCAAATCCTTTATGAAGCTTTATTATGCTCCATGGCCGACCCATTCTAATGGGAGAAGGCTTCATTGAGGATTATAGGTTTAGGATTTAAGTACTGATTCACACTGTCTGGATTGATAAGATTCATATTAATACAAAAATGTCATGCTGCTAACCATAAAGCAGAATTGTCCACAAATCACTGGACAATTATGTTTAGAATGACTTTCGATGTAAGAATTTACTAGGAAATCTCTAAGCTTATGTGAAATAAATTTATTTTATGTACCAGAAATGTGAAGGTCCCGGAGACAACAAACACTGAGGCTGTCCTGCAAAACACCTGAAGACTCGATGGATAAGTTAAAACTTTCTGGAAGCAAAGACAATAAGAAAGTCAAAGAGAATTGTCCAGTAGAGGCTCACTGGATCAGCTTCTACAGGCCTTCCAAATAAAGTGGCCAAGGCCTCAATGAAGTATCTCCTGGCACCAACTGAAGCAACTGCCTCCATCAGCTTTTAAAACAGTCGCATAATATTGTAAGCAGATATGGTACAGGTAAGCACACATGATAGATTGTCATATACATAGATATGGACAAAGATAAAGAAATACACACAGAAGTGCGCATGTGCAGCAAAATGATCATTGAAAGTTGTTAATAAAATGCAAACATGACAACATGCATGAACAAATGGACAATAGGTAATGTCATAAATGCATAATGCATAACAAACAACTACATATAAATTTCTTAGGATAGTGATATCATCCCTTGTGTATGAGCCAGTGTGAAGGTTTGTGACCCAAAAAAGAATGTTTATTTAAAGACGAAACACATTCCATGGGTTGAAGATCTGTTCTGGCCGAGCATGGAGGATAAGGATATTAATGCAGCGAATAAAATTTACCATGATTGAATGAGCATTGCTATTGACTTCACAAAGTAAATCCCTAAGGCCCAAACTGTGCATTTACAGGCCAAAAGTGAGAAACTAATAAGCTTGATCCGCCTGTAAGTACATGTAGAAGTCAATAATAGAATTATCCAGTCAAATTCCATTATGCTTTACATGATACATGTCCACTGTGTCCTTGCATCTTAGACATCATCCTGACGAGTACTATTTCTAATCACTAAAAGACACGAGGCAGTATTTTTTTTAATAATTAAGTTCACCAGAAGTCCTGTATTTAAAAGTTATAAAAGGTCCACAGGTTCTTTCAAAAGAACATCCCATAGGGAACAGTTCTGAAGTCAAAACTAGAAACAGGAGTAACAAAATTGACATGAAACTAGAATACAGAAAATTGCTACTTTTACTATCTACTTTTAAAAACTCAGAAACAAGAAAGTGATAAGGAAAACAGTTTAGAGTATTCCCACAGAAGGGTGTATCTAGAATTAACCAACTCATATTCGTCTTTAGGTAATAATACTACCAAACGAGAATATAATAAATGTTGGCGCACAGAGTGACAGGTGAACTGCAATATATAATCATGAATTAAAATTTCCATCATTAATACCCCTTTTAAGTTAATTCAGACTAACCTGCACTTTGAGATTGTCTTCTAGTGTAGGTAGATATTCGGCCATGCACCTTTATAACAGATAGACAACATGGGGAACAAAATATAACAATCACTAGCTGATTATTAAAAAATAATGTTGCCCTAGCAATGGTCTTACTTGAGACAGTGCAGTGCAACTAATTAAAATAAGAGGAACATACCAAAATACTTAATAACAACAGCTGATGACTTACATCCCATCTACCCATGGAGGAAGTTTGACATCTTCAATGGAGAATAGGGTCTTTAGATCTGAAGAAGAAACCAATTTTATGCGTGGAGGAACAGAGGAATACCCTGTGCTAACAGGAAAGACGACCTGCATAATTGAATGAACACCCAAAGTTGAGATGAGAAAATTATACTTCCCTGTTGGCGTCCAACAGTTAATTAAATATAATTCAGCATACCCTGGACTGAAGGAACCAAAAGGAAGCTAGCATAGAGCTCAAGCCTTTATTTTTGGTGAATGACAAGAAAAACAACATTTGACATCATAAATGTCATGCAACTTAAGGTTGTGAAAAGTGCTAGGCGCTAGTCGGACGGACACTCGCCGCCTAGCGCCTAGCCCGCCTAGGCGGTTGTCTAGGCGGTTCAAAAATAAATAAATAAATAAAACCCAAAAACTTACTGAAAATTGCAGAATAAGTCCATAAAACCCCCAAAAACATGCATAGTCGGGCGTCGGGGGGTCTAGGTGGGCATCAGGGGGACACCAGGCGCCTAGACCGCCTTTTAGAACAGTGAAATGCCTTATACCACATAGAATTTGCTTTTCATAATTTCCATACAAATATTTTGAAGCTTCCTCCATAGTTCAAATAACACTGAGTTAAATTTTTGAATTTCCATACTTTGAACCTTTTCTTGTCCGTAAGACCGAATTCATAAATTTACCTAGACCAAGTTATAAATTGTGCCCAACTGTTCAGCTGTACCTCATCAGATTCCAATATAACCTCTTTGGTGAAAAAGTGAAAAGTGAAAACGAACAAACATCTTCCCTTCATTGTATGTACACGCTTGTTTTATTTGTGATAACTGAGCCATTCTTGAGAGAGAAACCAATGCAAGTACTCTTTGATTCATTAATCACATCAGTTCTTCCTGAAACATCAACACTCTAATTGCATTCACAGTCATAACCTTTACTGCGGAGATCACCTCCAACTGCATCCTTTTTGGCATCATCCTGTTCTACATTTGCCGTAGTTAAAGAACTAACAAAATGTGATTGTATTAGCTATTTAGGATAAATAATTAGCCTGCAGGTGTTGAGGTATTCTTCACGGAATCAATATAAAATGATAAAAAGAAGGAAGATGAAACATATACAAAGATACTAATGGTAAGTGACACAATATGTCTGATTCGATCGAGAAAGTAGAAAGAGATTTAGAAGTTTCTAAAACCAATGGCTAGACTACTAAGAAAGTTGTGGTAGACTGAGGAAGTTTAAATGGTAACTAAGGTGAAACCTACCTCTATAAAGATTTGAAAAAAAAAGGTAGAAATACTGAAAACTATTGAGAAATATAAATCAATGAAGAAGGTAAGTAAACAATTAGTGAAGTTATATCTTAACTCTTAAGATTATGAGTACAGGAACCTACAAACTGAAGAGGAGGGAGAGGAAAAAGAAGGGGGGGGGGGGGGGGGGGGGGGGAGAGAAGAGGGGTGGGGGTGTTGGGTTATTTATAAGCTTGCTAAAAGAAGGGAAGGATGAGTTAAGACTTAAATATTGTTAAATGTACCAAGGGTGAAGACTAAAAAGGTATTGGCAAAAGAAAATACAGAACATGGATTGAGGAGCTACTTATATTGCTTAATGAGAACAACATCAAAATTTTAATATAGAAAAAAAAGGAGCTAGCTTGAGATAGACCATACAAATATGAAAACAGGAAAGTTGTAGGACATGGTGATATTCTGATGGAGATATGATAATGACAACTAATTTATTCAACCAAATTCAAGGACTAGAAAATGCCTTATATATATATATATATATATATATATATATATATATATAGAAAGAGAGAGAGAGAGAGCAAAGTGGAAATGCTATTGTGCATTTTCTCTTCTTTAATGCCTATATTAAATTATAATATCTATAACTTTAAGTTATTAAGCCTGTGCGAGGTTCCAAATTCAAAATATGGTCAGGGGCATATGACAACTAAGTCGAGGCAGGTTGAGGTGGCCGCCTAAGGTGGCAAGGTGACAGAGAATCTAAAACACCTAGGGGGGAACTAGGGGGGGAACTTTAAGAACCTTGATATTACATAGTTCATAGTTGTACATATATTGAGCAATCAAGCTTATAAGTCATATCATGAAACCCAAGCACGTGTAAAAGGATCTATATATTGTTCATTGACTTCGAAAACGATTATTTTAGAGTACCTATGGAGAAATCTAGTAGAACAAGATCATCAACATGTATAATGGAGATACAACTTCAATGAACAATTAGAGGAGATAAGAGTCCCATTTTCATCAACATTGTCATAGACCAGGATCAACATTAAGCTCCAACTTTTTTACTCTTGTTATGGATAATGATGTTTCATTGTGTGCGCTTTTTTTTGATGAAATTTTTAGTTAATGGGAGTAGAGGAAACAGAATTATGTAGAGAAACTCTTGAATCTAAAGGTTTTAAAAATTAGTAGGAAAAACAGAATATATGAAATGTTGTTGCAATACAAAATGAAAAATGAGGGAGTAGTTCATATTGATGGACAGGGTAATACCTAAACGCATCATTTCTCGACATTTAAGATCATTCATCCATCATAATGGAGAGATTGAGAAATATGTTCATAAAATTAAAGTGGGGTGCATGAATGGAAGGGTTTATTTTGGTGTTTCTTTTATTGCAGGAAACCTTTGAAGTTAAAGGAAATTTATAACGCAAATGTCCGACCAACTAAGTTTTATGTATCAAAGTGTTAGGCAATTAAGAAACTTGTCAAGATTAAGCATAGCTGAAATATAATATGGATGAGGGGCAATACATTGAAAGCTAGATACGAAATAAGTGTATTAGGAAGAAGTTGTAGGTGGTGCTAGTTGAAGATAAGATGAGAGAAAATCATCTCATGTAGTTTGGAATCTTTGGACATGTAGAAAGGAGACCAAATATATGCAGGGGTTAAGAGGAGTGATGGGGTAATAGTTCAAGGAGTTGCTAGAAATAGAAGGACTAGACAAACTCGGATTAAGGTTGTACACATTGATATGATATTTTTGCTAATAAAGTTGAATATATGAAAAGGATTCAAATAGGTACCTATTGTAAGGTCCTCTAAAAGATTGTTGCATACTATGTCGCATGGACACGGATACGACATGGTAAAGACATGGCGACATGATACGACACCTATTCTGGTGTATACTAGTGTATTTTGGAGTGTCCGACACGTGTACGATATCCGTCCGGCACGAGACGGCCTAGACTTTTGGAGTGTCCATGTTCCCTTGGTTGATGATCTTCAGAATTTGTTCTTACTAGATCATCTACTAAGCATTAGCAGTGAGATGTGGCATCCGTTATTCAGGATAAAATACCAATATACTTATATAACTTTCTTCATATATCCCAAAGCATTTCATTTTCCAAATATGTAAGGGATCTAAGAACCTGCAAGAAGATCTTTTGCTGATGTCTCCAAGGGCACCAAGGTATCAGTTGGTTTAAGTTCATATCCAGCAAGGGTACAGCAAACGTAACCTCCCCTAGCTGCACACAATTACCAGTAAATCATTCTTAGGAAAATAAGATTAAAAAAATTCTGCTAATAGTCTTCATATTGTTTAATCAATAAGTACGAGCGAACCACCAAAAAGACCTACCCTGTCTGATCCAGAGGTCATACAAACTTCAATGCCCTGTCCATAAAGGAAAATTAGATCAATTATCACTATTCATTGATCCAACAATCAAGTAGAAGATACCCAATAACTAAAAGATAAGAGAAACATAAAACATTTACTATTAGGCATGGTTGATATAACAAAGAAAGAGACGTACAACTATCGCATGCTCATTACTACAATAATCAGGAGGTACATTTCAGCTACACCTTACAACAGCAGTGGAAAAATCTCTTTTCCCATATTTTGGGGAGCTGCATGAAACATGTTCCTCGTTCAGCTATATTAAGGGCCACCCCTTAGTTAAATTAGCAAGTCACGTATTTTCTTCCCAGCTTCACTTCATGTTCAATCCAAACCCAAGTCAATTTATGACAAGTCCAATTTGGGTTATTTAGGAGAATCAAAATCTAAATTGGTTAGGGTAAATCTAGTTTGAAGTAATTAGGAATCTCTATGAGTTTTATTTTTAGTAACTTATGTAAGAATAAGTTAAGCCAATTTAAGTCAATCTTTGATCAATAATTGACCTTGATATTTCCCTTCCATTAGGACTAGGATTACGGTCTATTACTTCTTTTCCATAGGATTGTAAAAGTTATTTATATTGAATAATATTTCTCCTTTTAAATGAAATTGCACTATATTTCTGGTGGATTTCAGTGCTCGTGGCTTCGAAAAAACGTCCGTAGATTCGAACACCTATAACGTCCGTTCAACGACATTGGTTATCATTTTCATATCAATTTGCTCGTTCTCCTCCACTTTCACAAGCTTCCACCATTGTAGAAGATACATATCGCAACTACTCTACATCAAGTAGTATCAGAGCGTAACTTCCTGAGTTACTCGCCCATCGACATCATTCGGCCATCAAATCGTATCATATAGCAATCTTCAACCCATCGTTTGTTCTCCAATCTTCACCGATGAAGGCTACGATGACCAACAACCACCAACCAGGGCCAATCCTAAGGTCTAGGGAGAGATCTGAAAATTGGGCCTTCTTATCCGCCTTTAACTAATTATTAAAAAATAGTTCTTTTCAGCGGATCTCTAATGAAATGGATTTATATATGGGCCTCTTCTCTTTTCAAAAAATTATAGTTTTTGGTCTTTTCCTTCAAACTTTTGGACTTTTTGTTATACATAAAAAAAAAAGATTAGGCTAAGGGTTGATATTAGGCCTAGGCTACTTTAGGAAGAATGAGCCTCACATAATTGGGGGCCTGGGGCGGTCGCCTAGCTCGTCTCTGCTCTGCCAAGCCTGTAACCAACTCGTTTCTCGTGTTGAGTTTGATGCATTTGCTAAATGATTAGAGCCTTTGCGTTTTGAAGCACTTTGAAGGAAAACTCGACAAAATACTTAAGTTTTTCGTAGATCATGACGGACACCCGACTAGTGTCAACTCTGACTCGACTTCTATTGAAGAAGCTGGCACTCGATCGCCCTTCTACATCTACCGCCAATCCGTTTGAGAGCGACAATGATAAAGAATTGTCGGGTCTGTAGCAAGTAGTACTCGGTAGGAGGAAATATCGTACTCAACAATGTTCAATATAAAGATGTATCTACCAAACTTCGACGGCCTTATGTGAATCGAAAAAACCCTTCAGCGGTTCTTTAAAGTTGAGCAATGCTTCGATTATATGAAAATCTCGTCTCACAAGAAAGTCAAGTTTGTCGCATACTATCTTAAAGGAGGAGCTTCAGCATGGTGGGACAACATACAAAGCACTCGACGTGCTGCAAACAAGAAGGAGATTAATTTATGGGGAAGGATGCAACACTTGATGTGCTGCAAACAAAAAAGAGATTTGAGGGAGATGTGTTGCATGCTACTAGCAAAATTTCTACTACCCGATTATGAACAAGTCCTCTTTCGACAATTCTAAAAGTGTGTGCAAGGCAACCGCAATGTTTGAGACTATTCCACCAATTCAATAGACTCTCGACATGTATTTGGAGCGAGAAAGACGGATCTCTTGCAAGCGTTGAACTACGCTGAAAAGGCGGGCGAGCAAGTAGAGCACAACAATAATAAACAAAAATTTTAGAGGCTCTACCGTTCTAAAGGAGTAAACACCGAAGCAATTGGAATCAACAACTGGCTGAAACCAAAACTGAAGAATGACCGGTAAGTCGGCCGACCAATCGACCGAATGAGGTCGGCAAGGAGCCAGCATGCTCTGTAAGAGCAAAAGTTCCCACTACTCGCGAGGCTCGTACGTCCAACAATTCTTATTCGACGTTTAGAGACGATCGTTGCTACCGAAGTGGAAAAACAAGTCACTTTTCCAACAAATGCCCTAAAAAAACCGGCACGAATGTAGCGAAAGCGGGCAACGAGTTCGAAGAAGACAAGGGAGAACCTATAGAGGAGTACCCCGATGATTGCGAATATCTCTTGTGTAGTACGACGCCTCTTGATGGCCCCAAAGCTTAAAGAAGACCCCAACGCCATAGTATCTTCAGTACGAGTGTATTATCCAACAAAAAGTGTAGTGTTATTATCAACAACGGGTGTAGCGAGAACATCGTCTCAAAGGTGGTCGTCAAAAATTTGGAACTTACTACCGAGAAGCATCATGTCCCCTACAAGATTGGTTGGATTCAAAAAGGTCAGAATATAGCCAAGGTTTGCAACATCCCCTTCTCCATCGGCAAGTATTACTCGAACATCATCCACTTCGATATAGGGAGCATAGATGCTTGCCGCCTTATCCTTGGAAACCTTAGGCAATTCGATTTGGATGTTGTTAAGGAAAGGAAAACATGTACACGTTACATAAAGACGGCAAGAAAAATTCTTGATGTCCTTCATTTCTGCCGGTCAAAGCATTAATATCAGACATCAAGCCTGTCATTGTGGTAGATGGCTACGAGTTCACCAAGCTTGTGAAAGAAGCTAGTGAGGTTTATGCTTTAGTTGACACTAGTGAGGATAGTGCTCCACTTGTCAAGATACCAAAAGTACTGAAGCTACTAATAGATGAATTCAAAAACATAATTTCCGACGAGCTTCGTACAGAGCTACCTCCTATGTGTAATATCTAACATGAGATTGACTTCGTTACAGAAGTCTGCTTCCCAATCTTCTCCATAATTGGATAAGTCCGAAAGAGCGCCAAATACTACAAGAGTAAATAGAGGATCTCATAAGGAAGGGGTTTGTGTAGGGCTGCAAACGAGCCGAGCCGAGCCAAGCTTTTGTAAGCTTGAGCTTGGCTTGACTAGAATTATTCAAGCTCGAGCTCGAGCTTGATAAGTTTTTTATTTTGAAGTTTGAGCTTGGCTCGAGCTTGTTTATATTAAGCTTGAGCTTGGCTTGGTTTGAGCTCGAGCTTGGCTTGATAAGGAAGCTTGATTCAATAAGCTTGAAATCAAGCTTGTCTCTCAACTTTATTTCAAGCTCATTAAGCTTGAATTCAAGCGAGCTTGATTTCAAGCTAGTTAGGTTTGATTTCAAGTATACCAAATATTAACAATTTATTTATAAAAATTTAATTAAAAAAGTTCTTTAATATCACTTATTAAGGACATAAATATATAATACACACAACCATATCGTTATATATATATATATATATATATATATATATAAAGAACAAACGAACTTCTAAACAAGCTCCTAAACGAGCTTCTAGACGAGCCAGCTCGTAAACAAGCCAGCTCGTGAGCTCAATCGAGCCGAGTACTTCTAAGCTTGAGCTTGGCTTGTTTATTAAACGAGCTCAAAAATAAAGCTTGAGCTCGGCTTGTTTACTAAACGAACCGAGCTCAAACAAGCTTTTATCGAGCCGACCTTCGAGTAGCTCGCGAACGGCTTGGCTCATTTGCAGCCCTAGGTTTGTGCGAGAAAAGCATGAGTCCATGTGCATTGTTGGCCTTATTGATTCCAAAAAAGAATGGTGCATGGCGTATGTGTAGGGACAACAGGGCTATCAATAAAATCACTATCAAGTACAACTTTCCAATACCTCGACTTGAAGACATGTTTGATATGAAAACGAATGTCGTAATTTTCTCCAAAATCAAACCTTTGCAGTGGCTACCATCAAATACGGACTCGACCTTCAGATCATGGAAAACAACATCCAAAACACATGAGGGTCTTTACGAGTAGTTGGCAACGTTGTATGGTCTATCCTACGTGCTTAGTACTTTCATGTGGCTTATGATTCAGGAACTTTTATCAGTCAATATGGTAGTTTATTTTGATGATATTCTTATTTACATTAAAAGTGACAAAGAGCATATTGTGCACTTAAGAGATATACTAATTGTATTGCAAGCTAAGAAGTTTGATAAATCACAAAAAGTGTAATTTTCTTGCCGACCGTTTGATAGGGCTTTGTGGTGAGCACAGGTGGTTTTTCTGTCAATGTTAAGAAGGTCTGAGTTATACGAGACTGGACTACACCGAAGCACGCAACTGAAGTACAAAGCTTCCATGTGCTAGGAACCTTCTATGGACGATTTATTCGAAACTTTAGTAGCAGCATGGCGCCAATCACGGATAACCAAGAAAGGCTAGTTCCATTGGGGTCTCGAAGCTGAAGCGGTGTTTTCATTGATTAAAGAGAAACTTTTTAGCGCACCCATCTTAGCCCTACCTAACTTTGACAAGTTGTTTGAAGTGGATTGTGACACTTGCATTATAGGCATGGACGAGGTGTTAATGCAAGAACCGAATAAACTGATGAAACCGAATAAACCGAATGCTCAGCCCTACTTAAGCATGGCTAGTTTATTATAGCCGTTGTTGAACTTTTCCCTCCAGCTTCAAGGGGTACTATACAATGACAAAATAAAAGAAGCGCTCCTCTATCTCAACCATCAGGGTCTTAATGATGTGAAAAGACACCCTCAATCTCATCTTCGTGCTAAACGATTGATCCTACATATCGAAAATGGTTGCCCTGTGGTATTCCTTAACTACAAGAATCATAACCGTTCCCTCATCCTTGCTCATTATCTTAAGCTTACAATTAATAATATTCTGTCATTGTCCATCAACTTTTCAGTTTGTAGCGCTTCTCCCCACGGACCTTAAAATTAAAGTCTTCCTTAGTTTCATCATATACAACAACACCGCCAAATAACATACACCACTGTAGCCCATCCTAGATGTGACTAGAATTCATGCCAAGTACCGAAAACTTGTGCTTATAGTGAAAGGTCGAAGCCTTCGAACCTAGACAGGTAAGCTACCAGGCCCTACAGCTTTTCTGACTTTAACTTACCTTAAAGCATTTATTAGCTTCAGTTACCATGATTCATTTGAAATTGCAATTTGTTATAGGGCCCATATCATTTGGTTCTACTTTTTGACCAGTATTTCCCTAGTTACCTACTTTATTTACCAACTTTTCCTTGTTAAACTACTTTAGAAGTAAAATCTAACCGTCCTCTGATTCCCTGTGATAATCACTATAGCTCGACTCGTTGCTTGTGTCTCTACTTGTTCTTTTTCATTTAGCAAGTTTTTTTGGTATATTTTCACTCCTTCCTCAGTCTCTAACCTAAATAAATGTTGATGAGACTTACACTTTGCATTACCAACTTCGGAGGAGATCAAGGTATATGGAATGTATTGCCAATTTCGCAATCGGTGATGTGAGTTAGCAAAGCTGATCGTCTACCTGGCACACATATAATGTGTTCCTTAAGAACTAAGGTCAAAACCTAGAAACATTTTGCACTTTAAAGTCCTGCAATTTCAGAATTTACTTTCCACTTTATTTCTCAAGAGAAACATGGGTCTCTTAGTTCATTAGGTGAATAAGAATAGCTGGTTGTAGGGCACTGTTCTAAACATAGGCCTAGGCGGCGCCTAGACGCTAGGCATCTGGTGCCCGTTTGATGCCCGCCGGACCCCCCTAATATGCGTGTTTTGGGGTTTTATGGACTTCTGCTGCAATTTTCAGTAGATGGTTTTTTTTTTTTTTTTTTGGTTGGGGGTGGGGGGGTTATTTTTTAAATTAACCGCAGCCACCTAGGCAGAGGCGGGCTAGGCTCCATGCGCCCGGTGCCCGTCCGACTAGAGCCTAGCGCCTTTTACAACCTTGTTGTATGGTCAACCAGGCCTAGAAAGAGGTCCACTTAAAAGAGGGCCGAAAGAAGAGCAAGGTCACAGAAATATTAAGAACATTTCCTTGCGACCTTGTGAACCCCATAACCTCTACACGATGTAGAAGCCCTTACGACTTGGGGAGTTATCAAATGGAACCAAGTATTAGTCTTACCTGGCCAAAATACAAACTTAAAAGTCGGATGCAAACTTTCTATACATAGCAAGGCTTTGTTTGGGAATGAAAAATTATGTTCCGCGAGTTAGGCCTCCAAACTCCGAATAACATCAACTTTTAAAAGTGTTCCGGTGACGAAACTCCATTTCTAACTCCAAAACCCCAGTCAGGTGGGGTTTTCGCAAAAGTCCATTCTTTTTCTCACTTTTTCCCTATAGAGACAGGTTTCTTACCTCCCGTGAGAGAATCGTACTCGTTTCGAACTTGAGCCTCTCGTCGTCGAGCTCCTCCACGCGCTTCCTCTGGAAATCCTTGTACAGGTCCCTACAACAATAACAATAATAAAAAATAAAAAAAACAAATCATCTCGTTAACTCGATCAGCAACGGAACTCGACTTCCGAGAGGAAAGAAACATCTGTCGAGAATGTGGAAAACCTGATTTGGTGAACCAGGGAGAGAAGCCTAGTGGGATCTTTGCTGTTCCAGTCAAGAAGACAGCTTTGCTTTTTTCCTTGGATGATATCGAGGAGGGGGTTGAAGTCCCCGTCCTCGGGAGGGAAGACGATGTCGGGGGCGGCGGAGGGGGAGAGCGCGTTGTACATGACGTCCCCTGGAAAAAAAAATTCCAATTCCATTTCAAATCACGATCAATCAGTAGATCGAGAAATCGCCACGACATAATCGAGGGGGGAGAGAGAGAGGGTTCACCGACATCTGATGTAGTCGAGGCAGAAGGGGACGAGAAGCGTGAAGTGGTCGGCGTAGACTGGGTCCTTGCAACCGGACCATACTTGATCCACCTACCACAAAATCAAAATAGGAAGGAAATAAAAGAAAGAAGAAGAAGAAGAAGAAGAAGAAGAAGAAGAAGTACTTTGAAGGAGAGTGGGGAATTCGCGAGGAGATGGTTCAGCTGGGCGACGATTGGAGGAGCGAGCGGCGCTGCTGCTGCGGCGGCGGCAGGGGCCATTCTCTTCGTTCAGCTTTCGCCGGACGTTCTAATTTGGGGCTCTACTCTATCAGCAGCACTACTTTTCACCGCCGATCGTCTGGACCTGCTTCACTGACGAGTGGGCCGGAATAGTGCATTTTGCCAGGTCGTGGGTTTTAAGCCTCTTTGGGGCTATTCCTGGACCGGGCCGTCGTGTGGCGGATGGCTGTGATGGTTAAGGCACTTTGAATTTTGTTAAGATTTATTAGTATTTAGTTTAATTATTTACTAGTCGCGTATCCCCAAAAAAAAAAAATCAATAATATTATTAATAAAGTATATAAAATTTTAAATTATATAAAATATTTAATTTTAATATGATTTTTTTAAAATTCTGGATATGTATTTAATTAGATAATATTATATAATTAGTTTAAACATAATTTTAATTTTAAATGTACTATAGTATCGGTGGTTTTTAATTTTTTACGCGAGGAGAGAGGGTTCGGTTATCCACAGAAGATAAGAAAGAAAGTTAATTTTAAACTTTTATTTTCTATTTTTAAATTTAATGGTCGATATACACGACTTAGACGGCTTAATTTGGAGTTATTTTGAAACCCTTTTATATTTATTAGAGAGAAGTCGTTTCTAAGACGAATTAATAATTTAAATTTTTAAATGTATTTGAACTAATATTTATTACATATATAATTATATTTGAATGAAGATTTATTACATATATATATTTATATAGTTATATTTTAATTATACTTTATTATGGAGATATATATAAAATAAAAGAGAATCGGTTACGCGGAAATAAAAAAGAAAAGTTAAATTTTATTTTTTTTAAAATTAAATGGTTGACGATATATATATGGTTTGGACGACTCACTTTTGAACATTTTCTAAGCCGCATTATATAATAGAAGATTTAAGACCAATTGTGTTCAATTTTGGATTCGAATTTAGATACGAATATGAATTGGAATTTGGATTAATACATAGACGAAAGAAAGAGGAGACGCTAAAACGCAGTACGATTTTCTGCCTGCCTTTCAGCTATTGCTGGAATTTGTACATAATATCCCATGGAGAGAAAAAAAATGATAGTACAGGCATAATGTAAAATTGTACATGTACGTGTAGTCATATGTTGTTGCTTCAATACCAACTGGCATTTCAATAGGCTTCAATTGTATCATAAGGAAAAGATGTTGGATTGTTAGTTATCATTTGTTGAAATTACAAGGGTAACAAGTAGGGGTGAGCATTATTAAGTTTTGGACCGAAAATTGAACTTAATCGAACCGAATAAAAGATTCGATTCTGTTTTTAAAAAATTGTTTGATTTTGAAAATACTAAAATTTCTTAATCGGTTTTGGGCCAAAACCGAAGAAGAATTATATAATTATGTAAATTCTCTCAAATTAATGAATACTTTGTGATTAAAAATATTCATATTTTGAAAATAATAATTCTATGTATATATTTTGACGTCCAACTTTGATTATTTAACAACTAGTTCAACTTTGGACGCAACTTTTAAATGTAACAAATGTGTATAGAAATTATAATTTTTAATTAATTTAACCATGATGACAACATTGGACCAAATCCATTAAACAATAGAAATATTCCAACCGAACAAATAAAATAAACCAATTTGATTATTCTGTTCGGTTTGGTTCGGTTCTAGTTTTGGCTACTTTCAGTTATGTTCCGGTTTTAGATTTTTAGAATTTTAGTGTATTCTGTTTTGAGTATTTCGGGTCGGTTGAAACCGAATAAACCGCAAGCTCACCCCAAGTAAATACCACATTGTGTAATGAACAATATATTGTATTTGGATCGGCTAGGAATATTAGAACAGTCAGTCTATTGCAAAAAAAGAAAAGATATATCATGTCTGCTAAAATTCTAAAGTTGTTTCAGAACAATTTCTTAGTTATCTTTAAAAAAATCATGATATAATTCAATTGATTTTCTTATAAGATCTTAAAAAGAACTCAAAAAGGAAATTGAACAAAGTGATAGGACTAAAATATACAATCCTTTAATTTATCAATTGAATATATGACATAGCCTAAGTTAAAGCAGCATTTTATATAGTAAAATAGAGGTGGAGTTGTCGTGATTTTTTACAAGAATGAAGATTAGGATAAGCAAGTGCAAGAAACTGATACATTAGGCTTGTCTTTTCGAAACCGTGGAAGGGATGGGTTTCAGCATGTGACATATCCATTTAATCAAAAGCTACTACCAAGTTAGATGTTGACCTAATAAGAATAATATTTCCAATATTATCATCCTACCAACATTTTAAAGATAAATTTACAACATTGTCTAAACATCGTAAAATACACATCTTTTACAACATTTTATAAAAGTTGTTCAATACTTTTTTGCAACGTTTCTTAATCCTTGTAAAATGACATTACATATACAACGTTTATATAAAGTGGTAAAATAAAAATTATTTTTACAACATCGAACAAATATCGTGAAACATAAAATATTTACAACAGTTGACAAACGTTGTTGAACATGACATTTTTACAATATTTTTCATACATTGTCAAAATTAATAACTTGGACAACATTAAATAAACATGGTCAAAATCAATTAATGTTACAATGTCAATAAAATATTGTTAAAGACAATAATACACAACTTTTGTGAATAACCATTATAGAAGTCTTAACGTTTGAATATAAAACGTTGTTTGTACCTGTATTTCACAACGTTTTTACAATAAAAGTTGTAGAAGACCCTCCATATTTACAACGTTTTTAGGAAGTATTGTAGATGGAACGTTGTAAAAGAGTTTTTTTTTTTTCTTGTAGTGCCATCTTCAACACTCCATGTTTCCATTTTATGTGAGTGATAAATAGCATCACGTCCCGCTCCTAGATTACGGTGAGCCGGGTATGTAACATCATCTCCAGACTACGCACCATACAAATACTTCTGTACCCGTATTTGCGATTGTCGCCTGTAATATTCTAGAATGGAAAATACAGGTAAATACTAAACACATTTTATTTCCACAAACTATAGCTATTATACATAAAATGGTTTCTACAAGTCCTTCTTATACAAGTCATTACAACAAAAAATATTAATTTACATATGTCAACAGCTACAAAATGATATTGGCCGTCTCTTGAAAACTTCTTGACAATTTACTCCTCATCTTCGTCCACGTCATAAAGGGGTAACATCTCTACAGAAGCTTCGTCTTCCCCTAGTGAAGAAAGTAGGTCGTCAGAATGACAGCAAGCCCTCGGTCAAGAACGGTAAAATAAAAAATATGCTAAGGAATGTAATGGAATGAATTACATCGAAGTTAGGAAAATAGGTCTTACATTCATGCTTGCAACTCTAATTTAATTTTCTACGCTATTGTCCTTATAGTGTCTAACGGAGTAACCCAAACAATCCTTTTTGACTACCACGGACAAGGACAAGTTTTTCCTAAATGATGATGCAATTTGGAGAACAACTCTTTGAATATCCACTTAACTAGTTTCCTATCAACAATCCCGTATACCATGGATCAGACTGTGACTTGGTGGCACGGTGCTTAGAATTCGGTCCTGCCTCTCATGAGCTTAAATAATTTACCTAGTCGATGTTTTCAGTCGAAATAGGTATATTCAATTAACAAGACCTGGTGGCACGGTGGTTTAATTTCGACCCTGCCTCTCATGGACTAAAATAGATAATATGTGATTTGGTGGCACGGTTGTTAAAATCCGGCCCTGCCTCTCATAGGCTTAAGTGAGCTAAGCCTCACATACTCGATTCGTAAGGCCCTACGAATGAGCTTAAATACTGTCAGCTTTTGGTTATTATTTTGTTGCGGAACCTCGTAAGTGATATTCAAGTTGTTCTCCCCCGCCCAATGCTTTCTAACCTACAACTATAAACAGTTCAATTTCTAATTGTTAATTTCTTTAAATTTTACAGAGTGGATAGTAACGGACAGTTGATTTTATATCTTATACTAATTGTTTCTTGATTAAATTTGATTGAAGTTATCGAGAGTCCGTTGCTAATTAAAGTAGCAACGAAAGTCTAGGGTTAGGAATATCGGTAATATTTCTGAATTCTCTAAATTTAGCCAACTCCCAAAATTATTGAAAATTTCGGTAGAATCTCCTTTGTATTTGTTGACTCCAGAATTTTTACAATAGATAAAATATATCAATAATCGGGTACGCTGACCCCTTCGGTGGAACAACCCTCAACACCGGTACCACGCAATATATATATATATATATATATATATATATATATATATATATATATATATATATATATATATATATATATATATATATATATATATATATATGCAAATGACCTCTAGCCTAGTGGTTAAGAGAGATGCATGCGGCCCAAGTGGTCGGGAGTTCGAGCCTCAGCGGAGGCGAGTTCGCCACAAGTACCCATTGTTTCAAAATATATATATATATATATATATATATATATATATATATATATATATATATATATATATATATATATATATATATATATATATATATATATATATATAGAGAGAGAGAGAGAGAGAGAGAGAGAGGAGGGATCCGTATCCCCTCACTTTTGCATCTTCCATGCATCCCCTCTTTCATATCCATTGGATCTTGTTTAAGTCATATAATCTTAACCGTAGATTTTTCAACGGTTAAGATTAGATGACTTAAACAAGATCCAACGGGTGTTATCATGGAGATGCAAAAGTGAGGGGATGCGGATCCCTCCTCATATATATATATATATATATATATATATATATATATATATATATATATATATATAGAGAGAGAGAGAGAGAGAGAGAGAGAGAGAGAGAGAGAGAGGAGGGATCTGCATCCCCTTACTATATATATTTGATTTTTCAACGGTTAAGATTAGATAACTTAAACAAGATCCAACGGGTGTTATCATGGGGATGCATGGGAGATGCAAAAGTGAGGAGATGTAGATCCCTCCTCATATATATATATATATATATATATATATATATATATATATATATATATATATATATATATATATATATATATATATATATTTCCGGGTACGTCGACCTCTTCAGTGGAGCAACTCTCAACACCGGAATTCACGCAAGCATTATATAAAATGCAATTAAATTAAAGCTTTCTTACCTTAGCAAGCAAGCAATTTAATTCGGTTACAGCAATTGCCCTTTTCTAAATGCTATCCAAGTTCAAGAACAATTATTAACAACATAGTAATATCAACATATAACTTTTAATATCATCACATACTAACTAATTTCTTTTATAATCTGTATTATTAATTTTGGATTCCAGTACTAGTACAAAATATGAAATAAGGGGAACTGGAGAAGAAATCAAGAAAACAAAAGATACAGGTAGAGGTGAACTAGATCAGTGAAGAAACAAGAAAAAAAATGGAAAAGAAGAGGAACCAAACTTATGTTTTTCATAAAAGTAATATTTTCAAAGGATATTTTGTTCACAAATTAATCTTTCATGTAAAACCTCCTCTGAGAGAAGCATGGTTCCTTTACCCTAAAGAACGTAGATTTTGCATGTATTAAGTATTAACTCTAGCTATTCAACATATATTTGTACACAAATAACATTGTCATTCTTATTAGATTTCAAGTACTGATAACACTGGATAGAAAATCCCAGATACTGATATTAGGGTTTAGATTCTGAACCCCATACTCTGTAGCTTTCAGATTAAGGGTCAGTATTATTCAATTACTCTCTCCTAGTGCAACAAGGAGGTGGAGAATATGGAGAAGAAACGAAAGGTAAAGGTCTAATAGATTGGTAACAGAAGGGAACACCAAAAATGAAGATGAACCACATTTCTTTTGTTAACAGCATAAATTGTATATCTATATTAGTTAAAATAATTCCCATGGAAAGCTTCCAGAAAAACATGGTTAACTCCCCTTTTTTTTCACATAAATTTCCAATGTTCATGTCTTTCGACCACCCTCGTACAAAATCCTTTTGGAACCGTGAAGCCAGTGAGGCAGGCAATTCATGAGACAACTTTGTTTAGAAATCTCTTTGAAAGAGAAAGGGAGCAGGTTTTCTGGAATTGTTCTAGGGCTATATTGGGATACGTTAAGAGCTATATGGAGGAGAAAACAAAAAGCACACAAGTGGCTTAAAAATATGAGTTTGTGCTTCCTGCAAGAATCTGGCTGAATTAGAAGATTGGCCTAAAAGTAATACCTATCAACTAGCAATGTGAATGTTAATAATAAGACATCTATAATATAAAGTACATTGGGTTTTTGGTCCGACCCATGTGCTTTGGTTCAACGATGATGAAAGGACTAAATTGTCCCTCTCTCTATAAGAGAGGAGGAGGTCCCATGTTGGGTGCGGAGCAACCGGTTGTTCCAACGGCACCCCCGCCTCCAGCTCCTCTTGCACCGCCCTTCCCTCCGCCGCCTCCGCTCTATGCTCGCCCACGCCGTCGTCACCGGCCTCTTCTGCAACCCCTTCGTCGCAAGCAGCCTCCTCCACCGCGCCGCCGACGTCGACCCTTTCCTTCGCCGCCTCCCTCTTCTCCGCCATGACCAACCCCAACCCCTTCTCCTTTAACACCGCCATCGCCATCTCCGCCGACCCACTCTCCATCTGTTCCCAAATGCTCTGCCGACGCGTCCCTCCCGACTCCCACACGTACCCTTCCTTGCACAACACCACCGCCGCCGCCACCAGGTCGCTCTACGCACACGTCCTCCTCCTCGGATTTCGGTCCGACCCCTTCGTGCAGACCGTCCTGCTCACCGTCTACTCCTGACGCGGCTCCGCCGACCACGTCCTGCATACGGGTGTTCGACGGAATGCCGTACATGGACGTCGTCTCCTGGACCGCCGTCGTCTCGGGCCTCGCCGCCCTCGGACGTCCCGCGATGGTCCTACACGTCTTTGCCTCCATGAGGCCCCATGCCGTTGAACGTCGCCACCATGGTCTTTGCCGTGTCCGTCTCCGCCGGGCTCGGGTCCCTGGCGCTGGCCCGGTGCCTGCACGCTTACGTCGAGAAGGCCGGGTTCGGAGGCCGCGTCTCCGTCCGGAACTCCCTGGCGCTGGTCCGGTGCTTGCACGCCTACGTCGAGAAGGCCGGGTTCGTGTCCGTGCCATTATGGCACAGGTTATCCACTAGTCTATAATATAAAGCACAGTGAATTTTTAGTCCGACCCATGTGCTTTGCTTCAACGATGATGAAAGGACTAAATTGCCCCATCTCTCTATAAGAGAGGAGGAGGTCCTATGTTGGGTGCGGAGCAACCGGTTGTTCCAACGGCACCCCCGCCTCCAGCTCCTCTTGCAACGCCCCTCCCTCCGCCGCCTTCGCTCCACCCTCGCCCACGCCGTCGTCGCCGGCCTCTTCCGCAACCCCTTCGTCGCAAGCAACCTCCTCCACCGTGTCGTCGATGCCGGCCCTTCCTTCGCCGCTTCCCTCTTCTCCGCCATGACCAATCCCAACCCCTTCTCCTTCAACACCGCCATTGCCATCTCCGCCGACCCACTCTCCATCTGTCACGTCCCGTATCCCAAATACAACGGTGACGTCATGGAACACATCCCCAGGCTATGCGCCGAATTCGCGATTGTCGCCCGTAAATCAGCAGAATGGAAAATACAAGGAACAATTACATTCATAGTTACAACTTTAATTTATATTTACATCAAGAGTACTTCTAAAGGTACATTAACTGTAAGTTAGTTACAACAAAAGTATTTACATATGGCTGACTACAAAATGAAGATTGTCGTCCTTTGAGATTCTCCAGAACGTCTATTCTCCCGTATTACGCTCGTCATATAGAGGTAAAGGTTCCGCAGGATCGTCATCTTCTCCTAGTGAACAAATACTAGGTCGTTTACAAACGACAAGCAAGTCCTCGGTCAAGAACGGTAAATAAATAATAATAATAAAGACTGAAATGATATATATATATATATATATATATATATATATATATATATATATATATATATATATATATATATATATATATATATATATCTTGAATATTTAGGGAATTAGTTTTACTTTTATGAATGTAAATTGAATACCTCAATATTAATCATTTTTATCTCTTACATAAACACTTAATATGCATACAATAATGTATATTCAAAATAAAATGCAATTTGAGAACAACCATTCCGAATACTCTCCTAATCAGCTTTTCCGACAACAATCCCGTATACCTGTGATCAGGCTATGGCTTGGTGGCGCGGTGCTTAGAATCCGGCCCTGCCTCTCTTGGGTTTAAATGTACCGAGTCTCTCTTGAACCCAGAAAATCACCAAATCGATGTTGCTGTCGAAGAGGTGCAATTGTTGGATGGCACGAAATTAAATCCGGCCCTGCCTCTCATGGGCTAAATGGATGGCTCAGATCATTACAATCCGGCCCTGCCTCTCATGGGCTAAGTGAGCTAAGCCTCACATACTCAATTCGTATGGCCCTACGAATGAGCTAATGTACTGATCGGTCTTTGGTTATTATGCTGCGGAACTGTATAGGTGATATTCGGGTTGTTCTTCCCTCCCAATGCTTCCTATCTAATTTTTATGATTATTGAATATTATTTTCATTATCATAAATAGGGAGTTTATCTATCTAAGAGGCTAAAAATGCATCTTATAAATGACCATTTTGAATGGTATTTAGAAACTAATTATTCCGAAATGACATTTAGACATAAAACTACCAAGTGGAATATTATACTCATATTCTACAAAATGATAATATAAGGAGTCTAATCTAAATTATGATATGTGTCTTACATATTCTAAATACTCTCTAAGGTTTACGGGATCATCCAATTTCTAGGGAGATCGATAATTTCTCTCTTGAAATTTCCGAAAATTTCGGTAGAGTCTCCTTTGTATCTAGAGACCCCGAAAATTTACATGAGACATAATGAAAATATAAGTATAATCCGGATTCGCCGACCCCTTCGGTGGACCAACCCTCAATACCGGAAACTACGCATTTATACTATATGCATTTAATATCAAAGCTTTTCTTATCTTGGCAAGCAATTAGGCGAATCAAGCAATTTAGTTATTCCCTTTTCTTTTTCTATAACTAATCACAACAAAAGGGTTAGTACTATCATGATTTAAGCATAAAATTTCAACTTATCCCTTACTAATAATGATATTGGTTAGATTAAATCTAAATGTACACTTAAACCTGTGTCATAACATATCAAAGTTTTTAGCTTCTTTAAAGACACAAAAGAGGCTAAAACTGAAAATTTTCAAATGTATGGTTACCCTAACATATGGAGACTTAAAATGTGAAACCCGTAAATTTTAGTTTTTATTTAAATAATTTATTTACTAAATTATTATTATAATCATTATTAATTGTTAATTTAGAAAAATTATTATTGCTAGAATTTTAGTGTTTGGTCAAACCCGTAAAATTTTTATTGTATATTTTGTTGCTAAATTAATTATTATCATTTTTATGAAAAACCATATTTTTAGAAAAATTAATAATTCATGGAATTTTAGTTTGGCCTGACCCGTCCCGAACCTGTTCCGGACCTGTCTCGATCCATTTTGGAAATCGAACCCAAATTCGATTTTATTCTTAAAGTCCATTAAGTTTATAATTATTAGTATGGAATTCTAATCCTATTATTTAAAGAAAAATAAATTACTTAAAGAAAAACAATCCTTTACTTTTTCTTAACTTTTCATTTCTCACTCTCATTCTCATTTAGTAACCAGCAAAAGGAAAACCATTCCTTTTCCATCCGTTAAGCCTTAAGACCGACCTCTTCGGCTCTCTAACGGCCAACGGTCGACTCCTCCGTTCATCTCCCGAAACCTCCACTTCACCCCCTATAAAACCCTCTCCTCTTCATCACACTTATTCACCACTCTCCCCAAAACCCATTTTTTTCCCAAGTCCCAAGCCCTAGTCGCGCCCTTCCGGCGATTCTCCGGCCGACCACCCCTGAACCCGGCCGCCCGATCCTCTCCGCGGCCCCGTAGCACCCCGGCCAGGCCCCTCTCGGCCGACCCCGACGCTGCCTCCCAGTCCGACGACCCGCGCGGCCTTCCCGAGCCGACCGCCGCCTTCCCCGCGGCCGCACACCGCCGCCGCCCGCCCAGATCAGCCCCCGGCGCCTCTCGCCGCTGCCGTGCGCACCTCCTATGCGTGCTGCCTTTTCCGTGCCCGGTTTCTGTTCAGATCCGTGCTTTGCGAGGCACGTTCCGCTGTTCCGCGTGTTTTAGATTTCCGAGATTCGCGAGTTTTTCGTTTTTTTTCCTATTTTCATCTGAGAGCTCTAGCAGAGCACCCGAGGTATAATTTTCGTATCTTCGTGTCCCTCCCTTAGTGTCGATGATGACACGGTCTCCGATCCCGACATGGGATTCAACATCGATAATTACGATGTTGGTTTCGGTTTCTCCGAACTTAGTTTCGGATAAATGGTTTTTTGGCTGGGATGTGTTGTTTGTTAGTTCTGTGGTTTCTCGGAAGTTCCGAGAGAAGTTCGGATTTTCGAAAATGGCTCTGTGACCATTTTCCTTAGAAAGGTTCTATGGTTTTTCGGTTTTCCGAGTTATTTTGGGTTTTTCGAATTTTATAGTTCGGAAAGTTTTTCATGTGATTTTGATATAAACCTACTCTTGGGTTGGATAAATTGGAATTTCTGGTTGGAAATGTTTTGTGGTTTGAAATATTATGGGTGTTGGTATATTCCCAGGATTGGGTTATCCCAATTATAGAGAAAGTGCTGCCCATATTTTCAAAAATATATATTTTAAAACTATTTTCAAATTCCGATCTTTGCAAACTACATTTTGGAGTGTTAGTTTTAAAATGGATTTTTGTATCTTTTCGGACGACGACCATATTGGTCCATGGACCTTAACTAAATGCAAACGAAACCGGCCAACCCGGACGTTGAGGCATTAGTTAAAACATGAGTTTTGAATGACCAAGTCTGAGACGCATTTTAGTAATTATCTTTAATTTATTATTATTTTTAGAATGGATTACTGCTGTTAGTATTTTGGTGCAGGACTTCGGCCTACTGTTGGACCGTTCGCGACATTCAGAGCTCACCTTTAAATTAAATTAATTTATGTAAAATTTTGTAAGGACATAAGTCCAAGTTTTTCTTTTCTATTTTTCCTGTGGACCAGTAATAAGTAGTTTAGTTTTTCCTTTTCTTTTCTGAATTGTTGTTTTATAGGTAAACGCATAAATGGTAAACTGAATATTTATTTTTATAGAAAAATTAATAAGAGTTTTCTCACATTAATAATAATAAGATTTCAAGTTTGTAACTTAGAAAATTTCATGATTTCTCATTAAAAGAAAAATAATTAATTTTTATATATATATTACAAAATACAAAGTTTTGCCAAATAATTGAAAAATGCGAAGTTTCCAATAAAAATGTTAACTTGATTTTTCCCTCGTTAAATTAATAACTTTGAATCGCATCGATAAACGTGTTTTGTTTATAACAACATAAAATTTGACTAGGATCAAATTTTAGAGATTGTAACTAGCACACCTAGATATGGTTTCCTCATTTATGCTAAGTCGGGATTCTCAATGTAGGATTTCAAGGACGAGTCTGATTTTCTTTCCGGAACCGACTCTTCAAAATCCAGTCATAAACAAAGGCAAGTACGGTTGTGTTTATTTTTTTAATTTAGTTAATAATTGTAATATTGCAAGATTAAACCACATTGCTACACGGAACTCTCTCCTAGAGTATTGTTTGTTATTGATTGTGGGATTGGGGGAGTAGTGTAGTGTATTATGACCAATACCCCTCATATTGCATATTGATTGTGCGAGCTTACCCCTCTTACACACGGGGATAAGCCGTATCGTATCACTAGGATACTATTGTACAACCCAAGCCGATCATAAGCATTACATACTCAAATCACATTGTTTTCAATTGTGGAAAATTGCTAGAAAATATTGTTCAAGTATTTCAAACTGTTTAAACTGCAAATTTCTAATTATTAATTGAATTGTTAAATTTTCATAATTATACTTTTCTCCTTTCCTGACTGGATCCCCCACCCCTAATAGGTTCCTTTGATGAAGCTGAGCTATTGATAAATAGCTACTACGACCCAGTGCTTTATCCAGTTGTTCTACCAGAGTCCCACTTGGAGGACGATGATCCTGTGACTGACGAGCCAACTTCCTAGACGATGTTATTTCCATTCTAGTTTGATGTTTTGAATAAAAAGACAGTTTAATCCAGTTTTATTTTAGTTGTATTTTGTTGGACAAAGTTTTTAAATATTCAAAATTTAGATGTTGTGACAAAATATATTGTGTTGTTGTGATTACCTGCACTTGGATACAGCTTACTGCCGCCGTCTCACAATGGTGCAGGCCGGGCATGATCCGATTTGACCCAACAATTTAGGACCGGATCGTGACATGTTTTTAGTGGTGGCCCATGCAGGTCAGATCAACAACTTAGGAGAACATATCTAGAAACATTTAAAACACTAGAATATTAATTTGTCACAACATAGGACCAAAATATATTATAAATAAATATTTTTGTTTGTTATAGACTGGTAGGCTACCTTGTTTATGTTTTGCAATCCTAAACCTTCCAGAGTATGGCCACAGACAAGACCAATCCTGCTGGCGATGGGTTGTCATCACCCGATCACACCCCACCTCCTCAACCGAGTCCGAATCCTACATCTCGGCAGCTGGCTGATTGTCCCCATAATGCACCTGCACCCCGTAGATTTTACACTACTACTCAAGTGTTAGATCCTACATCTTTCCAGACTGAACAGCAAGCCCCTGCGGTGGTGTCCGATCCAGTTGTCCCACCAGTGCCCGTGGACCCACCGACCTCGTAGGCCTGCTACGAGGAGTGCTTGAGGCACAGAGAACTCAAGCTGAAGCTCATCGCGAACAGACGGCGATTATGAGAGAAGGCATGGAGAATGCCCACAATGGGCTATGGCTGCACTAGAGAGAGGAGAAGCAGCCCAATCTGAACTAAGGCCGGCTAAAGTTGGAGATATTGAGAAATTCAAGAAGCTGGGCCCTCGACCTTTCAAGGGAACCGAGGGAATTATCTATGCTGACGAATGGCTCGACAGCATGGAGCGTCTCCTCAGTGTCGCTCAACTTCCTGATGATCTCCAAGTTGAAGCTGTGGGACTCCAACTACTAGATGTAGCCAGCACCTGGTATCAGAATGAACCCCGACTCCAGGACAGGCAGCTTGACTGGAACACCTTCAAGAGGTTGTTCTGCAGGAAGTTCTTCCCAATATCAGAGTTGCGGGAGATGAAAGACAGTTGCAGAATCTGAAGCAAGGAAACATGACTGTTGGAGAATACGGCAGAGTTTGGTCGACTTAGTCGCTTTGCAAAGAACTTGGTTGTTGATCCCGTCGATTGTGCTGAAAGATTCAGGTATGGACAGAGGGAAGAGATTCGTACTCCTGTGATCGCAGGTGGTGCCAAGACGTATGAGAGGATCCTAATACGAGCTCAGGATATAGAGAAGAGTCAGCCTGCTCGCTCAAAGAGGGAGTATTCTGGAACTAGTAACTTCCAGAATAACCAGAAGAGGCCCAACCACAACAATAACAACAGGCCTTCTCACCCCCACCACCAGCACCATCAGGCGAGGACCAATGACAGAGCGCCTCAGAAGCAGATTCCTGTCTGCAATTTTTGCAAGAGGCCAGGACATCAGTCGAACATCTAAGAAAGAGGCTTGGATACTGTCTAGTTTGTGGGTCTGCCACCCACCAAGTAAGAGACTGCCCCACGGCATTCAACCGGACTGGAACCACACAGCAGAAGGCTTTCCTACCCACTCAGCAACAACAGTTTGGACAGCACCAACAGAAGACTGGACGAGCTTTTGCCTTAACAACAGAGGAGCAAGAGCCAGAGCAGGAACCTACCGCTGATGTCATTGCAGGTTTCATTTATGTGCATTCACATCCTGCTTTAGCATTTTTTGATTCGGGTGTATCACATAGTTTCATATCAACAAAATTCATCTCTGCACACCACCTAGTTACGGAATTTAGCAAGAAGATATGTAGAGTTATGACTGGTGGTGGACCCATACCCATCACTGAGACCTGTAACTGCCCTATAACTATCTCAGGACACAATTTCTTAGCACCCTTACTTGTGATGCCCTTACCTAACTATGATGTAGTCCTAGAAATGGACTGGTTAAGTAAGTAGCAAGCGCTGATAGATTGTCACAGAGGATGTGTAGTCTTCAGCCCACCTAGAGAGCCGGAGTTTGAAATCTCTCGAGCTCCGAAAGATATGGAGGGTATTACTTACTCCTCTATCACCGAAGAATCTGGACCTCCTCACCCTATCATAGCAGAATTCATGGATGTCTTCCCTGATAGTCTTCCAGGATTACCCCTAGATCGAGATATAGAATTCACTATCGACCTAGTTTTCGGCTCTGCCCCTATTTCTCGGGGATGCTACAGAGTCAACCCTAAGGAGACCAAAGAAATGAAGGATCAGATCAATGAGCTGAAGGCCCTTGGATTTATCAGAGATGGAGCTTCACCCTGGGGAGCACCTGTCTTGTTCGTGCCCAAGAAGGATGGGACTGTGCGGATGTGCATCGACTACCGGGCGCTGAACAACATCACCATCAAGAACAAGTACCCTCTACCCCGGATCGATGACCTGTTTGATCAACTAAGTGGAGCTAAGGTGTTCTCGAAGATAGACCTTCGATCTGGCTACCATCAAATCAAGGTCAGGAAGGAGGATATTCCAAAGACGGCGTTCAACACCAAATATGGTCAGTATGAATTTTTGGTCATGCCGTTTGGATTGACGAATGCCCCTGCAGTATTCATGAACCTTATGAACAAGGTCTTCCATGAATATCTGGATCAGTTTGTTGTTGTCTTCATCGATGACATCCTGATCTACTCGAAGACCGAAGAAGAGCATGAAGAGCACCTGAGGAAAGTTCTGGAAACCTTGAGGAAGGAGAAGCTCTACGGTAAGCTATCAAAATATGAATTCTTCTTAGACAAGGTAGATTTTCTGGGCCATGTTGTCACAGGAGAATGAATTTCGGTGGATCCAAAGAAGATAGATGCTATTGAGAAGTGGAGTACACCAAGTTCAGTTGCTGAAATTAGAAGTTTCTTGGGCTTAGCTGGCTACTACCGGAAATTCGTGAAGGACTTCGCCAGGATTGCTGAGCCGATGACGAAGCTCACAAGGAAGAATAAAGAATTTGTGTGGACTGAAGCTTGCCAGGTAGCATTTGAGGAACTGAAGAAGAGACTTACAACAGCACCGATACTTGCACTACCCGCAGGTACCGGCGGTTTCTTAATCTAAAGTGATTCTTCTGGTAAAGGATTGGGTTGTGTTCTTCAACAACATGGAAAAGTAATTGCTTACGCATCTAGGCAATTACGGACTCATGAGAAGAACTATCCCACGCATGATTTAGAGCTTGCAGCGGTTATATTTGCACTGAAGCTGTGGAAGCATTACCTCTATGGAGAGAGTGGAAATATTTACAGACCATAAAAATCTTAAATATGTTTTCACTCAGAAGGAGCTGAACATGCGACAGAGGCGATGGCTGGAGCTGATGAAAGATTTTGACATTGACCTGCAGCACCATCCGGGTAAGGCTAATGTGGTTGCAGATGCACTTAGTCGATATCCGATGGCAATATTTTTGACCAAGGAGCGACATTTGCTGGAAGACATAGAGAAGCTTGGACTGGAGATTGTACTGCCTGAAGAGGAAATAAAGAAGCTGGGAAGAGAAGCAATTGTACAAGGAGTTGAATCATCAATGATGCAGTTGCAAGTGCGTTCAAGTCTGATGGACAAAGTCAAGAAGACACAATTTTAAGACGAGATGCTTTGCAAACTCAGAGATCAAGTGCTGGCAGGAACACTTGAAGGATTCTCAATCGCCAGCGATGGAGCACTGAGGCATGGTACGAGGCTTTACGTACCAACTGGCAAACTGAGGAATGAGCTGATGCAAGAAGCGCACCAGTCGCAGTATTCCATACATCCATTAGTTAATAAAATTTATCGGGATATGCGTACTGTAGTGTGGTGGTACGAAATAAAGAAGGACGTATCCAGGTTTGCGACTAGATGCTTGATCTGTCAACAAGTGAAAGCTAGCAGGCAGAGACCCGCAGGACTGTTGCAGCCGCTGGACATCCCAGAGTGGAAATGGGAACACATAATAATGGATTTTGTGTCAGGATTGACTGCCTCGATCCCAATGAGGGAAGGATGCCATTTGGGTTATTGTGGACCGACTGACAAAGTCAGCTCACTTTATCCCCTTCAAGGTTGGTCTATCCACCGAGAAGTTGGCAGCACTGTACATGCAGCATATCTACCGGATTCATGGAGTTTCGGTAAGTATCGTATCTGACAGAGATACCAGATTCACCTCTCATTTTTGGAAGAGCTTACATGACAGTTTGGAAACACAACTGAAGTTCAGCACCGCCTACCATCCCCAAACTGACAAACAATCGGAGAGAACCATCCAAACGCTAGAGGACATGCTGAGATCTTGCGTCTTAGAATTTGGAGGGTCTTGGGAAGACCACTTGCACTTGGTAGAGTTCTCCTACAACAACGGCTACCAAGCTAGCATCGGTATGACTCCGTTCGAGGCACTTTATGGACGTCGTTGCCGCACCCCACTTGCTTGGGACGACGTGGGAGAAAGAGTACTGGTTGGACCTGAAATAGTGACCGATGCAGCAGAAAAGGTAAAGGTGATTAGAGACAAGCTCAGGATTGCTCAGGACAGACAGAAGCATTGGGCTGATAGCAGTCACCGACCACTAGAGTTCGAAGCAGAAGATAATGTCTTCGTCAAGATTTTTCCTACCCGAGGAACTATCAGATTTGGCTGAGCAGAAAAGCTGAGCCCCAGGTACATCGGCCCATTCAAAGTTTTGAGCCGAGTTGGAGAAGTAGCATACCGATTAGCTCCAGCAGCTAATCTTGAAGGCATGCACAACGTCTTCCATGTTTCACAGCTCAGACGCTACATCCCAGATCTGAGCCACATCTTGGACCATTCAGAGATAGAGATTGGACCCAGCCTCACAGTACCAGAGAAGCCGGTGGCGATTTTAGACAGAGGTGAGAAGAAAACCAGGAACTCTGTGACGTCCATAGTCAGATTTATGTGGCGACACAATTCCCCAGACGAGTCTACCTGGAAGCGAGAAGATGAGACGCGGGAGCAGTATCCGTATCTATTTGAGACCTGAGGTAATTCCTAACCCTATCCTTTAATTTCGAGGACAAAATTTCTTAAGGAGGGAAGGTTGTGAAACCCGTAAATTTTAGTTTTTATTTAAATAATTTATTTACTAAATTATTATTATAATCATTATTAATTGTTAATTTAGGAAAATTATTTTTATAGAAAAATTATTATTTCTGGAATTTTAGTGTTTGGTCAAACCCGTAAAAATTTTATTGTATATTTTGTTGCTAAATTAATTATTATCATTTTTATGAAAAACCATATTTTTAGAAAAATTAATAATTCATGGAATTTTAGTTTGGCCTGACCCGTCCCGAACCTGTTCCGGACCCGTCTCGATCCATTTTGGAAATCGAACCCAAATGCGATTTTATTCTTAAAGTCCATTAAGTTTATAATTATTAGTATGGAATTCTAATACTATTATTTAAAGAAAAACAAATTACTTACAGAAAAATAATCCTTTACTTTTGTCACTTCCCGTTCCCAGAATACGTATTTTAAATACATGTACTGCTGGAATGTATTTTTTTAAATACTTATCATGTATTATTCTGTATTTAAATTTCTTTAATTTCCCGCTAATTATCTTTCTGCATTTTACTTTCTGCTTTGCTTTTGGGTTCGGCCCTTGTTGGTTTATTTTTCGGCCATTGGATGGTTCATCAAATCCTACCTACCACCACCCCCTCTTCATTTAAAAGCCCCCAAACCCTTTCTCTCTCTTCATTACTCTCCTTCACCATTACTATTCTTCTTCCTTATAAACTCTCCCCCACCTACCCAGCCGCTTAGGCAAGTGCCAACTTGCTTCATGATGGAATCCCATTATTATTGTTCCATCATCTTCCTTACCGGATTCTAAGTCTCTTTAGTATTTAGCATTTTTAATTTCCATGGTTCATTTCTTGTAGATCTAAGTTTGTTATATTTTCGGATTTATTGGGTTTTGATCTAGCTAACCTTGTTGTTTTCAAGTTTTGATGGTTCCATGTTGTAGAGAATTTCGTTCTACCCCATTTTGACCTATGGAAATCCAGGTTTGGGCTTGGAATGAAGGATTTAGGGAGCTTGGAAGCAATGGCTTCCCATGGTTCTTCTTCTCAGAAAATGGAGAAGAAGAACAACGCTTGGCCGCATGAGTTTTCATGCGGCAAGTCTTCTTGAGCCGCATGGCAGCTTCTTAGCCGCATATGCATTTCCAGCCGTATGGCAGCTTCGTAGCCGCATATGCATTTCCAGCCGCATGGCAGTTTCGGCCGCATGGACCCCAGCCGCATGCGCTATTCCCCTTTCAGCCGCATGAGCGCTTGACAATCCCGGCCGCATAAGGACCCGAGTCCTATTTGGCCGCATGTGACTTAACTCTGTCCGCATGAACTCTGAACCGTTCGGCCGTATGTACTCACCAATCGCATAAGACTTAATTTGCCACAGCCGCATGAACCTTGATCATTTCTTGCCGCATAAGGCTTGTCATTTCTGGCCGCATGGATTTAGTTAATCCCGACCGTATGAGACTTTCAAGTCGAGCCGAATGAAGCCCCGTCCCATCTAGCCGCAGGGCTGAGACAAATCCCAGCCGCATGAGTTTGAGATTGTAGCCGCATAGGGCCCGATTCCCTAGCCGCATGAAAGATTTATTTTTCAGCCGCATGAGAGTTTCACTCCCCAGCCGCATGAACCAATCGCTTCTCGAGCCGCATAAGGCTTGTCATCTCAGCCGCATAGGAATTGATTTCCCAGCCGCATGAGAGGGATTCCTTCCTAACCGCACGGCTAAGCTTGAACCCCAGCCGCATGAGACCCTATTTTCCAGGCCACATGACCTTTAGCCCATAATGCCTTTTTGGCTGATTCTGTCCTGAGTTAACTTCAATTAATATTGATTGTTATCTTGGCATTAATTAAAATTAATTGTTGTCTTGGCATTAAGTAACGTGGATTATTATCTTGATTTATAATTGATCATGCGTTCTTAGTTGGAACTAAGAGGCTGGCTAGTCGTCTTATTGAATTGAATGAATGAGACACGTTCATATGAACTATGAACTATTGCAATCGACTGGCTAATCCCGAATGTTGGCATACAGGTACATGCATACTTCAGTTTATTTATTTATTTTCCTACAAAGCAGCATGTGTACTTTATGGTCAAGGCATGGTTTATTTCGTGGTTATTTTTGATTGTTGCATTACGCTATGTAAGACCTACAACCTAACCGCACGGGTATCGTTGTAGAGTTGGGCATATCGTACTTTGTACGGAAGTACTCATTCTGAATGACCATGATCCACGGCATAGGATTTCACTTAACGTAGAGGCTACTAAGTTAAATAAAATAATGATTGCATGGAGAGAATGGATTCCCGAGTTCTTATTTGACAGCCCTCCTTGGGACTATTAGTGCCTGACAGGCCGGCCGGTCCCCACAGATACTATAAATCTGCCACACGGGCAGGGAGCGGTATCTGTATATATTATTGTATAATGTATATTAATGACGGGCGTCCTGCTGGGACTCGTCTAATTCATGATTGGCGCAATTGATTGATTGGGTAAACTAGCCTTGCTTGCACATAGTAAAAACTGAGGAATCCTTATTGTATAATTTCATGGTAACTTAGAATCCACAGTAGCAAGCCGTAGTAGTTGCATGGCCATTTAAGTTGACTTGTTTGTATATTGTACCGACTCTGTTAACTAACTGAGATGATCAGAATGTCAGGACATGACGTCCCAATTTCTGTCCTTGTTTGGTTGGAAGGTTGGTTCGAAGTGTCGTGATGTTATGTGAATTCCAGTAGCACGCAGAGATCTATTTATCATATTTTCTTATTACTGACTTAGTTCCTCATATCATGCTTCCTTGCGGTACTTGCTATTAGAGGTCTAACCTCTCTGGTTTTACATGGCCAGATTTAGAGCCGGTCCCCGAGGATCCAGCTTACTTCTACCTCTAAGATGGTCAGTACTAGAGGGATAATCGCAGGAGGACTCGAGTGGGTTCCTTACTTCCCCACTCGTTTTGTTAATTACTTTATACTTTGCCATTTAGCACCGACATGTTAGTCGGACTGTCTTGTACTTACCTTTGCATAATTGTAACTAAAGTCAGGCTGCAGCTGATAAACAATTGTGTATACCTTGCTACATCATCTGGCTACGTTTTATAAAACTAGATATCAAGAACATTTAGACTGAGCATTTGGGATGCCTTACTGCTTTATCTTACATGTTTTCTATTTCTGTTTCTTGTTTGAATGATTGAGACAATAGATGTGAAGTGACCATAGCGAGACTTTCATGTAGTATGCACCCCCTCGTCTTGTTAGACAGTATTGATCGTATTATACAGTATTCATATACCCGTAATACGCAGCTGGCTGAGTTATTCCCCCGCTCTCTAGTATTCTGGTTCTGGGGTGTGATAAGGTTTTAGTGGTGGCCCATGCGGGTCTGATTTCAGACTTATGGGATGTTTTGATTTATAGGATGTCTCAATCATATATGTTCCCCCTTGATCTCATGATTCGTTGTTCTCAACTCTAGCTTGACATTCCGGTATCCTTCTACTTTATTGATCCTTCATGTACGGTCGTTTGATTGCTCTCTTGTCCCTTTCCTTGGGGGCACCTCGTCTGTATCTGTCAGAACTGGACAGCAACAACAAGGGCCAGTACTACCTCAAGAGACTATCTAAGAAGAAGTGATAGTGGAACCAGCAGCTGGACCGCAGTATCCGGAGGTTCCTACACCACCAACAGTTCCACCGACCCCTGTGGAAGTGGACACATCGGCCCTTCTAGAGATCATGAGAGGGATGATGGCCACTTAGCAACATCAGATGTTAGCCCAGCAGCGCATGTACGCTCAGTTGCAAGAGCAGAACGTACTACTCAACCAAGGATTGCAGACAGCTTTGGAAAGAGGGGTAAGGCCAGATTCAGGAGCATCAACCAGATTTTACAAGTTCAACCCCCGCCGTTTCGAGGCCACGGAAGATGCCATCTCAGCAGATGCATGTCTTAAGGATATTGAGGCTATTTTGACAGCCGCTAAGGTGCCGGTAGAAGAACGTGTGGATCAGGTGAAGTTGTTACTTCAGGATCTCACACGTGATTGGTGGAAATCTGAGGAAGTAGGCATCAGACGTCCTATTTCTTGGGACGATTTTACATCAAGATTCAAGACCAAATACTATGGAGTTGTGGTGCAGTTTAAGCTACAACAGAAGTTTATCAACCTCAAGCAGGCCGGCAAGACGGTAGATGCTTATGCAACGAAGTTCTGCAGATTAAATAGGTTCGCCCCAGAGATGGTAGCAACAGAGAGCCAGAGGGCTATGAGGTTCCAACAAGGATTTCATCTTGAGCTCTTGCAATTGATAGAGGGGCACAATTACCAGACTTTTGACGAAGTATTGACGGCAACCCGAAGGCATGAGATCACCATTCAAAGGATAACGGCAAGGACTGGAGGTCGAAAGAGACCCCACAGTCATATTGAAGGAGGAGGGGGAGTAGCGCCCCAAAGAACAGCACCGTCCCTTGGCATTCGCATTCACGATGTGGCAATACAAGGGCCAGCACAACCAAAGCAGCAGCAGCAGCAGCAATAGCAACAGAGGAAGAACTAGCAACCCCCCGCGGGCTGCACTTATTGTGGGAAGATAGGGCACACTAGAGATGTGTGTCGGACATTGAACGGATTGTGTTTGATATGTGGAAGTCCAGATCATCGGATTACCACCTGTCCCATGAATTCGAGGTCAGGAGGACCAGTGCAACAATTTCCTGCTCTGTCAGCACCAGGGGCAGGCCAGTATCGAGGGCCAGCGGTGGCAGTAAGACCATTGGCACAACGTCCGTTCATGATGCAGGCTCAGATGTTTCGGCAGCAGGGACCGCCGATGCAGCAACACCAACATAGACCACCCCCGCATCACCAAGGCAGGGGCCAGCAGCAGCACCAGGCTAGGCCGCAGCATGGGAACCAACAAGGATGTCGAGGGCAGGCATTCACTCTGTCCTTGGAAGAGGCATTGGCATCGGAAGATGTTGTGGCAGGTAACATTCTCGTCGCCTCATATCCTGCAGTAGCATTGTTTGATTCGGGAGCATCACACTCATTTATATCTGCACAATTTGCGACACGGCTAGGAATGGAGTTCGAGGCATTGCCAAGGAGGTTGAATATACTCACTGGTAATGGGCTCGTAGGAGTTAGTAGAGTTATTCTAGCATGTAGCATTGTAGTTTGTGGGCATTCCTTACCCGCTCGGTTTTTAGAATTTTCTGTTGGAAATTTCGACGTTATCTTAGGCATGAACTGGCTGAAACAGTCATACGACAATAGATTATCGTAGAGGGAGTGTATCTTTTGATATTCCAGGCATGAAGCTGTTCACCTTAGTCAGATCAGTGGTAACTCAACAAGAGCAGGGAGCAATAACGGCAATGGAGGAAGTTCCAGTTCCGAAGGTAGTTGAAGAGTTTCTAGACGTATTTTCTGAAGAACTTTCCGGTCTACCACCGGTTAGAGATATTGAGTTCAGCATAGAATTGGTACCTGGAACTAAAACGATATCAGATCGAGTTTATAGAATGGCAGATTCAGAGCAGGCCAAGGTATATCAGCATATAAAGGAATTGAACGAGAAGAAGTTCATCCAAGCTAGCGTATCACCATGGGCAGCACCAGTGGTACTTGTGGGGAAGAAGGATGGGTCATCCAGATTGTGCAATGACTACAGGAAGCTTAATGTAAAACCCCTAAATTTTCACTAAGATTCTAAAATTTTATTTGGTATTGATTTTTTTTTTGAATTTGAACGTCGCGCGCGAAATTTCGTCGAGTACGAATATGTACGAGATATATATTTTTTTGAAAACACTTTATTTATAGATTTTAGAAAAAAAACATTTCATTTCAATATTATTATAGTAAATATTTTATTTTTGTTTGAAAAAAAATTTTCGTCACACTAGTGGCGATTTTATTTAATTATACCGATTTCAAATATATATATATATATATATATATATATATATTTTAGTTGAATGCGAAGTACACGAAAATTGATTCGTGTAGACGATTTAAATTTTCAAAAATTATTTTATCTTAATTTTACTACAAAAAGTATTTTGAAATATTATACATAATTTAGACATTTTAATTATTTATTTTACAAAGGATAATTACAAATATTTTCTATCAATATTTAAAAAATATTATTGTGGTTTTTGAAATTAATTATTATTATAATATTAGTGTTCATAAAAATATATTTTTAAATGTTGTTTGATTGATATTTAGATAAATTATTATGATTTAAAAATATGGATGTATTTTATGGATTCTATTTTAATTTATCTAGATTTAAATTGATTTGGAATTTGATTGAAATTACTTTAAAACTATTTAAATTAATATGGTATTTATCTATTTGGGTTTTTAAATCAATCCTAATCCTATCCAAATGAGAATTCCCACATCCTATAAATAGGCAGGTACTCCTCCATAATTCTACAAGCCAAAATTTCTCCACAAATAATCCTCAACCCCCGTGCACCGTGTCCGTGTTCCCTCCCGTCCATCTTATTCCATATGTACAATTACATTCCATCTCGCCGTGTCGGACAAATCCCGACACTTACAAATCCCAAATCCATGACCAAATCCTTAACCATAATCCTAACCCTATCAACCCGGCCACCTATCCGATCAAGAGCTGAACCACCACGACATAACCCGTCCCCTGGCCATCCACCACAGCCTCATCCCCCTCTCGACCACCACCATCGTCATCGCCACCAGCCTGTCTCTCCACCACCTCTCGACCACCACCGATCGTCCCCACGTCGTCTCCGACCGCCACCCACTTCTCCTCCGGCCACTTTCCGGCCGCCCTCGAACCAAACCCAACCAAAACCCCAAACAAAAATCACAAATTAAATCAAAACCAACGCCGCCACCACACTCACCTCGGGATCTGACGCCGCCGACCCTCTCCGCCGGCGCATCTTCGCCGAGCCGTGCGCTCGCTCACCCCTCCTCGTCGAGTCGCCGTCGCCTCCGGCTAGGAGCGGCGAGCTCCACCGCTCCGCCGCCACGGCCTGGTGATCCAGCGCCACCGCGGGGTTTCCCCACCGCCGGCGGCGGGCAGGGCCTCACGAACGGCCGCCGCCTCCTTCCTAGGCCGGCGCGCCACCGTCCCCTCTCCGCCCGATCTCCCAGCCACTGACGAAACCCTCTTCGACACCCCAGTCCGCCGTACACCGGCGTCCGCGCCACCGCCCGCGCGTGTGAGCGCCAGGCGCCGCGGCACTCCCCGGACCGCCGCTTCTCCCTCCTCCTTCCGCTAAGCCCCCGACTCCCACTTTCTCTCTCCTCCCTCCATCCTCTCTCTCCCTCTCGAACTCTCAGCTTCGCCGCCGCTAGCGCGCCACCGTACGCGCCAAGCCCCTTCCGATCTCCAGAGCTCTCAAAACCCATGGCTCCTCTCTCCCTCTTTCCCTTCTCATTTTTCTTCTTCAACGAAATTTTTGGGTCAGAAGAAAAATGAGAAGGAAAAGAGGGAGAGAGGAGCCATGGGTTTTGAGAGCTCTGGAGATCGGAAGGGGCTTGGCGCGTACGTTGGCGCGCTAGCGGCGGCGGAGCTGAGAGTTCGATAGGGAGAGAGAGGATAGAGGGAAGAGAGAGAAAGTGGGAGTCGGGGGCTCAGCGGAAGGAGGAGGGAGAAGCGACAGTCCGGGGAGTGGCACGGCGCCTGGCGCTCACACGCGCGGGCGGTGGCGCGGACGCCGGCGTGCGGCGGACTGGGGTGTCGACGAGGGTTTCGTCAGTGGCTGGGAGATCGGGCGGAGAGGGGACGGTGGCGCGCCGGCCTAGGAAGGAGGCGGCGGCCGTTCGTGGAGCCCTGTCCGCCGCCGGCGGTGGGGAAGCCCCGCGATGGCGCTGGATCACCAGGCTGTGGCGTCGGAGCGGTGGAGCTCGCCGCTCCTAGCTGGAGGCGGCGGCGACTCGACGAGGGGTGAGCGAGCGCACGGCTCGGCGGAGATGCGCCGGCGGAGAGGGTCGGCGGCATCAGATCCCGAGGTGAGTGTGGTGGCGGCGTTGGTTTTGATTTAATTTATGATTTTTGTTTGGGGTTTTGGTCGGGTTTGGTTCGAGGGCGACCGGAAAGTGGCCGGAGGAGAAGTGGGTGGCAGTCGGAGACGACGTGGGGACGATCGGTGGTGGTCGAGAGGTGGTGGAGAGACAGGCTGGTGGCGATGACGATGGTGGTGGTCGAGAGGGGGATGAGGCTGTGGTGGATGGCCGGGGGACGGGTTATGTCGTGGTGGTTCGGCTCTTGGTCGGATAGGTGGCCGGGTTGATAGGGTTAGGATTAGGGTTAGGGATTTGGTCATGGATTTGGGATTTGTAAGTGTCGGGGTTTGTCCGACACGGCGAGATGGAATGTAATTGTAAATATGGAATAAGATGGACGGGAGGGAACACGGACACGGTGCACGGGGGTTGAGGATTATTTATGGAGAAAATTTGGCTTGTGGAATTATGGAGGAGTACCTGCATATTTATAGGATGTGGGAATTCTCATTTGGATAGGATTAGGATTGATTTAAAAACCCAAATAGATAAATACCATATTAATTTAAATAGTTTTAAAGTAATTTCAATCAAATTCCAAATCAATTTAAATCTAGGTAAATTAAAATAGAATCCATAAAATACATCCATATTTTTAAATCATAATAATTTATCTAAATATCAATCAAACAACATTTAAAAATATATTTTTATGAACACTAATATTATAATAATAATTAATTTCAAAAATCACAATAATATTTTTTAAATATTGATAGAAAATATTTGGAATTATCCTTTGTAAAATAAATAATTAAAATGTCTAAATTATGTATAATATTTCAAAATACTTTTTGTAGTAAAATTAAGATAAAATAATTTTTGAAAATTTAAATCGTCTACATGAATCAATTTTCGTGTACTTCGCATTCAACTAAAATATCTATGTATATATATATATATATATATATATATATATATATATATATATATATATATATATATATATATATATATATATATATATATATTTTTGAAATCGGTATAATTAAATAAAATTGCCACTAGTGTGACAAAAATTTCTTTTCAAACAAAAATAAAATATTTACTATAATAATATTGAAATAAAATATTTTTTTTCTAAAATCTATAAATAAAGCGTTTTCAAAAAATATATATCTCGTACATATTCGTACTCGACGAAATTTCGCGCGCGACGTTCAAATTCAAAAAAAAATCAATACCAAATAAAATTTTAAAATCTTAGTGAAAATTTAGGGGTTTTACATCCTACCCAACTTACAAGAATTTCGTCCTCGAAATTAAAAAAATGAGTAGGGGGTTGGGAGGGTACAAGGGTATATCAATGAGGAATCAAATCACGATGTTCAAAACATACATTAGAAAATCGTGATTTCGATAACTACGAAAATAAATCACGGATTTAATTTAGGGAGTGAATGATGGTCGCGACAATAAATCTAGGGTTAAGGGAAAGGACTAGTAACTCGAGATGGGGATATAGTCCCATCGGTTGGTCGATGGCTAACTTTGGCAATAGTTGGGGGGAATACTAAAGGTGATACCTTGGGTCTATCTATTAGGTACGAGTCTTCGTCTAAATAAGTGAAAGACGAAAACCGATATGAGTCCAAAGAAGTTGTTTTCGAATACCAATACGTGGTTCAAAGGCGAGCGAGTAATTCAAAAGAATTACCAAGGCTGTTGTGGATGGGACTCTAGAGGACAAGTTTAGCTATGTCCCTATCCACGTAGAACGATAAATAAAAGCGAACCAAAGTGCACTTGGTTGATCAGACCATCATGCACCGATTCTAATAAGGCAATATACTAGTAAGTGGCCACTCCATAGTATATGCCTTGATCAAGCTCGATAAAGAATTAGCTTGCAAATACTAGGCTATATTAGCATCATTAGTCTAGATAATAAAATATATGCACGTGAGATTTAGATTGAAATATAGTAGAATTAGTTCAAAACTCCTTAAAACTCTAAGTTATATCCTATGTTGGTCTTTATACAGTCGTCCTATAGTCTCTTAGTCCAGGTCTTTGGTTGACTAGATGGGTTAGGGTCCTCTAAATTCTAGAACCTAAGTGAACTTGCTAATATAGGTCACAAGGACAAAAGGATTGCTAGGTCATAAGGCATTCAACCCAACTTACAAGAGTTAAACTAGTAGGGTGATGGGACAATGGGACAAGTCTACCTAGTATGGATTACCTTTCTAACCAACATCAAGCACGAAAGAAGGATAAGAATTAACGGTAGAGGAAATCAAGCAAGATGCAAATCGAGGAGTCAAGCGAGAAGGCAGTCAAGTGTGTGGATGAGATCCTAAACTCTAATCCTATATGCAGGCTTGTTTGGTACGGTAAAGTAACCAAACAATTTATCTTGACCTGCATGGACCACCACAAAAATATGTAACGCCCCAGTCCCAAAATATGTAGGACTAGGAACGTAGACATGCCAGCTGTATTCATATGAAGTATGTAGGTTTCGTATGAATACAGCTGGCATATCTACGTTCCTATTCCTACATATTTTGGGACTGGGGCGTTACACTTAACGCGGCAACAGTAAAGAACAAGTACCCATTACCCAGGATCGACGACTTGTTTGATCAGTTGAGCAGAGCTAGAGTTTTCTCCAAGATAGATCTTCGTTCAGGGTATCATCAAGTGAGGTTCCGGAAGGAGGATATTCCTAAGACAGCGTTCAGGTCGAAGTATAGGCATTATGAGTTCTTGGTAATGCCGTTTGGTTTGACCAATGCTCCAGCAATATTTATGGATTTGATGAACTGTATCTTTATGCCATACTTGGATCAATTTGTCGTTATATTTTTTGACGACATTCTCATATACTCTGTTAGTGAGGAGGAGCATGAAGATCACCTCAGGAAAGTGTTACAGGTTCTGAGAGAGAACCAGTTGTATGCCAAGCTCAGCAAGTATGAGTTCTGGACGGATCATATTTTATTTTTGGATCGCATCATATCAGGAGCTGGAGTAGCAGTAGATCCCAAGAAGGTAGAGGCAGTAGAGAGTTGGCCAGTACCCAAGACCGTAGCTGATGTGCGGAGTTTCTTGGGATTGGAAGGATATTACAGAAGGTTCGTATCAGATTTTGTGAGACTTTCAGCACCCATGACCCGCTTGACACGGAAAGATGTGCCATTCGTCTGGTCGGCAGAATACCAGGCATCATTTGAGACTTTGAAGCGGAAGTTGATATCAGCGCCTATTCTTACATTGCCAGTTGGACCCGGAGGTTTTACTGTATATTGTGATGCGTCAGGTAAAGGACTTGGGTGCGTCCTCATGCAGCATGGAAAAGTGATAGCGTATGCATCTAGGCAGCTTCGGGACCATGAGAAGAATTATTCAACTCATGACTTGGAGTTGGCAGCAGTAGTATTTGCTTTGAAGCTATGGAGGAATTAGTTGTACGGTGATCGAGTGGACATATACACAGACCACAAAAGTCTGAAGTACATCTTTACTCAGAAGGAACTAAATATGAGGCAGAGAAGGTGGTTGGAGTTGATTAAGGATTATGACGTGGAGCTTCAGTATCATCCATGTAAGACTAATGTGGTAACAGATGCTCTCAGCAGGAGAGGCGGCACATTTATGTTGACAACACAGAAGCATATCTTAGAAGACCTTCAGGAGATGGGCACCGAGGTTATACTTCTTAGTGATGTAGGAATTCTGGCTAGTCTACAAGTTCAATCTGACTTAGTAGACAGGATCAAGGCAGCTCAGGCATAGGACCTAAGGATTCAGAAACTCAGGACAGAATGTGAGTCGGGACTCAGAAAGGAGATGCAAATCCATGAAGATGGTACACTTAGGTTTGGATCACGCCTATGTGTGCCTAATGGAGATATCAGACAGAAGATCATGACATAAGCTCACAGTTCTCAGTATTCTATACACCCTGGAGGGACCAAGATGTACCAAGATATCAAGCAGCATTTCTGGTGGAACGGGATGAAGAGAAAGATAGCTAGATTCATTTCTCGTTGCTTGGTATGTCAGCAAGTGAAGGCAGAACAGCAGAGGCCAGCTGGGTTATTACAACCGCTTCCTATTCCGAAATAGAAATGGAAACATATTACAATGGACTTTGTGACCGGTTTACCGAGATCACCAAGTGGTAAAGATGCTATTTGGATGATAATAGATCGGCTTACAAAGGTGGCATATTTTCTCCCTATCAGAGTAGGGCAATCTACAGAAAAGTTGGCAGAATTATATATACAGCAGATAGTCAGGCAGCATGGAGTTCCTGTCAGTATTGTGTCAGACCGAAATACCCGCTTTATATCGCATTTTTGGAAAAGCTTATATCATAGTTTGGGTACTAAGTTAAGATTTAGTACGGCTTACCATCCACAGACGGACGGGCAATCATAAAGAACAATTCAGACTTTAAAAGATATGTTACGAACTTGCACTCTGGATTTTGGAGGGTCTTGGGAGAGCCACCTGCACTTAGTCGAGTTTTCATACGCCAACAGCTATCAAGCCAGTATCCAGATGACACCATTTGAAGTACTATATGGTAAGAAGTATAGGTCGCCACTAGCATGGGATGATAGCGGGGAGAGGAAGATGCTAGACCCAGAAATGATTATCCAGACAGTTGAAGTGGTTAAGGAAATTAGAGAGCGACTTCGAGTTGCACAAGATCGACATCATCATTGGGCGGACCAGCATCGTAGGCTGCTAGAGTTTTCTGTTGGGGACCACGTGTTCTTGCGGATCTCACCTACCCGTGGGGTCATTAGATTTGGCGTTCACAGGAAATTGAGTCCGCGATACGTGGACCCATTTGTTATCCTTGATAGGATAGGCGATGTTGCTTATCGTTTATCCCTTCCACCTTCGTTACGAGAGGTGCATGACGTGTTTCATGTATCTCAGTTATGAAGGTATGTATCGGACCCAAGCCATATCCTTGATCATTCTGAGCTGGTTGTTGGTACCAACCTGTCTTACGAGGAACAGCCTGTGTCTATTTTGGACAGAAGAGAGAAGATACTCAAGAACCGAACAATTAGCCTTGTCCGGGTTGCTTGGGGTCATCACTCTTTAGGGGAGTCAACGTGGGAATGTGAGGATGACATCCGATCACGGTATCCGCACATGTTTGACTCACAAGGTATATCTCTTTCTGTATACGTTGATTGTCTTAACTCCTCATGCTTGTCACCTTATGAATAGAATTGTTTGGTATCGTCGATAGTTAAACGTAGACATTTTACTTGCTGTTGGCATTGTAGAATGATTGATTACTCAAATTGCTTATACTTAGATTAGTTTAGCTTTGATGTTTCTATCCTGCTTGGATTCGAAATTCCGAGGACGAAATTTTTCTAAGGAGGGTAGAGATGTCAATTTCCGTTCCCAGAATACGTATTTTAAATACATGTACTGCTGGAATGTATTTATTTAAATATTTATTATGTATTATTCTGTATTTAAATTTCTTTAATTTTTTGCTAATTATCTTTCTGCATTTTACTTTCTGTTTTGCTTTTGGGTTCGGCCCAAGTTGGTTTATTTTTTGGCCATTGGATGGTTCACCAAATCCCACCTACCACCACCCCCGTTTTATTTAAAAGCCCCCAAACCCTTTCTCTCCCTTCATTACTCTCCTTCACCATTACTATTCTTCTTCCTCATAAACTCTCCCCTCCTATCCAGCCGCTTTAGGCAAGTGCCAACTTGCTTCATGATGGAATCCCATTATTATTGTTCCATCATCTTCCTTACCTGATTCTAAGTCTCTTTAGTATTTAGCATTTTTAATTTCCATGGTTCATTTCTTGTAGATCTAAGTTTGTTATATTTTCGGATTTATTGGGTTTTGATCTAGCTAACCATGTTATTTTCAAGTTTTGATGGTTCCATGTTGTAGAGAATTTCGTTCTACCCTATTTTGACCTATGAAAATCCAGGTTTGGGCTTGGAATGAAGGATTTAGGGAGCTTGGAAGCAATGGCTTCCCATGGTTCTTCTTCTCAGAAAATGGAGAAGAAGAACAACGCTTGGCCGCATGAGTTTTTATGCGGCAAGTCTTCTTGAGCCGCATGAGCATTTCCAGCCGCATGGCAGCTTCTTAGCCGTATATGCATTTCCAGCCGCATGGCAGTTTCGGCCGCATAAAGCTATCTGGCCGCATGGACCCCCGTCGCATGCGTTGTTCCCCTTTCAGCCGCATGAGCGCTTGACAATCCCGGCCGCATAAGGACATGAGTCATATTTGGCAACATGTGACTTAACTCTGTCCGTATGAACTCTGAACCGTTCGGCCGCATGTACTCACCCAGCCGCATAAGACTTAATTTGCCGCAGCCGCATGAACCTCGATCATTTCTAGCCGCATAAGGCTTGTCATTTCTGGTCGCATGGATTTAGTTAATCCCGGCCGCATGAGACTTTCAAGTCGAGCCGCATGAAGCCCGTCCCATCTAGCCGCAGGACTGAGACAAATCCCAGCCGCATGAGTTTGAGATCGTAGCCGCATAGGGCCCGATCCCGTAGCCGCATGAAAGAATTATTTTCCAGCCGCATGAGAGTTTCACTCCCCAGCCGCATGAACCAATCGCTTTTCGAGCCGCATAAGGCTTTTCATCTCAGCCGCATAGGAATTGATTTCCCAGCCGCATGTCCTTCCTAACCGCACGGCTAAGCTTGAACCCCAGCCGCATGAGACCCTATTTGCCAGGCCACATGACCTTTAGCCCATAATACCTTTTTGGCTGATTCTGTCCTGAGTTAATTTTAATTAATATTGATTGTTATCTTGGCATTAATTAACATTGATTGTTATCTTGGCATTAAGTAATGTAGATTATTATCTTGATTTATATTTGATCATGCGTTCCTAGTTGGAACTAAAAAACTGGCTAGTTGTCTTATTGAATTGAATGAATGAAACACGTTCATATGAACTATGAACTATTACAATCGACTGGCTAATCCCGAATGTTGGCATACAGGTACATGTAGGCTTCAGTTTATTTATTCATTTTCCTACAAAGCAGCATGTGTACTTTATGGTCAAGGCATGGTTTATTCCGTGGTTAGTTTTGATTGTTGCATTACGCTATGTAAGACCTACAACCTAACCGCACGGGTATCGTTGTAGAGTTGGGCATATCGTACTTTGTATGGAAGTACTCATTCTGAATGACCATGATCCACGGCATGGGATTTCATTTAACGTAGAGGCTACTAAGTTAAATATAATAATGATTGCATAGAGAGAATGGATTCCCGAGTTCTTACATGGCAGTCCTCCTTAGGACTATTAGTGCCCGACAGGCCGGCTGGTCCCCACAGATACTGCAAATCTGCCACACGGGCAGGGAGCGGTATCTGCATATATTATTGTATAAAGTATATTGATGACGGGCGTCCCACTGGGAATCGTTTAATTCATGATTGGCGCAATTGATTGATTGGGTAAACTAGCCTTGCTTGCATATAGTAAGAACTGAGGAATCCTTATTGCATAATTTCAGAATAACTTAGAATCCATAGTAGCAAGCCGTAGTAGTTACATGGCCGTTTAAGTTGACTTGTTTGTATATTGTACCTACTTTGTTAACTAATTGAGATGATCAGAATGTCAGGACATGACGTCCCAATTTCTGTCCTTGTTTGGTTGGGAGGTTGGTTCGAAGTGTCGTGATGTTATGTGAATCCCAGTAGCACGCAGAGATCTATTTATCATATTCTCTTATTACTGGCTTAGTTCCTCATATCGTGCTTCCTTGCGGTACTTGCTATTAGAGGTCTAACCTCTCTGGTTTTGCATGGCCAGATTTAGAGCCGGTCCCCGAGGATCCAGCTTACTTCTACCTCCAAGATGGTCAATACTAGAGGGATGATCGCAGGAGGACTCGAGTGGGTTCCTTACTTCCCCACTCGTTTTGTTAATTACTTTATACTTTGCCATTTGGCACCGACATGTTAGTCGGACTGTCTTGTACTTACCTTTGCATAATTGTAACTAAAGTCAGGCTGCAGCTGATAAACAATTGTGTATACCTTGCTACATCATCTGGCTACATTTTGTAAAGCTAGATATCAAGAACATTTTGACTGAGCGTTTAGGACATCTTACTCACTACAACAAAAAGACCTATTAATGACGCTTGATAAGTGGATTTCATGATGGCTGATAAAAAAGCGTTATGAAAATTCGAAATGCCTTTTTTCTATGACGGTTTGGGCTAATTTTGGACTTTTTATAACGTTTATAAAACAAAACGTTATTAATATTTTCTAGCGGTGGCAAACTTGTAATATTTTTTAAGTTTATTTTTTGGCAAAATCCTTCTACAGCCCGCGCTGAACCAAAAATTTCCTCTCCCCCAAAACTTCTGGTCTTCTCCTTCTTCCCCTTTCTTCTCCCTCCTCTCCTCCAACTCCAAAATTCTAACCATAGATCTAAAATCCTAACTCTAGTTCAACAACACCCACCTTTCCTCTTCTTCTTCTTCTTCCTTTCCCCCAACTCCAAAACCCTAACCCTAGATTCAAAACCCTAAACCTAGTTAGAAAGGGAGGAGGAGATGGGAAAGGAGCTGGAGGCCCAACCCTAAACCGAGTTGTTGAGGCTCTCGTCGTCGACGCGGGACTGGACGCCCATGCGGCGGCAGACGGCGTCGGAGGCGGCCTCGTGTAGCTGGTGTCGTCCCCTTGGGGCGGCCTTCTGCGGGTCAGGAGCGAGAGGGAGGCCCTGAGCGGAAGCACCACGAAGCTGAGCGTGGCGAGGCTGGACGTCGAGTCGGACTGCGAGTGGACCGAGATCAAGGACTTGGGCGACCAGTCGCTGTTCCTGGACAGCAAGTGCTCTCTGTCGCTCTCGACGACTGGGGACGTCGCCGGAGACGTGCGGAAGAACTGCGTCTACTTCGTCGACCAGGTGCCACACTCTGGGAAGATTGAGGTCGGGAACTTGAGGACGTTCGACATGAGCAAGGGCGTCATCGAACGCTTTCGGCCTCGGAGTTCCGGAATCAAAGACCGGCAACGGTTGATGGCTCCGGTTTGGTTCGTGCCCTCTTTTCTCTGAGCGTACGTAAATAAACTCAGCTACATAAATAAACTCAATTTGCTCGTTTGGTCAGCAAAAAAAGTTATAATTTTATTGGCTGGAGAGAGTGAATTGAAGCCAGAAATGAATTGATTGTAGTAAATAATGCAAATTACAGAGCACGGAGAGTGAGTTCATTCATTGCTTGGTGTTTTTGCCAAAGAATCAAAAGAAGAGCTCACCACCTACAATTTCTATGTGGTATGAACATCAAGGAACTGCTTAGAACATTTTATATTTCTTTTGGTGGAGGGTTTTTGTGCATATTTGTAGTAAATAATGGCTAGTTGCTTAATTCTAACATTTAGACTTCAGGGATCTCCTAATTTAATCAAGTTTGTGGGGGCACGTTCTATAGTGTTATATGTTTAGATTGTAAACATTAGATGGGATTCTCAAGTTTACGCACTTTTAAATTATGGGTCTAATAAACTTCCTTATTGGAAACGATTTATTCTGGATTTCTGTGACATGAAGTTCATATTTCTCCATTGCTTCCTTTTTTTTCCAGTTGATTCTCAATAGTTTCTCCTGTGGAGTAAAAGAAAATGCTTGAATAAAAAAGAGAAAATTTCCTTACTTCTTCTTCTTCTTGTCCTCGACATAGTACAATTTCCTTCTCTGCATTCTAATCGAATTGCACCGTGGGTGTTAAAAATTGAAACAATGGGTGTTGAAAATTGAAACAGTAGGTTCAAATGATATGTAACAGCATGTACAAACTATAGTACGTTATGCCGGACATTAAAAAAACATCGTCAAATAATTGTGTATTTCGAGTCACATCATCGACATACATAAAAGGAAATAATTGTGCATGTAGACCAGAGACGAATGCAATGGGCCGAGGCGGTCGGCGTCGGCGGTGTCCGCGGTGGTGCTCTGTTTGCCATGGCGTGTCCTTGGAGCTTACTACCTCCACCTCGACATTTCGTAACAACAATGTATGAATTACAATTCTTGCTCTACTATGTTATATATTTGATCTATATTTCATCCGTTACCAATGCTTATTATCAGTTATTAATTTTCCATAACAGTTCTAAAATCTTCAATATAGCTTAAATTCCTTTTACCTTAAGCTTTTAGTCATTTACATTTCGTTTTTGTTGTGATGTAGATTATTGTTGTCCTGAAGTTCAAAAAATGGTTAGATTTTAATTATTCCAATACCCTTCAATATAGCTTAAATTCCTCTTTCCAGCATCTTGATGACTCGTTTCATTATTTTGTTAGGTTGGTTGGATTTATACTTTCAGTGATCTATATGTCCCTCTTGTATGGTCTGTATGTTTATTATTAGGTCGAGGTCGAGACGGACAAAGTCTATGCTCAGATCACTCTGATGCCGGAGTCTGATGTAAGAAATTCAAATTGTTGTTAAACATGTGTAGAGATGGTAATTTTTAACTCATTTTGTGTTTCGGTTGGAAATTTTGTAGCAAACCGAGCTTAAAACCCTTGATTCGTGCCAGCCAAAGCCCCGTAGGCCCGCGGTTCATTCCTTCTGCAAGATCTTGACGACTTCTGACACGAGCACGCATGGTGGCTTCTCTGTTCTCCGGCGGCGTGCCAACGATTGCTTGCCTACCCTTGTAAGTTCCAACTTTCCTTACTCTTCAATTTTTTTTTAGTTATGTGTTTGATGATCAATAGGCATATCTGGGTCTTCTTCTCATGCTAGGATATGTCCCAACAAACTCCAACTCAGGAGCTGGCTGCCAAGGATCACCATGGCTTTGAATGGCGATTCAAACACATATTTAGAGGTTTCTATCGTAAACCTGGTTTTAGGAAACTTTTGGGGGGCTTTTTTGTTTGTATTCACTTGTATAACATTGGATTGACAGGTCAGCCGCGGAGGCATTTGCTTACCACTGGCTGGAGCACTTTTGTTACTTCAAAGAGATTAGTTGCCGATGATGCATTTGTTTCCATGAGGTATTTCTCGGAGAAACAATTTTTTTTTTGCTCTTTACAATATCTTTCTGTATTTGTTCTCGCACTTGTATTACATTGGATTGACCTGAGCGACTTTTATGTTTTACTATGTTATTTAGAGGTGAGAATGGAAATTTGGGGGTCGGAGTAAGACGCCTCACATCGCGACAAAGCTCGATGCCGTCTTCTGTTATATCGAGCCAGAGCATGCACCTCGGAGTTCTTGCAACTGCATCCCATGCTGTTTAGATGTCCTATTTTGAAAAAATGTAATGAAGATGGTGATATATATTATGTATATATTTGTAAATGGATTAAATGGTACTCTATAACATTTAGATATTTTCTTGTGAATATGGTTCAAAATGAATGTTTTTAAATTGAATTGAGCAACATTGAGCATTGATCTATAATTTTTTGGAAAGTAATATATAAATGTGCAGAATTGAGCGTTATAAATGTGCTGAATTGAGCCTATACATATTATTAATTCATAACGCTTTCAAACTACGCTGAAAATAAGTGTAGTAGAAATTCATCATATTCATGACGGTTATTTTATGACGTTTTTAAAAAACATTTATAACACCCGTTTTCATGACGCTTGCTTTGAAAAAAAAGCGTCATGGTATATCATTAATGACGCTTTTTAGCCATCATTAAAAGGGTTTTCTGTTGTAGTGACTGCTTTATCTTACATGTTCTCTATTTCTGTTTCTTGTTTGAATAATTGAGACAATAGATATGAAGTGACCATAGCGAGACTTTCATGTAGTATGCACCCCCTCGTCTTGTTAGACAACATTGATCGTATTATACGGTATTCATCTACCCGTAATACGTAGCTGGCTGAGTCATTCCCCCGCTCTCCAGTATTCTGGTTCTGGACGTGACAACTTTTTCTTAACTTTTCATTTCTTACTCTCATTCTCATTTAGTAACCAGCAAAAGGAAAACCATTCCTTTTCCATCCGTTCAGCCGCAAGACCGACCTGTTCGGCTCCCTAACGGCCAACGGCCGACTCCTCCGTTCATCTCCCGAAACCTCCACTTCACCCCCTATAAAACCCTCTCCTTTCCATCACACTTCTTCACCACTCTCCCCAAAATCCATTTTTTCCCAAGTCCCAAGCCCTAGTCGCGCCCTTCCGGCGATTCTCCGGCCGACCACCCGTGAACCCGGCCGTCCGATCCCCTCCGCGGCCCCGCAGCACCCCGGCCAAGCCCCTCTCGGCCGATCCCGACGTCGCCTCCCTGTTCGGCGACCCGCGCGGCCTTCCCGAGCCGACCGTCGCCTTCCCCTCGGCCGCACACCGCCGCCGCCCGTCCAGGTCAGCCCCCGGCGCCTCTCGCCGCTGCCGTGCGCACCTCCTGTGCGTGCTGCCTTCCCCGTGCCCGGTTTCTGTTCAGATCCGTGCTTTTCGAGGCACGTTCCGCTGTTCCGCGTGTTTTAGATTTCCGAGATTCGCAGGTTTTCCATTTTTTTCCTATTTTTATATGAGAGCTCTAGCCGAGCACCCGAGGTATAATTTTTGTATCTTCGTGTCTGTCACTCCCCGTTCCCAGAATGTGTATTTTTATACATGTACAACTCATGTGTATTTATTTAATATTTATCATGTATTATCCTGTATTTAAATTCCTTAATTTTATGTTAATCAATTAATCTGCTCTTTAAATTTTCATGTTAATTTATTTCCTGCAATTATATTTATGCAATTTTATTTCTGTACTTTAATTCCCTGCTTTAGCTAGGCTTTGGGTTCGGGTTGGCTTTGGTTGGATCCCCTACAACCCGACCCATTGGACCCGGCCCAACTCCCACCTACCACCCCTTCCATATTTAAAGCCACCCTCTCCATTCTCTCTCCTCATTACTCATTCTCACCATTACTCCTCTTCTTCTTCTTCATTACTCTCTCCACCTACCAAACCGTAGGCAAGTACAACTTGCTCCCCATGAGAACCCATGTTTTTGTAGTTTATTTATCTTCCTCTCATGATCCTAAGAAAGTTTAGAACTTGGCATTTTTCATTTCGAAGTCTTAATTTTTGTAGATCTAGAAATGAGTTATTTTCGGAGTTTGGTGGTTTTGATCTATCAAACTTCTTTGTTTGTAAGTTTTGATGGTTCTATGTTGCAGAGAGTTTTATTCTACCCAATTTTGACCTTTAGAAAGTTGGCTTTGGACTTGTTTGGACCAAGTTATGGACTTTTGAAGCTTTGGGGTGCAACCATGGAGTTCTTGCTGTTTGAAGAAGACAGTGAGCAGTGTATGCTAGCTTTTTAGCTTGCGTCACTGAGCTGTGCGCGCTCTTTAGCGCAGCGCAGTATGGAGTCCATACGCTACCTTTTTAGGTAGCGTGTGTCTTGCATACACTACCTTTTGGAAGCGTATGTCGTATGGAGTTCATACGCTACCTTTTGGGAGCGTATGACTTGCATACGCTGACTTGAATGGTCAGGAGTCATATGGAGTTCATACGCTACCTCTTGGGAGCGTATGACTTGCATACGCTGACTTGAATGGTCAGGAGTCGTATGGAGTTCATACGCTACCTCTTGGGAGCGTATGACTTGCATACGCTGACTTGAATGGTCAGGAGTCGTATGGAGTTCATACGCTACCTTTTGGGAGCGTATGACTTGCATACGCTGACTTGAATGGTCAGGAGTCGTATGGAGTCCATACGCTGCCTGTTTGGAGCGTATGACTTGCATACGCTCACTTGGATAGTGAGGAGTCGTATGGGGTTCATACGCTGCCTTTTTGGAGCGTATGTCTTGCATACGCTCACTTGGGTGACTAGGGGTCGTATGGAGTCCATACGCTAGCTTGACCTGAGCGTACGCTGGCTTGAGCGTAGCATGACCTGAGCGTACGCTGACATGAGCGTAGGCTGACATGAGAGTAGCCTGCTTACCCTGGATCTTCTATGGCCCTGTATATTAATATCTTATTAGATGTTTAACGTCCATTTTATATCCTTACGCCTTTTTGCATAAACTTGATATAACCATGACATGTTAATATTTCTGTTAAATATAGATTGTTACGTGAGATGTACCATGTGTCGTGAATTGAGCTATAGATACCCCGATTGCTGGAATTAAACCCTGAGAGTCGTAGACTCGACTCCACTGAATACTATTTGACTTTCATGCCTTGTCACCATTGATGATAATGGTTATCTTAACTAAAATTGATCATGCGTTCCTAGTTGGAACTAAGAGACTGGCTAGTCGTCTTATTGAATGTAATGAATGAGACACGTTCATGTAATGAACTATTGTACTCGATTAGCCAATCCCGAATATTGGCATACAGGCACATGCAGGCTTCAAATTATTTATTTATTTTACAAAAACAGCATGTGTACTTTATGGTCAAGGCATGATTACTCCGTGGTCAGATTTGATTGTTGCATCACGATATGTAAAACCTACAACCTAGCCGCACGGGTATCGTTGTAGAGTTGCGCATATCGTATCCCGTACGAAAGTACTCATTTGAATGACCATGATCCACGGTATGGAACTTCACTCAACGTAGAGACTATTAAGTTAAATAAAATAATGATGGCATGGAGAGAATGGATTCCCGAGTTCTTACATGGCAGCCCCCTTGGGACTATTAAGTGCCCGACGGGCCGGCTGGTTCCCACAGATACTGTAAATCTGTCACACGGGCAGGGAACAGTATCTGCTTATATTATTGTACATGCTATATTAACGACGGGCGTCCCGCTGGGACTCGTCTAACTACATGATTGGCGCAATTGATTGATTGGATAGACTAGCCTTGCTTGCACATAGTAAGAACTGAGGAATCCCTAATTGTATAATTCCAGGATAACTTGGGACTCACAATAATAAGCCGTAATAGTTGATTGGCCGTTCAAGATGATTTGTTTGTGTACTGTACCTACTCTGTTACCTAACTAGGGATGATCAGAATGTCAGGACATGACGGGCCAACTTCTGTCCTTGTTTGGTTGGGAGGTTGGTTCGAAGTGTCGTGATGTGATGTGAATCCTAGTGGAAAGCAGAGATCTATTATTATATTTCTCATTACTGGTTTTAGTTCTCATGTCGTGCTTTCTTGTGGTACTTGCTATTAGAGGTCTAACCTCTCTGGTTTTGCATGGCCAGATTTAGAGCCGGTTCCCGAGGATCCAGCTTACTTCTACCTCCAAGATGGTCAACACTAGAAGGATGATCGCAGGAGGACTCGAGTGGGTTTCTTACTTCCCCGCTCGTCTTGTTATCTACTTTATACCTTGCCGTTTGGCACCGACATGTTAGTCGGATTGTCTTGTACTTACTTTTTACATAATTGTAACTAAAGTCAGGCTGCAGCTGATAACAATTGTGTATACTTTTGCTACATCAATCTGGCTATGTTTTGTAAAGCCAGATATCAAGAACATTTTGACAGAGCGTTTGGGATGCCTTACTGCTTTATCTTATATGTTCTCTATTACTGTTTCTTGTTCGAATGATTGAGACAATAGTTGTGAAGTGACCATAGTAAGACTTTCATGTAGTATGCACCCCCTCGTCTTTTAGACAGTATTGATCGTATTATACGGTATTCATCTACCCGTAATACGTAGCTGGCTGAGTCATTCCCCCGCTCTCCAGTATTCTGGTTCTGGGGCGTGACAAGGTTTTAGTGGTGGCCCATACAGGTCTGATTTCAGACTTGTGGGGTGTTTTGATTTATAGGATGTCTCAATCACACATGTTTTCCCTTGATCTCATGATTCGTTACTCTCAACTCTAGCTTGACATTCCAGTATCCTTTGACTTCATTGATCCTTCATGTCCGGTCGTTTGATTGTTCTCTTGTCCCTTTTCTTAGGGGCACCTCGTCCGCATCTGTCAGAGCTGGACAGCAACAACATGGACAGCAACATGGACAACCTGACCAGGTTGGTCAGCAGCAAGGGCCAGTCTCCCCTCAGGAGGCTACCCAGGAAGAAGTGATAGTGGAACCAGCAGCTGGGTCGTAGTCACCACAACAAAAAACCCTTTTAATGACGGCTAAAAAGCGTCATTAATGACAAACCATGACGCTTTTTTTTTTCAAAGCAACCGTTATGAAAACGGGTGTTATAAATGTTTTTTAAAAGCGTCATAAAAAAACCGTCATGAATACTTTCTATAAAAGCGTTATGAATAGTTAATATATAGTACACAATTCAGAACAATTTTAAAACGTCATGAATAGATAATATGTATAGGCTCAATGCAGCACCTTCATAACACTTTATACTGTTCAAATTAGAATATCCAAATCAGTCCATATAATTGTCAGGCCTAAAAATCAAATTAATATTATATATCACCATCTTTATTACATTTCTCAAAATAGAGTACATATCAACATCTTCATTACATTCTGAAAATAGAATATCCAAATACATATATATATTTACAACTACCAAAATTGTCCACATCAAAACTTGGCCACATAACCAATAATTATGAAAGATCAACGACAGCCGGAACACCAGCCACATAACCTCCTGCAAAACTCACTTCCAGCTGAATTTGTTTGCTACACTGGTCCTTCGGTTTAGGGATGGCATATTTGTACATCATCTCAACAATCGTCTCAAAAGAGGCAAACTTTATCATTGTATCTGCAATATAGTGACGACTCGGAATGAGGAGAAATTCTTACTTTTTGAGAACAAAGGCTAAAAGGTAAATTAGCACTTGCACAAATGCAACAAAAAATCAAAGGAACATGATGTCTCTACATACTCTGATCTAATTTTCAGGACTTTCAACCGCTATTGAAACAAGAGAACCTTTCTATGAAAGAATAGAAACGAGAACACTGACAGTAAAGGAGAATAATATGGCCGTCAAACAAAAGTTTCACATTAAGAACTATCATGTGAGATGCTTGAACATTAACAACTATATGCAATGGTTAAAAAATAGAAACTTAACGAATAGAAAAGCAAGGAGTATTAGAATGATAGACGTGCTATAGTTGTTTATTAGTTGTATAGGTTGCTTCACTGGATGCAGCTCTGCATAAATCAAATAGATACAGCTCAAAGCCTCAAACATATTGGATATATGTGTATAAGAGTATTCAAATCATAAGAAGCTTGCAACAGTTGCAAGTCTACTACAATCAACTAAATAAAGCTCAAGCAGTGGATATTATGTATATAACAAGTATTCAATCATCAGCAGGTTGCATCAAAGTGCTGTGGTTATCTGTATAACCGAAAAATACTTTAATCAAAGTATAGTGGAAATATGTATAAAGGAAGTATTTTATTCTATAGCTAAAATAGCATAGATGTTAAATATAACAATCGAAAGAGCAGCACAATCAAATATTTCAACATAAAACCTACAAATTGATATGAAGGGTATCTTGGTTAGGGGTTGCATCAGTTAATTAGACAAGGGGGGAGGGGACTTAGAACCGAGCAGTAGCAGCAACATTACCATTGTCCAGTCCATGGCAGAAGAGAACTAAATGTAAGCAACGGGACTGTACCGGTTGTCAATGCAGGCTGAACATCTTCACCAAGGAGATCCATACCGCAGAAAATAAATGCATCCTGAAAAAAAAATGACAGTTGCGAAGAATAACAGTTGAGAACAACGACAGTTGAAATGAATTTTGGACCCCGCAGTACCGGCACGCATGCTCCACGAAGCCCACTTTCTCGTACTCGAACCCCCCCATCGTCCTCCCCGGTCTCGTCGAAGCTGAGCGCCCCGATCCCCGCTGCGAGGGAGTCCGGTTAATTCCTCGGAGTTGCCAAATCCAGGAGTACATATCATACCAAACACACAATATATCAAGATCAACATGACAGGCAAAAAAAAGGAGCCTGCTGCCAAAGAAATGTATGGGTGCAAGAACTGACCTCTGGAATTTTTTTCATCCGATACGCATAAACATCAAGAGTTCTGCCTGATGTTATCACTGTCAATCCTTAGCAAAATACTTTGATCCACATTGCTGCTGCTTTCTCGCAATTCTTCAAGCTCCAGCAATCATTACTTGCAAAATACAGGTGCATACACTTTCAAACATTCCTTGTGGCAAGTTGCACCAAGTTTGGCACTAGGATCAGGAATATATAGAGATGCAATGTAAAATCAAAGAATTTTTAACTGAGATCAGAATGAGCCTGTACACGGCCTACTGTCCTGCAGAATGTCCTATATTTACAACAGAAATACATTAAGACAAACCAACCTTCAATTTTAGCTACATGTAGATACTACTTTTAATTTTCCCTTTGGTTCCATAACAAAACAGAAGCTTGCAAGGTGTGGAATATATTTTCTCAAATACAAAACTACTTTTTTATTTTATTAACAAACAATTTCTAAGATGACATGAACCCTTCACCAACCAAAAGGTTGGAAAGCACTACCAAAACTGGTATGTAACTTCAGGCCTCATCAATAAACCCTTCGACCCCACTTATTACAGAGTATCGTCAAACGGTATTGATACCAGTCCTCACCTCATCTATTAGTGGTTGGATCCTGCAATTCTTTTAGAAGCCACATTGTCTATAAACAAACTGAAACCCTTTACAAAGAAATGTACGGGTGCAAGAACTGACCTCAAGTCTCAACATAAGCTGATCGAGGAACAGGAACACTTCCAAAGTATGGCCCTGGAGGCCTAAGTTGTGCTACAAAAGAAGAAGAAAAAGAAGGTAAATTCAGAAAAAGAAAGAACAGTCAGAAAACTCTACAATCCAGCGGCGTAAGCTCATATACTAATTAAAGAACCAATGAAATATCATATTGAAACTTCTTCAGTTAGCTGTAGATTCAAGTCAAATTAGAGAATGCTAAAATGATCTGGTTGGGAATATGTTGGAAGTAAAACTAAAAAGACATAAATATTTCAAAGTAGAGTAGAGAGATAGAGATAGCTCCCTATCTCCTACAATTGATATTCTTGGGAAGTTTCTAAATATACAGATTCAGTTGGGTTGATTTTACACACTGAGCTATTTGCATATGGACTGAGGGTCCAGTGTGATAAGTCATATGATGCTGTCTAGTAATTGATTATGAAGGTTGGGCTTAATTGACAAAAGCACAGGTTGGATTCTTAACCTATCTGTAATCTGACAGAAATGGCAAGAAATCAAAGCCAAAGGACTCACCATGACAAGAACTATTTAAGCAACATAACCAGCGTATATAATATAATAAATTATTTCCAAGCAAATATTAGTTATCAACTATGTGCAGGAGTATAGACAAATACAGATACATGATACTGACATAGGGGTATTAACGAGGTGAGCTATTTGCGAGCCAGCTCAAGCTCAGCTTACTGAAAAGCTCGTGAGCACAACCTTGAGCCTAAGAATATGCTCGTTAGATAAACAAGCCCGAACTTGGAGGTATTTTGCTCGTGCGCTCACGAGCCGCACGTTTTCTTGTATATCTATATAAAAGAAATATCTAACACTAATTGACATTTTTTATGTTGTTAGTATCTTACAATACGATATATGATACGTATCTTAAGATATGATACACTATCATTTTGTTACATATCGGTCAATCCGATACATATAGGCTAATTCGATACATATAGGCTAATAGATAGTATTTGTTTTCAGTTGAGTCATGTAATGTACAATTAAGAATCTAGATTCTGGAACTAAATGGACCGGGAAAGACGAAACAAATAAAAAGTTTATGAAAAATTAGATAATATCATCCTATTATTCTACAGGAACAAACCGCCATCTATTGGGCTTCATCTGACCCATCAATTTGAGCTGCTCCCTTCGGAACTTTCTGTTAGAAAACCATGATCCCCAACCAAGAGCATAACTGTACTCGAATGATGGAAATATATTAGGAAATTTACAATAGCTACTATTTGCTTTGAACCAGATTGATTCTAATTTATTCTCGTGTCCAGCAACTCAGAAATTGTAAGCAAGGAACAAATAAGATGAATCACAAGTCTTAGAGAAAGAAAAAGCTTGGAGAAATGACAAGAATTAGGAACAAACCCAATAATCAAAGTAGTCCAAGCAGTGGCAATGCAAGATGGTGTGCTGACATTTCCGGAAGTAACAATCTTTCTTATTTCCTTATGTTCAACACTGTGATTGCTCTTCATCTGCTCAGTAAAAAAATACAATCTATCTCAGTAAAGTGAAGATCATACAAAAGTTCATTTTAAAATATATATATGAACAGGCAGTCGCCAAAACATAACTGACATAAAGAATTAGAAATTCCCAGCTGCAGGTAATACAATTCAAGACATATATACACAGTGTCGATCCTTCGTTGCTATCGGTAGAAGAGAGCATAGCGAGTACGAAGTCGCGGAGGGAATCGGGGCTGGAGATGGCAAGGTCGATGGAACACACGGTGGTGGATTAGGGTTTTTTGGGCAGAGAGGTCCAGGGACTGACGCTTGACTCGAGGGAGTCGGACTTAAGGCATGGTTCGGCAATGGCAGCCACGACCGACGCTATGAAAAATTTGGGCTACCAAACCCTAACCCTAATTTTTTGAAGGGAAATTAAGGAGCACGAGGAACCTTTATGGCGAGAAACCATCGACGTTGAGATTTCCGGTAAGAATTCATCGATGTCGAGCTGGTTCTTGGCGGGATCCATCGGCGTCGAACTGGTTCTTGACGGAATCCATCAGCGTCGAGCTTTCTGGTGAGGATCGACATTGAGGAGAGGAGGAGAGGGGAGAGGGGAGAGGGAAGAGCTATATAGGGCTCAAACGCAGTTGTGGAGAAGAAGAGGAGGAGAGGAGAACTAGAGTTAGGGTTTTGGAGTTGGGGGAGAGGAGGGAGAAGAAATAAGGAGAAGGAGAAGGCCAGAAGGTTTTGGGGAGAGACGAGTTTTTTGTTGAAGCGGGGGCTATATCAAAGATTTTGCCAACAATTAAACTTATAAAATATTACAAGTTTGCCACCGCTCTAAACTATTAATGACGCTTTGTTTTATAAACGTCATAAAAAGCCCAGAATTAGTCCAAACCGTCATAGAAATAAAGGTATTTCGAACTTTGATAACGCTTAGGTATCAGGCGTCATCAATACGTCTTATCGAGCGTTATTAAAAGGGTTTTTTGTTGTAGTGAGTATCCGGACATTCCACCCCCACCGACAGTTCCACCTACCCAAGTGGACACACCAGCCCTTCTGGAGATCATGAGAGGAATGATGGCTACTCAGCAACATCAGATGCTGGCCCAGCAACGCATGCACACTCAGCTACAAGAGCAGAATGTGCTACTCAACCAAGGATTGCAGACGGCTTTGAAAAGAGGAGCGAGGACTGATTCAGGAGCATCAGCCAGGTTTTGCAAGTACAACTCCCGCCGTTTTGAGGGTACGGAGGATGCCATCTCAGCAGATGCATGGCTTAAGGATATCGAGGCTATTCTGACAGCCGCTAAGGTGCCGACAGAAGAACGTGTGGATCTAGTGAAGTTGTTACTTCAGAATCTCGCACGTGATTGGTGGGAAGCAGAGGAAGTAGGCATCAGACGTCCTGTTTCCTGGGACGATTTTACTGCAAGGTTCAAGATGAAGTATTATGGAGTTGTGGCGCAGTTTGAGCTACAACAGAAGTTTATCAACCTCAGACAGGCTGGCAAGACTGTAGATGCTTATGCAGCGGAGTTCTGCAGATTGAGTAGGTTTGCCCCAGAGATGGTAGGAACGGAGCGCCAGAGGGCGATGAGGTTCCAGCAAGGGTTTCATCTTGAGCTCTTGCAATTGATAGAGGGGCACAATTACCAGAATTTTGATGAGATATTGATGGCAACCCGAAGGCATGAGATCACCATTCAGAGGCTTGCGGCAAGGACTGGAGGTCAGAAGAGATCCCACAGTCAGATTGAAGGAGGAGGGGGAGCAGCGCCCTGAACAACAGCACCATCCCCTGGCATTCGTATCCACGATGTGGCGATACGGGGGCCAGCACCACCACCCAGGCAGCAACAACAGAAGAAGAACCAGCAACCCCCAGCGGGCTATACTTATTATGGGAAGATGGGGCACACTAGAGATGTGTGTCGGACATTGAATGGACTGTGTTTGATATGTGGAAATTCAGACCATCGGGTTACTACATGTCCCATGAATTCGAGGTCAGGAGGACCAGGGCAGCAGTTTCCTGCTCTGCCAGCACCAGGGGCAGGGCAGTATCGAGGACCAGCAATGGCAGTGAGACCATTGGCCCAGCGTCCGTTAATGCCGCAGGCTCAGATGTATCGACAGCAGGGACCGCCGATGTAGCAACACCAGTATAGACCACCCCAGCATCATCAAGACAGGGGACAGCAGCAGCACCAGGCTAGGCCACAGCATGGGAACCAGCAAGGAGGTCGAGGGCAGGCATTCACACTGTCCTTGGAGGAGGCATTAACATCGGAACATGTTATGGCAGGTAACATTCTCGTCGCCTCATATCCCGCAGTAGCATTGTTTGATTCAGGAGCATCACACTCATTTATATCTGCACAATTTGCGACACGGCTAGGAATGGAGTTCGAGGCATTGCCTGGGAGGTTGAATATACTCACTGGTAATGGGCTCGTAGGAGTTAGTAGAGTTATTCTAGCGTGTAGTGTTGTAGTTTGTGGGCATTCCTTACCCGCCCAGTTGATAGAATTTTCTGTTGGAAATTTCGACGTTATCTTAGGCATGGACTGGCTGAAAGACAGTCATGCGACAATAGATTGTCGTAGCGGGAGTGTATCTTTCGATATTCCAGGCATGAAGAGATTCACCTTAGTCAGATCAGAGGCAACTCAGCAAGAGCAGGGAGTAATAACAGCAATGGAAGAAGTTCAGGTTCCGAAGTTAGTTGAAGAATTTCTAGACGTGTTTCCCGAAGAACTTCCAGGTCTACCACCGGTTAGAGATATTGAGTTCAGTATAGAATTGGCACCTGGGACTAAACCGATATCAGATCGGGTATACAGAATGGCAGATTCGGAGCAGGCCAAGGTGTATCAGCACATAGAGGAATTGAAGGAGAAGAAGTTCATCCAAGCTAGCATATCACCATGGGCAGCACCAGTGGTACTTGTGGGGAAGAAGGATGGATCATCCAGATTATGTATCAATTACAGGAAGCTTAACGCGGCAACAGTAAAGAACAAGTACCCACTACCCAGGATCGACGACTTATTTGATCAGTTGAGCAGGGCCAGAGTCTTCTCCAAGATAGATCTTCGTTCAGGGTACCATCAGGTGAGGGTTCGAAAGGAAGACATCCCCAAGACAGTATTCAGGTCAAAGTATGGGCATTATGAATTCTTAGTAATGCCGTTTGGTTTGACCAATGCTCCAGCTATATTCATGGATTTGATGAACCGCATCTTTATGCCATACTTAGATCAGTTTGTCGTGGTGTTTCTCGACGATATTCTTGTATACTCTGCTAGTGAAGAGGAGCATGAAGACCACCTCAGGAAAGTGTTGCAGGTTCTAAGAGAGAACCAGTTGTATGCCAAGCTCAGCAAGTGTGAGTTCTGGACGGATCACATTTCATTTTTGGGTCATATTGTATCAGGAGCTGGAGTAGCAGTGGATCCCAAGAAGGTAGAAGCAGTAGAGAGCTGGCCAGTACCCAAGACCGTAGGTGATGTTCGGAGTTTTTTGGGATTGACAGGATATTACAGAAGGTTTGTGTCAGACTTTGCAAGGCTTTCAGCACCCATGACTCGCTTGACTCGGAAGGATGTGCCATTTGTTTGGTCGGCAGAATGTCAGGCATCATTTGAGAATCTGAAGCAGAAGTTGATATCAGCGCCTATCCTTACATTGCCAGTTGGGCCCGGAGGTTTTACTGTATATTGTAATGTATCAGGTAAAGGACTTAGATGTGTCCTCATGCAGCACGGGAAGGTGATAGCATATGCATCTAGGCAGCTTCGAGACCACGAGAAGAATTACCCAACTCATGATTTGGAGTTGGCGGCAGTAGTATTTGCTTTGAAGCTATGGAGGCATTACTTATATGGTGACCGAGTAGACATGTACACAGACCACAAAAGTCTGAAGTACATCTTTACTCAGAAGGAGCTGAACATGAGGCAGAGAAGATGGCTAGAGCTGATCAAGGATTATAACGTGGAGCTGCAGTATCATCCAGGCAAGGCTAATATAGTAGCAGACGCTCTCAGCAGGAGAGGCGGCGCATTTATGTTAACAACGCAGAAGCACATCTTAGAAGACCTTCAGGAGATGGGCATAGAAGTTATACTTCCTAGCGATGTAGAAGTTCTGGCAAGTCTAGAAGTCTAATCTGACTTGGTAGATAGGATCAAGGCAGCTCAGGCACAAGACCCAAGGATTCAGAAGCTTAGGGCAGAATGTGAGTCAGGGCTCAGAAAGGAGATACAAATTCATAAAGATGGTACGCTTAGGTTTAGATCACGTCTATGTGTACCTAGTGGAGATATCAGACAGGAAGTTATGACAGAAGCTCACAGTTATCAGTATTCTATACATCCTGGAGGGACCAAGATGTACCAAGATATCAAGCAGCACTGCTGGTGGAACGGGATGAAGAGGGAGATAGCTAGGTTTGTTTCCCGTTGCTTGATATGTCAGCAGGTGAAGGCAGAACAGCAGAGGCCAACTGGATTATTGCAACCGCTTTCCATCCCGAAATGGAAATGGGAGCATATTACAATGGACTTTATGACCGGTTTATCGAGATCACCAAGTGGTAAGGATGCTATTTGGGTGATAGTAGATCGGCTTACAAAGGTAGAACACTTTCTTCCTTTCAGAGTGGGACAATCTACAGAAAAGTTGACAGAGTTGTACATGCAACAGATAGTCAGGCAGCATGGAGTCCCTGTCAGTATTGTGTCAGACAGAGATACCCGTTTCACATCGCATTTCTGGAAGAGCTTGCATCATAGTCTGGGTACCAAGTTAAGATTTAGCACGGCTTACCATCCGCAGACGGACAGGCAATCAGAAAGGACAATTCAGACTTTGGAAGATATGTTGCGAGCTTGCACTCTGGATTTTGGAGGATCTTGGGAAAGCCACCTGCACTTAGTTGAGTTTTCTTACAACAACAGTTATCAAGCCAGTATCAGATGGCGCCATTTGAAGCATTATATGGTAAAAAGTGTAGTTCGCCACTAGCATGGGATGATATCGGGGAGAGGAAGATGCTAGGCCCAGAAATGATTATTCAGACGGTTGAAGTGATTAAGAGAATTAGAGAGCGACTTCGTGTTGTGCAGGATCGGCATCGTCATTGGGCGGACCAGCATCGTAGGCCGCTAGAGTTTTCTGTTGGGGACCACGTGTTCTTGCGGATCTCACCTACCCGTGGGGTCATTAGATTTGGCGTTCGCGGGAAGTTGAGTCCACGATACGTAGGCCCGTTTGCTATTCTTGATAGGGTAGGCGATGTTGCTTATCGTTTGTCCCTTCCACCTTCGTTACGAGAGGTGCATGACGTATTTCATGTATCTCAATTGCGAAGGTATGTATCGGACCCCAGCCATATCCTCGATCATTCAGAACTGGTTGTTGGTACCAACCTGTCTTACGAGGAACAGCCTGTGTCCATCTTGGACCGAAGAGAGAAGATACTCAAGAACCGAACAATTAACCTTGTCCGGGTTGCTTGGGGTCATCACTATTTGGGAGAGTCAACGTGGGAACGTGAGGATGATATCCGATCACGGTATCCACACCTGTTTGACTCACAAGGTATATTTTTTTCTGTGTACCTGATTGTCTTGATTCCTCATGCTTATCACCTTATGGGTAGAATTGCTTGCTACCATAGATTGTTAAATATAGATATGTTACTTGCTATGGACATTGTAAAATGATTACTTGATTGAATTGCTTGTATCTAGATTAGTTTAGTTTTGATATTCCTATCCTGCTTGGATTTGAAATTCCGAGGACGGAATTTTTCTAAGGAGGGTAGAGATGTCACTCCCCGTTCCCAGAATGTATATTTTTATACATATACAACTCATGTATATTTATTTAATATTTATCATGTATTATCCTGTATTTAAATTCCTTAATTTCATGTTAATCAATTAATCTGCTCTTTAAATTTTTATGTTAATTTATTTCCTGCAATTATATTTATGCAATTTTATTTCTGCACTTTAATTCCTCCTTTTATTCCCTGCTTTAGCTAGGCTTTGGGTTCGGGTTGGCTTTGGTTGGATCCCCTACAACCCGACCCATTGGACCCGGCCCAACTCCCACCTACCACCCCTTCCATATTTAAAGCCACCCTCTCTATTCTCTCTCCTCATTACTCATTCTCACCATTACTCCTCTTCTTCTTCTTCATTACTCTCTCCACCTACCAAACCGTAGGCAAATACAACTTGCTCCCTATGAGAACCCATGTTTTTGTAGTTCATTTATCTTCCTCTTATGATCCTAAGAAAGTTTAGAACTTGGCATTTTTCATTTCGAAGTCTTAATTTTTATAGATCTAGAAATGAGTTATTTTCGGAGTTTGGTGGTTTTGATATATCAAACTTCTTTGTTTGCAAGTTTTGATGGTTCTATATTGTAGAGAGTTTTATTCTACCCAATTTTGACCTTTGAAAAGTTGGCTTTGGACTTGTTTGGACCAAGTTATGGACTTTTGAAGCTTTGGAGTGCAACCATAGAGTTCTTGCTGTTTGAAGAAGACAGTGAGCAGTGTATGCTAGCTTTTTAGCTTGCGTCACTGAGCTATGCACGCTCTTTAGCGCAGCACAGTATGGAGTCCATACGCTACCTTTTTAGGTAGCGTGTGTCTTGCATACACTACCTTTTGGAAGCGTATGTCGTATGGAGTTCATACGCTACCTTTTGGGAGCGTATGACTTGCATACGCTGACTTGAATGGTCAGGAGTCGTATGGAGTTCATACGCTACCTCTTGGGAGCGTATGACTTGCATACGCTGACTTGAATGGTCAGGAGTCGTATGGAGTTCATACGCTACCTCTTGGGAGCGTATGACTTTCATACGCTGACTTGAATGGTCAGGAGTCATATAGAGTTCATACGCTACCTTTTGGGAGCGTATGACTTGTATACGCTGACTTGAATGGTCAGGAGTCGTATGGAGTCCATACGCTGCCTTTTTGGAGCGTATGACTTGCATACGCTCACTTGGATAGTGAGGAGTCGTATAGGGTTCATACGCTGCCTTTTTGGAGCGTATGTCTTGCATACGCTCACTTGGGTGACTAGGGGTCGTATGGAGTCCATACGCTAGCTTGACCTGAGCGTACGCTGGCTTGAGCGTAGCATGACCTGAGCGTACGCTGACATGAGCGTAGGCTGACATGAGAGTAGCCTGCTTACCCTGGATCTTCTATGGCCCTGTATATTGATATTTTATTAGATGTTTAACGTCTATTTTATATCCTTACGTCTTTTTACATAAACTTGATATAACCATGACATGTTAATATTTCTGTTAAATATAGATTGTTACGTGAGATGTACCATGTGTCATGAATTGAGCTATAGATACCCCGATTGACTGGAATTAAATCCTGAGAGTCGTAGACTCGACTCCACTGAATACTATTTGACTTTCATGCCTTGTCACCATTGATGATAATGGTTATCTTGACTAAAATTGATCATGCGTTCCTAGTTGGAACTAAGAGACTGGCTAGTCGTCTTATTGAATGAAATGAATGAGACACGTTCATGTAATGAACTATTGTACTCGATTAGCCAATCCCGAATATTGGCATACAGGCACATGCAGGCTTCAAATTATTTATTTATTTTACAAAAATAGTATGTGTACTTTATGGTCAAGGCATGATTAATCCATGGTCAGATTTGATTGTTGCATCACGATATGTAAAACCTACAACCTAGCCGCACGGGTATCGTTGTAGAGTTGCGCATATCGTACCCCGTACGAAAGTACTCATTTGAATGACCATGATCCACGGCATGGAACTTCACTCAACGTAGAGACTATTAAGTTAAATAAAATAATGATGGCATGGAGAGAATGGATTACCGAGTTCTTACATGGCAGCCCCCTTAGGACTATTAAGTGCCCGACGGGCCGGCTGGTTCCTACAGATACAGTAAATCTGTCACACGGGCAGGGAACAGTATCTGCTTATATTACTGTACATGCTATATTAACGGCGGGCGTCCCGCTGGGACTCGTCTAACTACATGATTGGTGCAATTGATTGATTGGATAGACTAGCCTTGCTTGCACATAGAAAGAACTGAGGAATCCCTAATTGCATAATTCCAGGATAACTTGGGACTCACAATAGTAAGCCGTAGTAGTTGATTGGCCGTTCAAGATAATTTGTTTGTGTACTGTACCTACTCTGTTACCTAACTAGGGATGATCAGAATGTCAGGACATGACGGGCCAACTTCTGTCCTTGTTTGGTTGGAAGGTTGGTTCGAAGTGTCGTGATGTGATGTGAATCCTAGTGGAAAGCAGAGATCTATTATTATATTTCTCATTGCTGGTTTTAGTTCTCATGTCGTGCTTCCTTGTGGTACTTGCTATTAGAGGTCTAACCTCTCTGGTTTTGCATGGCCAGATTTAGAGCCGGTTCCCGAGGATCCAGCTTACTTCTACCTCCAAGATGGTCAACACTAGAAGGATGATCGCAGAAGGACTCGAGTGGGTTTCTTACTTCCCCGCTCGTCTTGTTATCTACTTTATACCTTGCCGTTTGGCACCGACATGTTAGTCGGATTGTCTTGTACTTACTTTTTACAAAATTGTAACTAAAGTCAGGCTGCAGCTGATAACAATTGTGTATACTTTTGCTACATCAATCTGGCTATGTTTTGTAAAGCCAGATATCAAAAACATTTGACAGAGCGTTTGGGACGCCTTACTGCTTTATCTTACATGTTCTCTATTACTGTTTCTTGTTCGAATGATTGAGACAATAGTTGTGAAGTGACCATAGTAAGACTTTCATGTAGCATGCACCCCCTCGTCTTTTAGACAGCATTGATCGTATTATACGGTATTCATCTACCCGTAATACGTAGCTGGCTGAGTCATTCCCCCGCTCTCCAGTATTCTGGTTCTGGGGCGTGACAGTGTCCCTCCTTTAGTGTCAATGATGACACGGTCTCCGATCCCGACATAGGATTCAACATCGATAATTACGATGTTGGTTTCGGTTTCTCCGAACTTAGTTTCGAAATGGTTTTGTAACTGGGATGTGTTGTTTGTTAGTTCTGTGGTTTCTCGGAAGTTCCGAGAGAAGTTCGGATTTTCAAAAATGGCTCTGTGACCAATTTCCTTAGAAAGGTTCTGTAGTTTTTCGGTTTTCTGAGTTATTTCGGGTTTTCCGAATTTTATAGTTCGGAAAGTTTTTCCTGTGATTTTGATATAAACCTACTCTTGGGTTGGATAAATTAGAATTTTTGGTTGGGAATGTTTTGTGGTTTGGAATATTGTGGGTGTTGGTATTTTCCCAGGATTGGGTTATCCCAATTATAGAGGAAGTGATGCCCAAATTTTCAAAAATATATATTTTAAAACTATTTTTAAATCCCGATCTTTGCAAACTATATTTTGGAGTGTTAGTTTTAAAATAGATTTTTATATCTTTTCGGGCGACGACCATATTGGTCCATGGGCCTTAACTAAATGCAAATGAAACCGGCCAACCCGGATGTTGAGGCATTAGTTAAAACATGAGTTTTGAATGACCAAGTCTGAGACACATTTTAATAATTATCTTTAATTTATTATTATTTTTAGAATAGATTACTTGTAATGCCCGTGGTTCGTATTACGTATCTCGGTATACGTGTACGTATTTTGACCCGTATTGCATGTCTCCCTGCTTGATTTATTTTGGCATTTCATTGATTGGTTTATCTTGGTTCGGTTCGGCTTGATTTGGTTAGGCTTGGTTCGGTTTTGGTTGAGAACCAACCCACCTACCTACCACCACCATCACCATTTATTAACCCCCACTCTTTTCTTTCTCCTCATTTACTCTTTTTCTTCCTCACCATTACTTCTCCAACAACCTGATAGAAAGAGGGAGAGCTTAGGCAAGTGCACCTTGCTTCATGGAGGAAGTCCATTTTATTGTTCTTTTGTCCTTCTCATGTGTTTCTAACCCACTTTAGTACTTAGCATTTTTTATTTCCATTGTTAAATTCTTGTAAATCTAGCTTTGTGGTATTTTCGGTTTTCAGGAGTTTTGATCTGTCAAACTTGCATATTTTTGCTAATTGATGGTTCCATGTTGTAGAGAATTCCATTTTACTCAAATTTGACCTATGGGAGTCTGGAATTGGATTCCTATTGTTGTTTGGAGGAGCATGGAGGCCATGGTATTTTTCATAGACATGTTCTCTGTGGGAGCCATTATTTGCACTCTTGGCCGCTGTAGGTCCTGAAAAATCAAGTTGCACACATCAACAAAGTCAGAAAATCAAGAAATACAACTTTCAGATGAACTGCGCAGACATCAGATTGCGCATCCTTCAGATTGCGCAAGATAGATTGCGCACACTTCCAAGCGCACAGGCTGACGTGGCAAATCATCATCATTACCTGACACAAATCAAATCTTCTGACAGCTGACAACGCGGAGAACGAGGCGACCGTTTGTTTAATTGTGCAACACGGCGCTCGAGGACAGCTGGCAGCGCAATCCATGTTGGCGTAATCTATGTTGGCGCAATCTATTTTCTGCGCAAGTCAAGTTGGCGCAAATCAAAGCTTGCGCAATTTAATGTGCGCGTTCTATCAACACAAATGACAAAATACACGTGGCATTCATGCCATCAATTGCTCATTTCGTGGCAACTGTCTATGCATGATCATGCGCATTTCAATCAAACGATGCCATGTGTCCAAGACAGTTGGCCCATGATCCAGCAACTGCCTGTACAGTCTATTGCTGCACAATCCAATTGCTGCGCAATCTATCCTGCGCAGTCCAGAATAACTAAAAGTTAGTTATTTCTCAGAACTCTATAAATAGAGTTTCAAGTTTCCATTCAGTGGAGGAATAATCAGAGATCAGAGATTAGATTATCAGACTTCAAAGTTCAGAGAGTTCAGGAGTTCTTGTCCAAGTGCTGCTGCATTCTTCCGAGGCTTTTGCCTTCAACTTCCGAGGCTTTTTGCCTTCAATTCCAGAGTTGTTCTCAACTTCAGAAGCTTCGTCTTCAAAGTTCACATCGTCCAAGGGATAAAACAATCGTCATCTAGATTGGATTCCTAAAGTTGTACTATTCCCAGAATTCTAATTATAATCTTTTACAAAGTTTGTATCAATAAAGTTCTTCAACTTTTGTTTTTGCAAACAGCCGCATGCAACACTTTGTGTTTAGCCGCATGGCCATTTAATTGAATTGGCCGCATGGCCGATCACTTGCTTGGCCGCATGGCAATTGCTGTTTGCATGGCCATTAAATAATATTTTGACCGCATGCACATTTTAGTCTTAGCTGCATATGCACTGTTGCGTGGCCTTTACAAGTAATTGCTGGCATGCTTATTTTTAGTGAGCCGCCTATGCTTTTTTCCCCTCCATTTAATTTTTCTGAGCCGCATATGCTCCCCCCCATTTATTGCTTGAGCCGTATGGCCTTAAATATATTGTTGGCCGAGTGGAATTAATGCATTAGCCATTAATACATTAGTATTAGTTGCATGTATTAACCTTAACGTGCATGCATTACCCATTATTGCATGCATTAGTACGTAACCTACATTCATTAGCCATTAATGCATTTGCCATTAGCCTTTAACCTTCATGCATGCATGGCCTTTAATTGCAGGTATTAGCATTGCTTGCTAACATTTTGGCCACTATACTTAGTTGGCCGCATGAGAACCAACACTTGGCCGCATGAGAAAATGCCTGAGCCGCATAGGCCGTTAAGGCTATTTAATATATATGCATGGACCATTTATAATAATATGCATGGACCATTTGTAATAATATGCATGGACTATTAGCAGTTGTGTAGCCGCATGCCATGTATTAAGTATGCTAGCCGCATAGGCCTATGAATATTTAATATAATATGGCCAAATGCCATGTTACATATTTAATATGCATTACATGCAAGCTTTGCTTGCATGCTATTACAAGTGAGTCGCATAGAGTAATATTTATAGTGGCCGCATATGGTTGCTAATTGGCCGCATGTAGTTAGAGTATATTATTTATGGGCCGCATGGTGCAAGCAGTAGCACTTTTGCATGCTTATTAATATAGTTGGCCTTAGCATTTTGCATGCTTTGGCAGTAGCATTAATATAGTTGCATGCTTTTGCATGCTTATATGCAAGCATTTTTGCATGCTAAATTTACTATCATGGACGCATGCAAGCAAGCTTGGCCACGTTATGTGCATGCATGCAAGCAAGTTGCATGCTTATAAATCATTCTGGCCGCATATGCTAGCTATGGCCTATAGCAATTCATGGCCGCATATGGCCTTGCAAGTATTAAATGCTTGTATGTTGCAAGCATTTTTATATATTAAAACTTGCATGCATTTGCATGCTTAGCAATTCATGGCCGCATGGATTATTAGTCTTGGCCGCATATGGCCATGGGCCATTTATTGGCCGCATGAGCCACTAATACTAGCCTGAGCCGCATAGGCCTTTAAATAATTGTCAGGTCATTAATATTTGCTTGGTCATTTAAATAATTGCCAGGCCATTACTTAGCCGCATATGCATGCCTGCAACAGTTTGCTTGGAACACTATTTTGGCCGCATATGGTCATTGTAAATTGTAGCCGTACGGCCATTTAAATTAATTATTTGCATTTATTTGCATGCAACTTGCATGGCCGCATGAACAAATTCTCCTGAGCCGCATGAGTCCCCCACGGCCCTTGCTCCTGCTAATATTTAATTACCACTTGTATGCTTGTGCTATTAATTTTAAGTGTGTTCTCTGACACGATGGTGACCCATTGTGGTGCACTTTTAACAAGGACATGACATGATAGTGGTCCGACGTGGTGCACTCTTGACAAGTAGACTTGACATGATAAACTTGACATGACAAACCTGACATGATATCTTGATAAGCCGTTGCGACGGCTGCCTGACATGACAAGTATGAATGACCTGGACACCGTGGATGATTGTGCTTGTACAAATGAACCCGTCTTGTCTTGCATCATGTCTAGGACGAGGACCCCTGAGTACCACGGTCGGGGGTACCTGCTGAATTGACTAAGGCTAACAACTAGAATAATCCAGTAGTCATGAAGAGATTTCTCCAGCTACAGGCAATCCCGTTATCTGGGCCCCCACTTGGGATCTGTAACCTGTCGTCGAGTAGGGCACATTTCTAGCACACTGTCATGTGTTGCACCCTAAGTCACCTAAGTGTACATGCGTTTCCTGAACGGTGTACCCACTTGAGTTCAACCCCTAATTGCGTCCGGATAGCCTGGATGGTCTGCAGGGCTTGTGGCTGTGAAACAATCTCACTGCATCTTGCTAGTAACTAAGGCCTGTGATAACCCTAGTTAGTTAAAGTATCAAGCCATACTTATTGCTTAGCCGTGATTGTTGGATGAGGCATAACCAGTCTAGTCTTGTCTTGACCCTGTACAAGATTGTCACATGACCTGATTGTTTATATTCACCCTGCCGATAAATGGTGGAAGAAACCAAGTTCTGTTCAAACGAAGGGTTACAACCCCGGTCCTTGTTTGGTTTACGGGTTGTAACCTGGTTATCTGAATAGTCCCATGGTTATCTCATCGTATATCACCTGTCATGATTTTCCTTAATTATTGTCTTTTATCATGTAATTATATTCTTGTTGTAACACCCAGTTTTTCAGAAGAGGGTAATTTTAAAATTTTGTAATTTTAGTCTTTTAATAATGATATTTAAATTATGATATAATTTTTGGTGATTTTTAATCATTTAAAACTATTTTAAAACATGACTTATGATTTTGGTGTTTGATAGTGTAACCTTGGAGACTGGTTGACCTAGAGCCTAGCCTTGTGATTAGGGTATTTTGTTTATCATTTCTAGTTTGAGGACATTTTTGTCATTTTTGGGGTTATTTGAATTTATTAGAATTTATGGGAATTTTTAGGAATTATTTTGGAATTGTTTGAGTGAGGGTTGACTAGGTTGACTTTGACTAGCTTTGACTTGGTAGGCTAACCTAGAAGCTAACCCTAGTTGTGTTGGACTTGGTTAGGTCATGTAACCCTAGTTAGACTAGAGTTAACCTATGGTTTAGTCATTAAACACAAGTTGGAATAGTTAAGTCATAAGCCATGACTTATGGTTGAACCATTAAATAGCAACTTAGCCATAGAAGCCCAAAGCCCATTAGCTAATGCAAAACCCTAGCCCAATCCAGCCATGGCCAGCCACATAGGGATTCCCCCTCTATAAGTATTCTCCTAGAAATTAGGGCTAGCCTCTTAAGAAGAACAAAGCTTCAGAAAGAGGTAATTTCTCAACTTCTAAAATCCCTAGAAATTCCATTTTAGCTCCATTTTCCCTCAAACAAATTGCAATGGGTTTTAAATGAAGTATTCTTGATGTTGTTGCATGTTATTCTCAGATTCAAATCAATTTGGAGAAGTTTGACCATCAAGAGGAACACCTCTCTTTAGAGCTTTTTGGGGATTTTGATACATAGAGGTAACTTTCAATTTACACCATGAAATTCTGGTTTTATTGCATATCTAGGGAGCCCTAGACCTAACCTAACTGTAGGAATAGGAAACCCTAGAATTTGAGTCCAATTCGTGTCCCATTTGGACACGTATCAGTGTCCTTGACCAACTGTTTGATGAAATGCCCCAATGGGTATTTCGACCTAATTTTCAGAAACTATTTGAATAGGAAATTAGTTTTTGGTATTGCTTATGCATTTCTTATTGACTGGGGGTGTCCCTGTGTCATGTCGAGTCGGATTCGACACGTGCACACACGGGTGCACGCGCGCGTGCAGGCTGTGCACGCTGTCCTGCCACTCGGGGGCCTTTGCTCCTTGCACACAACACTTGGATACACCAAATTTGGCATGGACACGGGGGCAGTGTCTGCGCACACTCCCCAAAAATTTCATAGCACCACGATTTGTGTCGAACACGTTATTGGGCCCGCACTGGGTTCACACTGACACAGTTCACGTGGATTTTGGGCACTGATACGGCCTTCGTGTCGTGTCTAGACACAGCGTGGACACCTCGTGTTGACACGAGTGTGTAGCCCTAGTATGGGCGTACACGTGTGCACGAGCACGTGTCTTAATTCGTGCTGTGTTGTGTGCACGACACGCGTGCACACGTACACGATGCAGTGCACTGAACAGTGCCTGTGCGCACTGTTTTGTGTCTGGAATCATTTGGACACGTTTGTGTCCTTTTGTTTGGATACAAACACCTTGTATGACACATATACACTGTATATTTTAATTACCAACCTGTTAATTTGTATTTTAATGTGTTTTCAATAGGTATTTACCATTTACCCAAAATTCTGAAACATAGTATTAAAATCCTGCATTTCTAGATTTTAAAAGTGAACTTTGTCATCTATTTTAACCTATTTAATACTGTTAAATGTTGGGTTTAAGTCCCAATTAGGGTTCTCCTATAGGTGATCTAGTTGTGTGTCGAATTTGGTGTTGTTTGGTGAATAATTGGAATCAAGATGGGGGTTGAATGGGTGGACTGTTGAAATGGATTCAGTTTTCTGAATTTTTGTGATTGATTTCCTTTCCTCCCTTGCTGTCCTATTTCCAGGATTCATACACATCACTCACTCTCTACACACTTTGTTTTTACACACACACACACACAGGCATTCACACACACACACACACACACACACACAAGCATTTACATACACACTATTTCACTCTCTCACTCTTCATCAACACACACACACACTATTTCACTCTCTCACAGCTCACTCATGATCCTGTATACACACACATACTTTTACAGTTTCACATACACACACACAAGCATTTACATACACACACATTCCTCACTCACTCTCTACACACACACACATAGCTCTCTCTCTCTACTATGTCATGAATGTACATATATATATATATATATATATATATATATATATATATATATATATATATATATATATATATATATATATATATATAATGTGTATTATGTATATAAATTATGCATATGAATGTATATGCTATATGGGTAGCCTAGACATGTGTATTTTGATTTGAGCCTATATATATATATATATATATATATATATATATATATATATATATATATATATATATATATATATATATATATATATATATGTGAAGTTCCTAATGTATTGTACTATAACCTAGTATGTGTGAGTGTAATATATGTAGACTATGTGTATGTATCCATGAATATGGCTACCCTATGTGTATAGACTTGTAGTGACTAGGTTGAGTTGTGGTGTGTACTAGCGAGTATGAGATGTAAGGACTTGGTATGCTAGCATAGGCTAGTTTAGCCTAGTTTAGACTAGTATAGACGATTAGCCTAGAATGACTTGTTTGACCTAGTTTAGACTTGTTAGACCTAGTTTGACCATAGTTGACCAAGTTTGACTTCTAGGATTGACCAGAGTTGACCAAGAGTTGACTTTGGCCTAGATTGACCTAGACTCATGTAGAGTGCATAGTAGAACTTCATTTTACCATATTAGACTTGTTGTGACTTGTGTTGTTCTGATTAGGAGCTAGATACCACTCCTCGGACAATACTTTCATATTGGACACTCAAATACCAGGCGAGTACATTATCTGATCATTTCATATCCTGCTTAGAATTATTTTCCTGCATTAAATTACTTTACTTGATACTGTCACGTTGGTCACACGGATTAGTACTATATGGATCCCTTCTTGAGATGTTATCCCTTCAGGGAGCATCGGGTACTCTATGTTCTGTGCGTTTCACTTACATGGCGTATCACTATGCTTCTTTGGTTGTTTGATCACTTGTGACATATACTCTTATGATCACAGAGTCTTCTTTGAATCCTTATCCCATTTATTGGGTTTCCCAGAATCCCCATTTATGGGACTACTATGTACCACCCTTCGGGGGCCGTTACATAGAATCATAACATAATCTGGTTGGATCCTTGTGTATTAGTTGGGGGTACGGGGGAGTAGAAGTAGACATGTGAATAATATCCAAGTAGTGTAGCATCAGAATCCTTCTATAGTGTAGCATCAGAATCATCCTATGCCATTTACCTGTCTATATTATACTCTGACTCACTAGCCACTGTTAGTTCTTTACTTATAGTAGATATTTCTATTACAGTTCTCTCTCTCTCTGTTTACATACTGCATTTCTTCAGTATCTATATCTTACTTTACTGCATGATTATATTTTCTAACCTGCTATGAACTGTTGAGATGTATTGTACTCGCTCCTGTCCTGACTGGACCTGTTAAAAATATTACAGAGGACGAGGAGGAGGCCTGTGGGGATACCTTCTGTAGGACAGCTCTAGCTGACGACCTTACCCTACTGCCTAGACTAGCTTAGTTAGGCTTTATCTTACTCATGTTGTCTTGAGACTAGTAGTTAGACTTTATTTCTGTCCTTGAGATCTGGGTTGTATATTCTTTCATATTCAGTAGCTGAGACCTTGTACTCTGGATATCTGCTGAGATGTTATCTTAGACTATTTGATCATCTGTATTTTCCTTGAGTTCTTATCATATCGTGCTTCTTCTTCCTTAGTTGTGATTGAGTTTATTTTCTGCTATGTCACCCCCATTCGGGGAGTATAATCTGCTTAGCTTTATATTGTTAGATGTTGTGACCTAGGACAGCGTTCTACCGCCGACACTACGGCGTAGGCTGGGCGTTGCCACGTTCTCGTACCCTCACAGTGGGTGTGGGTCGTGACACGTTTTTAGTGGTGGCCTATGCAAGTCGAGTTTATGTAGTGGTATTCGAACTAGAGTATCACTACAGCCTGCAGTAGGATTAGGGAATATTTGAAGGTACTCAATCACATTAGGAAAAACTCTTTATCAGATTTTTTTGTCTAAAATTGTTGCTTATTGACTTCCCTTTGAATATAAACTGTCCTCCTTTGAATTTTCACTTCATTCTCAGAAATTGCTTCTTGTTTTGATCTGTTTTCATGATGGTTATGAAGACACGATTTCATCACTTCGGTTCGGGGGATACTATCGAGAGGCTGGCCACCTCTCGTCCTGTTTATCAGGGCCTCGAGACCGCAGCTCCTGTTGTGCCGACTCAGGTTGGCGTTTCTGCTATATTGGAGGTGCACCTCTGTCTGTACAGAGACTTTTTCGTCATTTCTGATTTCTCTCAGCAGTAGCGGTTCATGCAACATCAGCAGCAGACCAGGAGAAACCAGCAGGGCAAGCTATCGTCAGGACTGTCGAGGATGCACAGGCCATTGGAGATCTTGCTGCAAGTTCCGTTCTTCTTGATTCCATTCCAAAATTGTCTTTTATAACTACTTTGAAATCCGGTTTCATCTGTTCCTTGTTGATTAATTAATTTTGTTATGTTGCTCTTTCGTTATGTTGTTTTCTTTTTTTTTCTTCTTTCCTTTCTCTTTCTTTCTGAGAAAATTATATGGGCTAGGTCACCTCAGTTATGGAATCTAGAATCTTCGATGGTCATATTAGTTGGCATAGTGAGTGTAGGCCTTCAAAATGAAAGTCACGCTGAGTTGATCAGAACGAAGTCTCAAAGTCACGCAGAGTTGATCAGAACAGAGTCTCAAAGTCACGCTGAGTTGATCAAGACAAATGTTTAAAAATCACGCTTGAGACAGCTCATCATTTGTCAGAAATGTCATTATGACTGACAGTACGACAGTCGAAGAATGTCTTCTCGTATGCCACGTATTCACGGAACTCGAGAGATCACAGCCGACTATTGCATGACTTTCGAAATCTTCTTCAACAAGACTCAGCCTTCATCAAGTTGGCGTAGCAAAAGAGTTTCTTGTCATTTAATGCGACTGACAAAGTAATTACTGTCAGAGATTTTGTGTCAGTAGAGGCACGTCAAATCAAGACAGCTGGCAGTCCTGCCTCAAGCTTGCGTATATTTTGAGCCTTCTAGCTCAAGTCTGCATGTATTTTGAACTTCTATGTTCCTTCATCAAGACTGCGTAGATTTTGAAGCTTTTTGCCCCAAGTCTGCGTGGATTCTGAAGCTTCCTGCCCCAAGTTTACGTAGATTTTGAAGCTTTCTGAACCAAGTCTGCGTAGATTTTGTCTTCAACGAGCATGCGTGGATTTCATCAAATTGGAGTACGTGGCAGCCATGCCACTGATCTCTCGCTTGCGTGTCTTGTAACTTGCACACGACTCATGCATAATTGACATGTGTCCAACAGTTACAGGCCACGTCCAGTAACTACTCACAACCTTGCGTATGTTAAATCATGCATAATTTTCAACTATGCACAGGCTGTGAAGACAGTTATCCTTGCAGTTATTTTTGACTCTATAAATAGAGTTCTTTTATCATTCATTGTACAGATAGAAGCGATCTAAATTACTGTCAAAATTTTGAGAGCTTTTTTTCTTCGCATCGTCCAAGGGATAAAGCGATCGTCTTCTAGATCGGATTCCTATAGTTGTAATTTTCCCAGATACACAATAAATAAAGTGAATTTATTTATGGAAAACAAATTGGCGACTCTGCTGGGGACTACCATCTCCTCTTCTGAGATGGCAACAACTCAATGCGACACTTCGTCAGTCGGCTCGACGAAGAAGGTGATATCGATCCAATTCGATCAACTCGCCTATGAAGAAATGCAGCGGGCTAAGGGTGGCAAGCCCACTTCAGCCTCCATCAATACTGTCAAGTCGAAGGGACGATCTGTCTACGTCCCTAAGAATCAGTTGGCAACCAATGGTGACTTTTCTGCCACAGTGTCTACTACTAACACTGGCAAGGAGTCTACTGCAAACACGCACACTCTTGTGTGTTCGAAGACAACATCAGCCAAAAGTCACGCAGGCAGCACTGGCTTCTTAGCCAAGCCTGTTCCAGCGTGCAATCTTAATTCCAAAAGTCACGCGGGCAGCACTGGCTTCTTAGCCAAGCCTGTTCCAGCGTGCAATCTTAATTCCAAAAGTCACGCTGACAGCACTGGCTCCTTATCCAAATCTGTTCCAGCGTGTATTTCTAACATCAAAAGTCACGCTGGCAGCACTGGCTCCTTAGCCAAATCTGTTCCAGCGTGTATTTCACCAAAATCTGGCTCTTTAGCCAAGACTCTATATACTGACAATACAGGCTCTTTAGCCAAATTGTCACCAGCATGCTCTAAGAAGAATAGCTCTTTAGCTATTTCTTCTTCTTTGCCAAGTTCTACTAGAACTGGGGGTGGTCTTGCTAAAACTCCTCTACATAAAGTCCCTTCGAAAAGAAATAATTCTTTAGTTGTTTCTTCTGCTCCTGTAGTTTTTACTTCAGGAACAGCTTTGACTGACAATTTTGTTAGTCAAAGAAAAGGAGATGGTCTTTTGACTACTCTTCCTTCTGGACATTCTATGTCTCAAAACTTGAATAAGTCTAAGAAGAAACATTTCTTAATGTCTTCTTCTACGACTTCTTCGAATTGGGCACATAATTTGTCTATAAAAGAGGGTCTGTTACCAACTCCTAATCAAGGGGATGGTTCAACTCTTCCTTCTCTGCAAATATCCAGATCAATGGAAGGAAAACTCCAAGTTTCAAAAACCAATGTGTTACCTCCAGTTGATCTAAGAGCAAAACTTGATCAAATCCGTTTAGGAAGCACTTCTGGTGTCAAAAAAACATACCAATCGGGAACAAAAGCAAGAGATCCAGATGCAGAGTATGCTAGAAATTATGTGGCTCACATTAATCACTCTCTATATAACCAAGAGCCATCAAGACCCATGAACCGGAAATATATTCCTAAAAATGCACAAAGAATGTTCTCTGATGTACCTCAATCTTCACAGACAGATCTACGAGAACATCTTCAACAAAAGAGAAGGAATAATTCTGTGTCAATGGGCCATGCTGAATGTGACTTCCAGCCAAAAGTCATAATTCAATGCAGATGTCAATCAATGGATCAGGACCATGTTGATCATGAATGTGACTTCCAGCCGAGAGTCACAATGCAATGCAGATGTCAAACTAAACGACAATCTGTCTTCAATCAGATTCAGTGTGAACCTATGCCTGATGAAGATGAACCTCTGTATGCTTCTGTCAACATGACCTCTCGGGATACTGGGGGTAGAAATGATAGTCCAGATGGAGTATATAGAGGCACCAGATCAAGAGTCCTGGCTTCTATTCAAAGGACTTTGATTTCTGAAGATGATTCTGAATTTCTTGGGGAATCTAATTTCCCACATCTTCCTACTGAGGGTAGTTCTCCTATAACTGACTTTGATACACAAAGCAGTGATTCAGAACAAACAACATCCACCAGTTCATCAATAATCCCTCGTACAGTCACAACATATATAGTCGATGTGTCACCCTCATTTCCCGTATTTCGTATTTTGCCCGTATCTTGATTTTGCGTATATTTTAAATCTTGCATAACTGCGGTATTTCGATATTTCTCGTATTTTTCTTATTCGGATTTTCGGTTTGGTTTAATATGACTTGGTTTGGTTTGTAGGAATGAGAACACCTTTAGCTATCTTGCACCCTCAAGAACACCACAACAACCTCTATTAAAATCCCACCAACTTTTCTCTCTCCCCATAACTTCCATTTATTTCTTCTTCTTCCTCCTACCACCACCAACATCCCCACCATAGGCAAGTTGCATCTTGCCATTTAATGAGGACCCATTTTATTTGATATTTAGTTAGACTAGAGCTTTAGGACCAATGTTAGAGCTTGGCATTTTGAGTTTTGAAGCTTGGATTTCCCTAGATCTAGACTTTGTTCATTTTCGGATTTCTTTAGATTTGATCTATTAAACTTGTATTTTGGTTGGTTTTATTGTTCCCATGTTGTAGAGGGTGGAATTTTACCCAAGTTAGAGCCTTGGAAGTCCGGATTTGGAGCTTGGAGGGCCGACTTATGGTGTTCCAAAGTTTTGGAACCCATGGGTTCTTCTCCTCGGCTTGAGGAGGAAGACGACCTCCAGGCGCGCCTCCCTGGCCGATCGCGCCTACTTTCCTGGCCGCGCGCTGTTTAGCGCTGCGCGCCTCCTTGGCCGATCGCGCCTACCTTCCTGGCCGGGCGCTCTTTAGCGCCGCGTGCCTCTTTTGGCTGCGCGCTGTTTAGCGCTGCGCGCCTCCTTGCGGGCCACGCTGTTTAGCGCCTGGTCCGATTGCGCCTGCTCCCCTGACTAGGCGCACTTTAGCGCGTAGTTACCTAGGCGCACTTTGACCCTTGGATCCTAGGCGCGCCTTGCTGGCTCGACCCAGGCTCACTCTAGTGCACCCTGACTAGGCGCGTTTCACTGGTCAGCGGCCAGGCGCACCTTGTTGGTTTCATCTTAGGCGCACTCCAGTGCACCTCATCTTAGGCGCACTCCAGTGCACTTCATCCTAGGCGCACTCTGGTGTGCTGCCTCATCCTAGGCGCACTCTGGTGTGCTGCCTCAACCAGGCGCGCTCTAGTGTGCTGCTACCAGGCGCACTCTAGGGTGCTTGTTCCCTGGCACCCCCTAGTTCACCTACACCCTAGTGCCTTAGTGCCTGCTTTATAACTTGGTTTTCCTTTGATATGATTGGAGCTTTTGAGATTTTGATTGCTCACATGCACAACTTGACTTGGTCTGACACGTCTTGACACTGTTTTCTATGATTTGGCATGGTTTGGCCTGCAGCTAGTTTTCTCCTATCTGTTGAATATCTTGTTAATAACTGGGACCGGTAACTAGATAACTCGGCTTCACTTGATAGTGGCCCGCGGTGGCGCACTCCCGACTTGGCATGACTTGATAACTCAACTTGACTTGACTTGGTATGACTTGGCTTCACTTGATAGTGGCCCGTGGCGGCGCACTCTTGACTCGACTTGACTTATCTTGACACCGTGGGTGTACTACCTGTTGCTCTGTGCAAATCACTTGTCTTGTCTTGCATCATGTCTAAGGGGTGACTCCCTGGGTACCACGGCCAGGGACTCCCACTAAAATTGGACTAGGTAATGAGTAGACCAAATTAGAACATGGAGAATTCCTGGTCACAGGCAGTCTCGTTATCTGGAGGCATTAATGGACTTGTAGCTTGCCGACGAGTAGAGCACATTTCCAGCACACTGTCATGTGTTGCACCCTCTAAGTCACCTAAGGGTACATTTGTCTCCCGGGCAATGTACCCACCTATAACTCTCAACCCGCGGAAGGATAACTGGATGGTCTGCAGGGCTTGGGATTTGGAATTCTCGCTTGCATCTTGTTAGTAATTAGGCTTGTGATAATCCTAGTTAGTTAACATAGTAAGCCGTAGACTTGCTTGGTCGTTGTGAAATGGATGTTGTCCAGCCCTGTCTAGTCTTGTCTAGAACTTGTACTTGACTTGCCCTGTACTTGTGATGTTTCTTTTGCTTGCTCTCTGCAATAAATGGTTAGTGACGAAGAAACTATTCAGGCGAAGGGGTACAATCCCGGTCCTTGTTTGGTTTAAGGATTGTAACCTGGCTCCCGGAATGGCTTCTAAGTCCCTAGTCGTATATTGTCATGACGTGTTTTCTTTTCTCTAATGCTTTTTCTTATTTCATTTTATTCTGATATGCTGGTTTTGTTCTTATTTGTGGCCTCCCTTGTGGCACTTGCTCTTTCTGGGGTTTGACCCAGCTGGTTTTGTGTGGCCAGATTTCGGAGCAGCTCCCGAGGATCTACCAAGCTTCCAGCCCAATGGTGAACACTAGACGGAACCCGGGCTACGAGTGGGTCTTCCCTTTTTGTTTCATCCACTCATATGTAAATTTATTCTTTTGAGGCGTTTGCCGACGAGCACCTGTTAGCTCGATGCACATTTACTTACTGTCTGCCTACGGGCTGTAACATGATTAACAAATCCTAGGGTTGATCATGTATGACTGAATTCTTGCTAGTCCTATCATTTTGTACGACTAGCTTCATGATCATCCAATATGTAATATTTGGGACGCCATATATATATATTTGATGCTCTAACATCTTGTAACTCTGTTAATTGCTTGAGATTGAGACAATAGGCTTGACCTTAAGAGACTGCTGGCTCGTAGTAAACCCTCATATCTAGACAGCCGTGACCGTATAGTTGAGATGTATTCTATTTCAATATACGTAGCTGGCTGTGTCTGCCCTCGCTCTCCAGTATTCTGGTTTTGGGGCGTGACACGGTTTAAGTGGTGGCCCATGCAGGTCTTGGCATTCAAGAAATATGAGGGTTTACCAAATAGATGTCTCAATCGATATTCGCCCTTGATCTCTGCTCGTATCTTCAAATCCCTGAGATTCTTGACCTGATCATATTGCTTGTATAATTGATCTGTCCTGGTCCTTTCCTTATTGTTCCCTATGTCATCTTCTTCAGCGGCATTACTCCCGGACCTGCCAACCAGCCAGAGGAAGCTCGACAAGCACTCCAGCGCCAGGAAGATCAAGCTCAGCACTCTGGAGTAGCCTCTCGAGTTATGCCTTCCGGAGGCCAGGAACCTCCAGTTCAGGCAGCTCCGCCCGTTCAACCAGCTAGACAGGATGAAGGGCCTTTGGTAGGGCTTATCAGAGAACTGCTTGCATCCCAAGATCGTCGAGGTGATGCCTTGCACCAGGAGGTTCATGATGCACTAAATCGAGGAGGTCCCCAAGGAAATCAGGCGGCCAACAGTTTCAAGCGCTTGAACCCTCCCTTCTTTGACGGCAGTGAAGATACGATCGCCGCGGATGCTTGGCTTCAGGATACCGAGGTGGTCCTGGAAGCAGCTAGGACACCTGAAAATGAGAAGGTGGCGGTGGTACGTCTACAGTTGTTAGACTTGGCTCGCGATTGGTGGGCAGCTCAGGCCATGGGGTTAGCAACACCAGTCACTTGGGCGACGTTCAGAGAGAGATTCCAGACAAAGTACTTCGATGCGGTGGCACGGTACGACCTGCAGACCAGATTCACCAACTTGAAGCAAGAAGGCAGGACGGTCGATGGCTATGCGACCGAGTTTTCTAGGCTGAGTAGGTTCGCCCCCACCTTGGTGGCAACCGAGTTCGATAGGGCTCAGCGGTTCCAGCAATGACTGCATTTGGAGATATTATTGGCTGTGGAACAGTTCGAGCACCAGACGTTCGATGCAGTATTGAAAGCAGCAAGGAGGCATGAGTATACCTCCCGGAGAATTGTGGACAGGACCGGAGGCAGGAAGCTGTCCCACAACCAGATGCACCAATCTTCAGCTCCAGCCCCGGCAGCTAGGGGTATAACCATTGGAACTCCGAGGCGGGCGGCCTCAGTGACGTCGGTTCAGCATTCGACCCCGACGTACCTGCAGCAGCAGAAGCAGAAGCAGTCTTCCGCGGTGGGATGTTCTCATTGCGGGAAGCCGGGCCATGTAGTGGCAGAGTGTCGTAGGGCACAAGGATTGTGCCTGGCTTGTGGAGGAGCAGATCATAAGATAGGGACCTGCCCGAATAGGGGAGGTCCATCATCATCCAACCTTTCTAGTTCTTCGGTGAGGGGACCAGCCCCAGTTCCAGTCCAGCAGCAGCAGCAACAGCAGTACCCGAGGCCATTGGCGCCCCAGGCCCAGGCCTTTCAGCAGCAGAACCAGCAGCAGTTCACCCCGGCTCCAGCACAGAACCGACAGAGGGGTTTCCAGCAGAGGGGACCCGCAGCTAGAGGTCAGGTTATGATGATGACCATGGAAGAAGAAGTTGCACCAGGTGAGGTAGTGGCAGGTACTATTCTCGTCAACACTTTTCCAGCATCTGTATTATTTGATTCTGGTGCATCGCATTCATTCATGTCTGCACGATTCGCGACACGGATAGGGTTGGAGCCCGAGTCATTATCAGTGAGGCTCAATATACTTACTGGTAATGGTCTTGTGGGAGTAGATCGAGTGTTCTCCTCGTGTCGGATCGTAGTTAGCGGTAGAGAGTTCCCCGCTAGATTCATAGAATTCCCTATGGCAGACTATGATATAGTCCTAGGCATGGATTGGTTGAGGAACCATTATGCTAGGATAGACTGCCATATTGGCAGAGTTGTCTTTAGTATTCCCGGAGAGCCAGAGTTTTCATTTTCCAGAGGCACAGTAGAGCCATCTCCTCCAGTATTGCGGATGGCAGTAGCAGCAGTGCAGTTGCCCCGGATAGTTGAAGAGTTTCCAGATGTCTTCCCAGAGGAACTTTCAGGGATGCCACCAGAGCGGGAGATCGAGTTCACCATTGACTTGATTCCCGGGACAGCACCAGTATCAGAGCGAGTCTACAGAATGGCGCCTTCAGAGTTGGAGATTTTGTACAAGATGATTGAAGAACTCAGGACCAAGGGATTCATTCGTGCAAGTGGATCGCCTTGGGGAGCCCCGATGCTTCTTGTGAAAAAGAAGGATGGTACGTCCAGGCTATGTGTTGATTATCGTACCTTGAATTCAGTGACAATCAAGAACAGATACCCTCTTCCAAGGATAGATGACTTATTTGATCAACTCAAAGGGGCTTCAGTTTTCTCGAAGATAGACTTGCGGTCAGGATACCACCAGATCAGAGTTAGAGAGCAGGACATCCCGAAGACGGCGTTCAGATCTAGGTACGGGTATTGGGAGTTTCTAGTTATGCCCTTTGGAGCGACCAATGCGCCGGCTGTGTTCATGGATCTCATGAACCGTATTTTCATGCCTTACTTGGATCAGTTTGTGATAGTATTCCTTGATGACATCCTGGTCTACAGCAAGAGTGAGGCGGAGCATGAACAGCATCTTCGTGTGGTTCTTCAGATTCTCAGAGAGCACCAGTTGTACGCCAAGTTCAGTAAATGCGAGTTCTGGCTCGATCGTATTTCATACTTGGGTCACATCATTACCCGAGGAGGAGTGGAAGTGGATCCCCAGAAGATTGTGGCCATCGAGGCATGGCCAGTACCCAGCTCAGTGGCAGAAGTTCGCAGCTTTCTTGGATTGGCCGGCTACTACCGGCGGTTCGTCTCTGATTTTGCAAGGATTTCAGCGCCGATGACCCAGTTGACCCGCAAGGATGTGCCGTTCGTTTGGACAGCAGAATGTCAGGAATCATTTGAGAAATTGAAGCGAGGTTTGATAACGGCTCCCATTCTCACCCTTCCAGATGGGACCGGAGGATTCACAGTTTATTGCGACGCTTCAGGCAGAGGATTGGGATGTGTTTTGATGCAGCATGGGAAGGTAATTGCTTATGCGTCACGTCAACTCCGTGATCATGAGATGAATTACCCGACCCACGACTTGGAGCTAGCAGCAATAGTGTTTGCACTTAAGTTGTGGAGGCACTACTTGTACGGAGACAGAGTGGAGATATTTACTGATCACAAGAGCCTGAAGTATGTTTTCACCCAGAAGGATCTTAATATGCGGCAGAGAAGATGGCTCGAGCTACTTGTGGACTATGATGTGGACTTGCAATATCACCCAGGGAAGGCCAACGTGGTAGCTGATGCATTGAGCCGGAGAGCCGGAGTCTACCTTCTAACAGCGCAACCAGAGCTATTGGCAGATCTTCAGAAGATGGGAATTGAAGTGATTCTCCCTTCCAATGTGGTCTTGATGGCCAGCCAACAGATACAGTCCACCATAGTCGGGAGGATCCGGACAGCACAATTAACAGATTCCAAGATTCAGCGGCTCAGAGCAGAGTGCGAGGCAGGGAGAAGGCCAGAGTTATGTATTCATGAGGATGGTACACTTCGACACGGCACGCGTCTTTGTGTACCCAGTGGAGATATCAGACAGGAAGTCATGGCAGAGGCTCACAGTTCGCAGTATTCCATTCACCCAGGCGGCACGAAGATGTACAGAGATATTCGTCAGCACTTTTGGTGGAATGGTATGAAGAGGGAGATAGCCCGGTATGTCTCTCGATGTTTGGTTTGCCAACAAGTCAAGGCTGAACATCAGAGGCCGGCTGGACTTCTTCAACCTTTACCGATCCCAGAATGGAAATGGGAGCACATAACCATGGATTTCGTGACTGGGTTACCCAGATCTCCGGCAGGCAGAGATGTTATTTGGGTCATTGTAGATAGGCTTACCAAGGTGGCACACTTTCTTCCCTTTAGAGTTGGACAGTCGACGGCGCAGCTAGCAGAGATGTATCTCAGGCAGATCGTCCGACTTCACGGAGTGCCAGTCAGCATAGTATCAGACAGGGATACGAGATTCACATCACACTTCTGGCGCAGTCTTCATCAAAGTTTGGGGACTCGTCTTAAGTTCAGCTCAGCGTATCATCCGCAGACAGATGGGCAGTCAGAGCGTACTATACAAACTCTCGAAGATATGTTGCGGTCATGTACTCTTGACTTCGGTGGTTCGTGGGAGGATCACCTGCCCTTGGTGGAATTCTCGTACAACAATAGTTTTCAGGCTAGTATCCAGATGGCACCCTTCGAGACTCTGTATGGCAGGAAATGCAGGTCACCGTTAGCATGGGACGATATCGGAGAGAGGCAGATGCTCGGTCCAGAACTGATTTCTCAGACGGTTGAAGTGGTCAGAAGAATCAGAGATCACCTCCGAGTTGCTCAGGATCGCCAGCGCCATTGGGCCGATGCTCATCGGCGTCCCTTAGAATTTGCTGTCGGCGACCATGTATTCCTTAGGATCTCGCCTACCCGCGGCGTCATTCGTTTTGGCGTACGGAGAAAGCTTAGTCCTAGGTATATAGGGCCGTTCGATATTCTGGAACGAGTAGGCGATGTGTCCTATCGTCTCGCTCTTCCGCCGTCGTTAAGTGAGGTACATGATGTATTCCATGTGTCCCAGTTACGACGGTATATTCCGGACCCGAGCCATATCCTAGATCATTCGGAATTGGTTGTTGGTACCAACCTTTCGTATGAGGAGAGGCCCGTGTCTATTTTGGACCGGAGGGAAAAGATACTCAAGAACAAGACTATTAAATTGGTCCGTGTTACTTGGGGTCATCACTCTCCAGGTGAGTCAACGTGGGAGCGTGAGGACGACATCCGATCGCGATATCCCTATCTGTTTGACTCGTGAGGTATAATGTCTTTCTTATGCCTTACGCCTTCCCTTCCTTGCTTGTATTGCATGATTGTATGATTGAACTGCTTAGTGTAGCTTGCCTGTGATTAGTGTAGCTTGTCGTGGCAATCTCTAGCTCCTTGATTAAATTCCGAGGACGGAATTCTTTTAAGGTGGGTAGAGTTGTCACCCTCATTTCCCGTATTTCGTATTTTGCCCGTATCTTGATTTTGCGTATATTTTAAATCTTGCCTAACTGCGGTATTTCGATATTTCTCGTATTTTTCTTATTCGGATTTTCGGTTTGGTTTAATATGACTTGGTTTGGTTTGTAGGAATGAGAACACCTTTAGCTATCTTGCACCCTCAAGAACACCACAACAACCCCTATTAAAATCCCACCAACTTTTCTCTCTCCCCATAACTTCCATTTATTTCTTCTTCTTCCTCCTACCACCACCAACATCCCCACCATAGGCAAGTTGCATCTTGCCATTTAATGAGGACCCATTTTATTTGATATTTAGTTAGACTAGAGCTTTAGGACCAATGTTAGAGCTTGGCATTTTGAGTTTTGAAGCTTGGATTTCCCTAGATCTAGACTTTGTTCATTTTCGGATTTCTTTAGATTTGATCTATTAAACTTGTATTTTGGTTGGTTTTATTGTTCCCATGTTGTAGAGGGTGGAATTTTACCCAAGTTAGAGCCTTGGAAGTCCGAATTTGGAGCTTGGAGGGCCGACTTATGGTGTTCCAAAGTTTTGGAACCCATGGGTTCTTCTCCTCGGCTTGAGGAGGAAGACGACCTCCAGGCGCGCCTCCCTGGCCGATCGCGCCTACTTTCCTGGCCGTGCGCTGTTTAGCGCTGCGTGCCTCCTTGGCCGATCGCGCCTACCTTCCTGGCCGGGCGCTCTTTAGCACCGCGCGCCTCTTTTGGCTGCGCGCTGTTTAGCGCTGCGCGCCTCCTTGCGGGCCACGCTGTTTAGCGCCTGGTCCGATTGTGCCTGCTCCCCTGACTAGGCGCACTTTAGCGCGTAGTTACCTAGGCGCACTTTGACCCTTGGATCCTAGGCGCGCCTTGCTGGCTCGACCCAGGCTCACTCTAGTGCACCCTGACTAGGCGCGTTTTACTGGTCAGCGGCCAGGCGCACCTTGTTGGTTTCATCTTAGGCGCACTCCAGTGTACCTCATCTTAGGCGCACTCCAGTGCACTTCATCCTAGGCGCACTCTGGTGTGCTGCCTCATCCTAGGCGCACTCTGGTGTGCTGCCTCAACCAGGCGCGCTCTAGTGTGCTGCTACCAGGCGCACTCTAGGGTGCTTGTTCCCTGGCACCCCCTAGTTCACCTACACCCTAGTGCCTTAGTGCCTGCTTTATAACTTGGTTTTCCTTTGATATGATTGGAGCTTTTGAGATTTTGATTGCTCACATGCACAACTTGACTTGGTCTGACACGTCTTGACACTGTTTTCTATGATTTGGCATGGTTTGGCCTGCAGCTAGTTTTCTCCTATCTGTTGAATATCTTGTTAATAACTGGGACCGGTAACTAGATAACTCGGCTTCACTTGATAGTGGCCCGCGGTGGCGCACTCCCGACTTGGCATGACTTGATAACTCAACTTGACTTGACTTGGTATGACTTGGCTTCACTTGATAGTGGCCCGTGGCGGCGCACTCTTGACTCGACTTGACTTGTCTTGACACCGTGGGTGTACTACCTGTTGCTCTGTGCAAATCACTTGTCTTGTCTTGCATCATGTCTAAGGGGTGACTCCCTGGGTACCACGGCCAGGGACTCCCACTAAAATTGGACTAGGTAATGAGTAGACCAAATTAGAACATGGAGAATTCCCGGTCACAGGCAGTCTCGTTATCTGGAGGCATTAATGGACTTGTAGCTTGCCGACGAGTAGAGCACATTTCCAGCACACTGTCATGTGTTGCACCCTCTAAGTCACCTAAGGGTACATTTGTCTCCCGGGCAATGTACCCACCTATAACTCTCAACCCGCGGAAGGATAACTGGATGGTCTGCAGGGCTTGGGATTTGGAATTCTCGCTTGCATCTTGTTAGTAATTAGGCTTGTGATAATCCTAGTTAGTTAACATAGTAAGCCGTAGACTTGCTTGGCCGTTGTGAAATGGATGTTGTCCAGCCCTGTCTAGTCTTGTCTAGAACTTGTACTTGACTTGCCCTGTACTTGTGATGTTTCTTTTGCTTGCTCTCTGCAATAAATGGTTAGTGACGAAGAAACTATTCAGGCGAAGGGGTACAATCCCGGTCCTTGTTTGGTTTAAGGATTGTAACCTGGCTCCCGGAATGGCTTCTAAGTCCCTAGTCGTATATTGTCATGACGCGTTTTCTTTTCTCTAATGCTTTTTCTTATTTCATTTTATTCTGATATGCTGGTTTTGTTCTTATTTGTGGCCTCCCTTGTGGCACTTGCTCTTTCTGGGGTTTGACCCAGCTGGTTTTGTGTGGCCAGATTTCGGAGCAGCTCCCGAGGATCTACCAAGCTTCCAGCCCAATGGTGAACACTAGACGGAACCCGGGCTACGAGTGGGTCTTCCCTTTTTGTTTCATCCACTCATATGTAAATTTATTCTTTTGAGGCGTTTGCCGACGAGCACCTGTTAGCTTGATGCACATTTACTTACTGTCTGCCTACGGGCTGTAACATGATTAACAAATCCTAGGGTTGATCATGTATGACTGAATTCTTGCTAGTCCTATCATTTTGTACGACTAGCTTCATGATCATCCAATATGTAATATTTGGGACGCCTTATATATATATATTTGATGCTCTAACATCTTGTAACTCTGTTAATTGCTTGAGATTGAGACAATAGGCTTGACCTTAAGAGACTGCTGGCTCGTAGTAAACCCTCATATCTAGACAGCCGTGACCGTATAGTTGAGATGTATTCTATTTCAATATACGTAGCTGGCTGTGTCTGCCCCCGCTCTCCAGTATTCTGGTTCTGGGGCGTGACACGATGGGAATACTGATGAACCTTCTTCTTCCATGACTCCTCAAGAATAAAAAATTGCTTCTTTGGAACAGCAAATGAAGTCTATGGCTGATAATATGAAGTCGATGTATGAACTCATGGCAACCCAACTGTAAAATCGACAGACTGCACCAGAAGCCATACCAATTGATACTGGTGTCAGTCCAGTACATGTTCCTCCAGCAGTCCAGTCCAATACTCCTGGGCAAGCTCAACCAGTTCCTAGTCACTCTGGAGCTGGGGGTAGTACTTATAATGCTGTTCCTCCTCCCAACTATTCTCTACAAGCTACAACTCCACAATCCTCCGGAGTTGTTACTGAAGAATTGAGGAATCTCCGAACTCAATTTGAGGCATTCAAACAGAAAGATGGTTTACAAAGGTTAGGCATCAAGCAACCTTATCCGATAGAATGGAAGCAAGTATCATACCCTCCTAAATACAAGCCTCCTACTATCTCATTCTATGATGGAACCACTTCTCCAAGTCAATTTATCAATCACTTTGAAGTGATGACTGACCAGCTGCAACCAATTGACGCCCTCCTTACTCGGGTGTTTGTTGGATGTCTCAAAGGAACGGCTTATGAATGGTATAGAAGTCTCCCGGATGGGTGTATTACCTCATTTGTCGGTTTCAAACAAATATTTCTTGAACGGTTCTATGAAGGGCTCAATGACATGACTATGTCTGCTCTTATAAGAATCAAGCAGAAAAATAATAAAACTACAAAGGAATTCATTGAACGGTTTCGAAGAGAAGCTCTGAAGATGCCTCTTGGGACTCCTGATGCTGTCACCATCGATACATGCAAATCAAATTTGTTACCAATAATCAGCATGTGGACAGGATCCACTCAATTTCAAGATTGGCCTTCCTTCATAGTCAGTGCCAAAGCCGCAGAAATCAGTGCTGAAACTTTCAAAGGTTTAGGAGTGCAGATGAATCCTAAAGAAACGGGTCAAAGCAATAATAATAATGCTAAATTCAATAAAAGTAAGGGAAAAGAAACCCTTGAAGTTAATCTTCAGAGTAAAGATGCATCAACTGTTCAAACTTCCCCTGCCTCTACGACTCAACAACCAAGAGCACCTCGCCCCAAAGAAGAATATTCTTTTGATGACGATGATGTCCTCGGTATCTTTGAATGCCTGTTGTAAGGTAATAAAATACAATTACCTGAAATCAAGAAACCTGATGAAGCTGGTAAGACAGATCATCCTAAATACTGTCCGTACCACAGAATGTTGGGTCACACAATTCGTACATGCTATGTACTGAAAGGAAAGATCCAAGAAATGATTAAATCTGGAGCTATCTCTCTTACTCCGAAAGAGAAGACCGTCACATCTAATGTTGTCTCTATGCAATTCAGAGATTTCTCCCCTCAACTCCTTGAAAGCGGGATTGTTCCTATTCCCAAGGCAACTCTTGAAATAGTGAATATTCCTCCTCCACAGTCTGAAGGGTTAGTACCAATCACTATGGAAACAGGAGAAATCATGTGGATTCATCCTGATCTAATGGCAGACTTTGAATCTCCTCCTCTTCAAAAGACTACATCTAGAAAGTCCAAGAAGGCTGGAAAGATTAAGTCATGTCATATGACTTCTCTCGGATCTACTTCTGACACAGAGCCAAAAGATAAAGAAGAAGCACTTGCTGGTGCTACTCGAACAGGGAAACCTTATCTGAAGGATTATTCCAAGAATCCCGAGGATACTCCTGATATTCCTCCTGCTGACAAAGATGTTCCTAATGTTCCTCTTGAAGAAGAATCATCCACTGCACCTGTTCCTTCCACTGCACCAGTTGAACCTGCTCCTTCCAAGCCCACAGCTCTTAAGAAAGGCAAACAACAGGCTCGGTTTGATAAACCAATCAAGAAGTCCCCTCCTCTTGGGCTTCAAAAACCTTATAACTTCGACATTCTAGCTCAACTTGCTAACACTCCTGCTAGAATGTCACTCTTTGAACTTCTCCGTCTTTCTAAAGAGACTCGGGAGACGTTAAGTGAAGCACTTCTTCAGGCAGACTCTTGTCTTGCACAATTAAAGAAGCTAGGTGAAGAACCTGCCACTTGCTTACATTGCAACAGTGTATTGAAGATTATCCCAAATATCACCTTTACACAAGACGACATGCTATTGGAAGATAATCGACATGATCGGTCTCTCTACTACACCGGTTATATCGATACAATGAAGATAGATCGTATCCTTATTGATCCAGGGTCTGCTATAAGTATAATGCCAAAGAGCATGTTGGATGAATTAAAAATCCCTCTTCACAAGCTTTCTAAGACGGTTACTACTATCCTGGGATTCAATCAGAGCCGAAGCGAGCCTCTGGGAAAGATTCATCTGAAACTTCAGATTGGCAATTTCAGATCTAAAGTCACTTTCTATGTGATTGAGATCGTGGGATCTTACAATCTTCTTCTGGGGAGGCCCTTTCTTCATAAAAATAATGTAGTGCCTTCTACTCTTCATCAGTGTTTTAAATACATTGACAGCAATGGAAAAGTACAAAAGGAAGTTGCTGATATAAATCCTTTCCATGGGGTTGAAGCTTATTTCAATGATTCTCGGATGTACAAAGAAGAGTATACAAAGGTGATACAAGCTATGGAGAAAGAGGATTCACAAAGTGAGACTTTAATAATTCCTGTTAAAGGTCGAACTACTCAGCAACAATCTCCCAAACCCTCTGGAGAAGGTTCCTTCATCATTCCAGTAAGTGGACGGATCTCTCCATTACCTCAGTCGTCTACTCAAGATACACTGATCATTCCTGTCAGTGGGCGTACTACAGTTCCTGTATCTTCATATATGAAACAGGATACTATGGTAATCTATGTTGGAGGGCAGATTACTCTTCCATCTCAAGCTTCAAGGGAGCTCACCTCTTCTGAGCCATTTGTTATCGATCTTAATCGAAACAAAGCTTCTTCTAATTCTTCTTCTCCCCCTTTAGTCATTGATTTGGCTAAGATCTCTAAGGCTCAGCCTTCTTCCGATGTAAATACTGCTACTTTTAAAGTTAATGAAAAGTCTCCATCTTTGCAGTATGTTGATGTGTGTAATCATGTTCATAGTTATTTATATTTGTTAGATGACTTGAGAACAATAACCATAGGAGTTGTACAGACTTTCCATACAGATGTATCCCTAGAATCAGTACAAACTTCATACTTTCTAGTTCCCAGCAGAAAGCCAGGAGACATTCCAATAGTCTTTTACAAAGGACCCCAAAATCCTTCTGAACCTTCGAGACAATTTCAGCTTTCTTGGATGCTTCTTCAGACGACATTTTTATGTTGAAGAGTAGAAGTGTTCATTCTTGTTAGATTTTTGCTATATTTATAGACGGAAGATCCTCGAATAATGGAACGACACATTCATCCGACGGTTCGTCCGTTCATTAATGCTTGACGGTTCATCCGTTCATCTATTACATTCATCTGACGGTTCGTCCGTTCATTAATGCTTGACGGTTGATCCGTTCGTTTATTACATTCATCTGACGGTTCGTCCGTTCATTAATGCCTGACGGTTCATCCGTTCATTTATCACATTTTACCCGACGGTTCATCCGTTCATTAATACCTGACGGTTTATCCGTTCATGAAAAATCGAGTTCAAAGATATTTTTATGTCTGAATTCTATTTTTTCTAATCAGTATTAAACTAAGATCATTTTTGGTTTAATATCATCTGATAGAATTACAAAAGTTTGTTTGTACATTCTATTCTATTGAAATGTGTCATGTATTATTTACCTCTGAACATATTTTCTATATCATTATCAAAATAGCAAAACAAAAAAAAATCAGATCAAGAATTCTCATTTGTTTTCATTCATAATCAAAACATTGGATACAAGCGAGAATGAAAAAGATTCACTTATTGGGAGTTATTAACTCCCTGATACGTTCATGAACAGCATTCAATTTCTCTTCATGAGTCTTGCAAACTTGTTCCGCTGCTTCCACTGTGACATTATGTTCATCAAAAATGATAATAGCAGTCTGGAGACGGTTAGCTTCTTCAATCTGTTCCGCCTGCATCTGCTCTCTTTCCTTTTGAAGAGTTTTACAGCGTTCAGCTTCTGAAATATAAGCAGCACTAACCTCAGCTTGCTCTGTTTCTATAATAGCAATTCGTTCTTGAAGGCGAGCCAACTCCTCTTTCAAATTCTTCAGCTCTTCGGTTTTGGATGCTTTATCTTTCTCCAGAAGCTCTACTCTTTGACGAGTAGCTAATATTTCCTCGCCCTTTTCTACTAATTTCTCAGAAGAAGAGGCAAGAAATGCTTCCAATGCAGCTTGCTGGGACTGAGCTTCATGCTCTAGTTGGCTGATCTCAGCTGCAGTTAAAGATTGAATGTCTTCTTTCTGAGTCTCCCAGTATTTTTGGATAGTTATTTCCAACTCATCCAGAAGATGTTCGAAGAAGATGCACTGAGATTCGCAACCGGCATGTCACAACGCCATGAGCGGGAACTTGACCATAGTTCGAAGATCAGAAAATGGCATAGCTTCATCCTTCAAGAAACGTCTGGAATATGTATCTAGATATGAGTAAATGATCTCTGAATACATTCCCAGAGTTCTTGCTAGTCCAGTCTCAAATCCAGGTGTCGCTGTCATCATTGAAGAAGAAGCTTGAATGTTCTCTACCCTGGGAACAGAAGTAGGTACTACTGGAGAAGTTGGCAAGTGTGAACTCCCTTCATCAGCATCAGCCTGGATAAGCGGAGCATGAGTCGAACTCATCGCTGCAGCAGTTCCTACAATCAAAGAAAATAATAATAATCAGCATATAGAGAAAAAGAAGCAGCAGAAACAGAATTTGAAATAAAGTTCTACCAGGCTGAGATTCATATTCGATATGTTGGGGGAGTCTGGCACCTTCTCGTAGTCTGTCCATGATAGTATCCGACACCTGCTTCATATGGCTGCTTCCAGCTCCAGAATTACTGGGTGCTGGAGCGTTATCCGAAGACTGAGCAGGCTCGGGGCTAAGTTTTATTCTGTTTCCCTTGACTTTATCCTCATCATAAGGAGTAGAAGTGCCAGTATGCCAATCTTCTCCTCCTTCAGTTTCTGCTTCTTCTTCTTTATCCCCAGCTTCAGGATTAGTTTCTGATCCAGAGTCTATGATATTCACATCTTCATCAATCTCAGGAATAGCAATGACAGCTAGCTCAGTATTGACTGCCGGTTCAGTCTTCTCTGAAATGTCAGTTCGAAGAATGATGTCTTGATAAATATTCTTCAACAAATCATCAGCAGCTGATAGCTCGGACGCCGACACGTCTTCATCGCCTTTGGTCAAAGAAATATTCTCTTCAGCTTGGGTTTTAGGAACTTCTGGCTGTTCTGTAACCTCTGCCAGAGCTGGTTCTTCTTCGGAATAATCAATCTGGTCATCCAGTGCCTGGATGACGCCTTCCGTCCCATGCTCAAATGGGATTATCCTCATCTCCGAGGATTCAATAGCTACTCCGCTTGTTGTGGGAGCAGTTGTTTCCTGAACTTGAGCAGATTCTACCCCAGTCTGTTCAGTTGAAGCTGCTGGAAGCTGAATATCATCAGACTCTGTTTGTTCAGTAGAAGCCGTTTCATTAATTTCTGGCAAAACTCCTCCACTCATAATTGTTTCTAGGAGTTCATTGCCTTTCATCTTGCTGACGGTCTTCTTAACATACTTTCCTCTCGACCTCCTTGTTATCAAAGGAGCGTCGTCTTCATCAGTCTCCTCGTTTTTGTCGGCGGCATCATCTTCATCAACCGAGATGCCACCTAAAGATGAAGTAGCAGTTATTGATACTCCTTTCTTCTTCTTAGATGTCTGAGACTTAGTGCTCCTTTTGGAGACGGTCTCAGATTCATCACTTCTCTTTCTCTTGGAAAGGGATACAAATATAGGAGGAAGGATCTCATCAGGAAAATTTCCCTCCTGGAATAATTCATATAGAGGCTCCACCTCTGCTGTCTCATCTACGGGTTCCGGAGAAAATTGCTGAATAATAGTCTTCTTCTTTGACCTCTTCGACGGAGCTAGGTCGTCCTCCGCAACAAAAGTCTTCAGATTGAAAGTCGGCTTGAAGGTGCCCGATGAGACATAGAAGCGAGCATAGGTATAAAGCATCTTCGTCCCTGTGCTTGATAAAGGATTAGGCATAGAGAATACAGCTTTCGTATCTCTAGCCGTAAAATATCTCCAAGCACGAGCTCCGTCGATAAGTCCTCCACGAGCAGAAAGGCAAGTGGTGGCGTTCCCAACGTGAAGTTGGTCATATCCGAATTGTCTAGCAAATCGGCTTGGCAAATATGGCTCCAGATATGTCATATCTTCATGACGGTACACTAGATGAGAAGGCCGAATTCTCTGTAACCACTGAAAGGCTACATCATCTAATCTGTTCCCCATATCTCCGTCTATCATATTTAAGGGCATGCTTTCGTAGCCCAGTGGTGGAGGAACACATTGAATGGACCAATGTGACGCTCTATTCAGGACATTTCTGCATTCTGGAAGGGTGTTAACCTTCCAGAAAGTCTCTCCAGAGTACCTCTCCAAAAAGAGACTGCCACTTCCTCCTGCCCCTGGAGGTATCAAGCCATCATGATGGAGGAGGAGCCAGCCATACGGATATGTAAAAGGCATCTCTATCCGTGGGAACTCTTCAGTCATCCTCCTTTGATCAGAAAGCATGTTGGTTACAAAATTCCGAAGACCTGCATTCAGTCTACAGGTCATCGCTGATAATAGATCTAACTTGTAACCATATATAAGGCGCACCGCTGCAAAGATAACGCCTCTATGTATCCTGTCCAGAGAACTGGAGCCAGGAACAATGAATCTTCTTAACCACAGAGATAAGAATCCGGCCAAATGACCGTTCCTTGACAGCATCTTCCCACTCTGTCTCACGTACGAGTTGAAAGTAGTTCCAGCTTTGAACTCGTACCAGTCTTCAGTGATTATGAAATCCTTGCAGTCATATTTCTCCAGCAAATAAGTGATTTCACTCTCAGAGAGAGGCTTGAAGTTGCTAATCTGATACCACCTCTTCTCGTTTATCTTCTTATCATCCTTTTCACGGTTCATGAAAAGGTAGGACATCCACTTCTGGATGTGGTTGCCGGCTTCATCTTTAGAACTCTTGTAATATAGAGTACATGTGCCAAAATGACACATCATCTCTTCAAATAGATGTACCATCTTTGGGTTCTTCTCTGACAGAAAGTTCAGCTCTTCTGTCGTTGGTACATACTCCTTATACGGCAGGGTGCCTGGAGGCAGATGTAAGATATATTCCATCTCATGCAGGGCAAAGCCCATCTCTCCTTTCGGAGTCATAAATGTCCCCGTCCTGTGATTGTATCTCTCAATCAAGGTCAGGAACAGAGAGGGGTTAGGCCTGAAGCTGTAGGATGAATTGACGACTGCATCATACAGGTTTATCTTCTTCAGCTCAGTTTCAAAATTCTCCAAAGACCAGTGGGCCAAAGTCCTCCATCTTACGTTCTCCTGATTCATTAAGCCATTCATCCTCGGCGTTGAATCGGTGGGGTAGAACGCATTCTTGTTTGCCATGAATTCGTTTATGAAAATGGGCATTCTGAATGGCATCAATATGGATGAGTCTTCAGGTGGTATGCGTACAGGCTTCAAACCCCGAAACACTGATACGTGATTTTCTGGGGCACTGAAAAATCCCTTCTTTCTGTAAATAATGCGGCTTGCTTTCGCCTGCTGGTATTCTGTTAAATGCCAGGACATCTTTCTCGGATAGCTGGCATGCATGAATCTCATGATGGACAAACCCCTGGAAACCTTCGGCCAGTACATTGGTTGATTTACATCACCTTCGAAGTAAAAGCAGACTTTCTCTCTAATACTCTTTGGCTGTGATTTTTGTGCTATGGCATCTCCGAACAAAAATGCTGGTTTTTTGTGGGACACCAAGTCAAGACTCTGAAAAGGTTGACCATTCATCAGACAAAGTAAGGTTGTATGATCTTGGTTGGCCAACAATGATAGTTTGGCTTCTGGGATGTCAAATTGAGGGAATTTCACATGAGATAAATCATGTTTAAATGTGAAACTCAAGTGCCCCTCATAATCTGCTTCCTCACTTCGGATGTTCACTGAAGAAAATAAAAGAAGACAAGGTCAGATATGTTTTCTATATCTACGAGCCTTGTGCGTGTATAGCAATGTTTGAAGGAAATTTCAAAAGTCACGCAGACTTCAGATAGATATACTATCAAAAAAAAATCACGCAGATGACTAATTCACGTAAAGTTCAGACAGATTAGAATGAAAGTCACGCATCATTGCCAGAATCACATTTGAGTGAGAATGACAAAAACACGCTGACAGATCAAGACTAAACTATCCAGAAGATGACTCTCAAAAGTCTGCGTGACTATTTCAACATTGACATCTCTGTCAACATATGAAAAAAATTACGCAGAGTCATCATGAAAGCTGCGTAACTATTTCAACATCAACATCTCTGTCAATATATGAAAAATCATGCAGAGTCATCATGAAAGCTGCGTGACTATTTCAAACATCGACATTTCTGCCAACATGAAAAATCACGCAGAGTTATGAGAGTCATGCTCATTTGCGTGAAACACAGAGCTTCGTAAACACGAAGATGTGAAGTATGGCCGACCCTAAAGAGGGGGCATACTTTATTAATATCCTTTGCCCTAAGAAGGGGGGATATATTTCTGAAGTTCATTACTTGTTTTAAGATCCTAAAAAATTCTATGTGGAGTTCATCTTCATCTTCATCTTCAACAGTTCGTATTCCCCCATCACTTATATTGAATAGGGGGATGCGTGACTTCTCGTCGAGGAAGTCTATCAGTAGTGGCACGAGAGGAAGTCGCAGGGGCTTTCCCCTTGGCCTGAGAGTCAGCTTTCTTGGGAGCCATTGTTGTTGAGAAAGTGAAGAGGAAGTCGGAGAAGACGAAGTTCGTCGGAGGAGTGAAGTTTTCTCTTCTATGGATTCTCTCTCTAAAAGCAAGTAAAGAATGAAAGAAGTGGATTATGGCTTATTTATAGGCTCGTAAAGAATTCTAAACAGCACATCATTATTTTTCTCGATTTAGGAGTCTGATACGGGATCCTAACTGTACAGAATCCCAACAGTCCAATCATTAAGGAGTAAATATCTCTTTAAAAAGTCATCTCAGCGTGACTAAATTCATTTTATCATCTTAATTTCAAAGTATTTCGAAATAATTTATCATTTTTCGAAAACTTTGAAGGCGGTTTTGTAGGCCTTCAAAATGAAAGTCACGCTGAGTTGATCAGAACGAAGTCTCAAAGTCACGCAGAGTTGATCAGAACAGAGTCTCAAAGTCACGCTGAGTTGATCAAGACAAATGTTTAAAAATCACGCTAGAGACAGCTCATCATTTGTCAGAAATGTCATTATGACTGACAGCACGACAGTCGAAGAATGTCTTCTCGTATGCCACGTATTCACGGAACTCGAGAGATCACAGCCGACTATTGCGTGACTTTCAAATCTTCTTCAACAAGACTCAGCCTTCATCAAGTTGGCGTAGCAAAAGAGTTTTTTGTCATTTAATGCGACTGACAAAGTAATCACTGTCAGAGATTTTGTGTCAGTAGAGGCACGTCAAATCAAGACAGCTGGCAGTCCTGCCTCAAGCTTGCATATATTTTGAGCCTTCTAGCTCAAGTCTGCGTGTATTTTGAACTTCTATGTTCCTTCATCAAGACTGCGTGGATTTTGAAGCTTTTTGCCCCAAGTCTGCGTGGATTCTGAAGCTTCCTGCCCCAAGTTTGCATGGATTTTGAAGCTTTCTGAACCAAGTCTGCGTGGATTTCGTCTTCAACGAGCCTGCGTGGATTTCATCAAATTGGAGTACGTGGCAGCCATGCCACTGATCTCTCGCTTGCGTGTCCTGTAACTTGCACACGACTCATGCATAATTGCCATGTGTCCAACAGTTACAGGCCACGTCCAGTAACTGCTCACAACCTTGCGTATGTTAAATCCTGCGTGATTTTCAACTATGCACAGGCTGTGAAGACAGTTATCCTTGCAGTTATTTTGACTCTATAAATAGAGTTCTTTTATCATTCATTGTACAGATAGATAGTTATCTAAATTACTGTCAAAATTTTGAGAGCTTTTCTTCTTCGCATCGTCCAAGGGATAAAGCGATCGTCTTTTAGATCGTATTCCTACAGTTGTAATTTTCCCAAATACACAATAAATAAAGTGAATTTATTTATGGAAAACAGTGAGGACATGTAGTCAGATTTTGGATGTATTTCTCGGGTATAGAAATTTAAGGTTTTCGCCGCCGCATGCGACAATGCAAAATTTTTAAATACCATGAACCTAGAGGTACGTACCTTAGTCAAGGACTATGTGATTATCGTAGCCTTGCTCACTAGCATGATGAAGACTCTGGACAACATGATTTTGGGCAGACGCATATGATTAACAGGTTGTATCTTGAGAAGGTTTTAAACATCATACCCTTCTGTTGTTGTAAATAAATTAGGAGTAGGGATACTTAGTTTGTGGAGTTTGTTCATAGGTAGATCTTCATAGTGAAATGATATGACGACTTGTAGAGTGTCTGTACCCTAGAGATGATAGTTAGTATTGGTATTAGAATAGTAACCTATTGTAGATGATTTTCCTGTTATTTATAATACCAACCAGTTTATGTATAGGACGTTAGTATGCCTTACAGCCTTCATGATTGTTATTATTTTCCCTTACCCTTCCCAGAGAGGCACCCATGACTAGAGCCTGTCCTTGAGTATAGTTGTAGCTGCACCTAAGACTGAGAGGTCTATATACATAGATAGATTGCAGAGGGTATTGGCATATGGGATATGGGTTTGGTTAGTATCTATAGGTCATTGTTGTATAGGATTATTGACATGTTGTTTAGCCTATATTTGGTTCAATTTTCTATTTTAGTTAAGTTCTTTTTGTGTTGAGTTCAGTCATGTTTAATCAACCTTTACAGGTAGTATGCAGACCCTTGCCTAATACGTATGCATGCTACACTTTGATTACCAACCTATCTAAATACATATTAATATGTTATTGATGTATACATTCTCAAAATCCCAATATTCTGATACAGCACAGTATCAGAGACTGGTTCTCTGCTTTTTCCTATTTAAATTCATAAATTAAATATAAATTTCATGTTATTAGTTATGTTTACATCACTGCACATGTATGTTATATATAGGGTTTCGTTTCAATTCAAAAAAAAATTGGTTGAGTTTTGTGTTTGAATTTGTCAAATCTAAGACGGTGTGCATATTAACCCTTAATACTGGATTTTAAATGTTAGTTCAAATTGCTATTTTTTTAAAATATAATATTTTGAGCTATATACATTGTTGTACGTAGGAATATAATGTTAGGTTTCATATTCTTACATGTTAGGTTGTGATAAACATTGGGTTGGTTTGATGTTCGAATTTCTCCAAAATCCTAAAATTGAATACATGATTACATTTTTACATTGATTTCAAATGTTTAGTTCGATTTCAGATTTAATATGTAATATTGAACTGTATGCATAGATAAATGTATGGATAGTAAGTTAGGGTTCATCTCCATCATGTTAGGATGTGTTGGGAGCATTGGGTTAGTTGTGATGTTTCAAATCCCTAAAAATCTGAAACTGTATTATGTTAATATTACCCTGGTTTAAATATTAGCTCATTTTCAAGATTTTGTATGTAAATGCGGAACTAAAACTGGATTTAACCTTTCAATACTAAGCTATACCCTGTACAAGGACACACACAACCTAACTTAGTATACACTGCCATATAAATCTAACCTTTCCTCTCTATATTATGTTCATATACCTGTATAGATATATATAGAGTTTATGCATACATGTTATAATGTATATAGATACATAACTAAATCTCTAACCCTTTATATATATAGATATGGTTAGCCATGCATGTTATGAGTAAATATGTTGTGCATTGTAGATTGTTTAACCAATATGCCATGAGTAGTGTAACTTGATAGCTATTGTCTTGAAATCCAAATCCTCCTATACACATGCCCACTATCTAACCATATGAACATGTCCACATACATTCATACACACACGAACCACGTAACATTTACATAATGCTAGCTTTTCCCTCTCTAACACACTCTCTATATATACACATTGTGATTGGATTCCATGCAATTGACTTTCATTCTTTAACTTTAATTTTTTTTAATTAAATTGTATCCCTTAATAGATAATTGGTAGTTATCTTTATTATATTTTATTTTTGATAAGTACCAGTTTTCATATAGGAGGGTAGACTGTCTTACAGTCTTGATGAATGTTATTTCTGTATCTTTTCTAGTTTAGCACCCTAGATTGCTTGTGTGTTTTGATACCCTATGACCGTTTTGGTTAGCATGACTAGTATACCTAGATGAGACTTCACTACCACCGTATGCCATGACCCTGTATGCCGTCTTTTTTTTAATTGTATGTTTTATTTAAGTTCTGAGACTTTGATAGCTCGGGGCTTAACCTAGAAGGAGTACGATCACCTTTAATTTCGAAGACGAAATTTTTCTAAGGTGGGTAGGATTGTAACACCCAGTTTTCCAGAAGAGGGTAATTTTAAAATTTTATAATTTTAGTTGTCACTACCATATTTCTATTTTGAGGGTAAATTTGTAATTTTTGGGGTAAATTAAAATTATTAGTATTAATTAGAATTTATGGGAATTTTTAGGATTTATTTTGGATTTATTTGGACTAGTTTGATTTTTGACTAGTTTTGACTCATGTAGACCAACCTAGGAGCTAACCCTAGTTAGTTGGACTTGGTTAGGTCAAGTGACCCTAGTCTAACCTAGTATGACTTAAGTTAGTAGTTATTGATTCATTAGAAACTTAATTAGGAATTTAGGAATCAAGTGTTTTGATAAATGGCTTGTGGTTTCACAAGTCATTTTGTGACTAAACTTGATTGGACTAGCTCAAACCCCACCCACACCCATCATGGCCAGCCACCTAGGTTAAACCTAGGGATTCCCCTACTATAAAGTCCCTCCTAGTTTTTAGGGCTAGCCTCTTTTAGGGTTCTTTCAAAAGTTCTAAGGAAAGAGGTAAGTTCCATCTTCCAAAATTCTTTAAAAATCCATTTTAAATCCTTTCTTCCCCAAACCAATTTCATTAGGACCTAAAACCCACCCTCTTGCTGCTGGTATGATTTATTTGCAGGAAGACATCAATTTGTGGGACTTGGTGGCTTGAGAAGTTCATCCCATTTGGAGAATTTTTTATCCATTGTGCATCAATAGGTATAACTCCCAATACCCTATTAAATTCCTGCTTAAATCTATTTTAGGAAGGCCCTAGCCCTACCCCAACTGTAGGATAGGCTAAACCTAGGGTTCGAATCCATTTCATATCCGTATCGGACACATATCAGTCATGTGTGTAGGGTGTTCGACGAAATGCCTCTGAGAGATCAACTTTGCTGTTTTTAAATTCTGTTTGAATAGGAATATAGATCTATGTGTGCTTGTTGATTTTTGTGAAGGGACCATGGTCGTTTTGTGTCTGTGTCGGGTGCAAATCGGGCTAGACACGAATGCGTGCACTGGCTCGGGACTGGTTCACTTCCCCTGCTACTCGAGCACGATTGCTCACTGGACACGGCACTAGAGCATGTGATTTTCATTGGACACTTTAGGGCAGTGTCTGTCACGACACTCCCCAAGTGGCATGACCTATGGTGTCGTGTCGGACACGCACGGATGAGTACACTGGTTTTTGCCTGAGTTTGTTTCAGTATGATTTGTTTCTGATACGCCTGTACCAGTCACGACACAGGACACGTTGACCCCAACCAGGGTGACACAGACCTAGGGGGACCCTAGGCGAACCATCCTGCAAAGGGACTCGACCCAGTTCGTGTCGTGTCGTGCACACGACACGCGTGCACACGTGCACGAGGACTGGCTTCTGTGCACTAACCTGTATGTTGTATCCTGGGGTTTAAATTATTTTAAATGCTTCTAAATGATGTTTTAATGGTTAATTAGTTTCTAAACATCAGGTTTAACCTCTGATATGATAGGATTAAAATTGTTCAAGTTTTATGTGGAGTTTGGGCTCAATTGCATTAACTGATACACTGTTAAGTTCCAGATTTGGTTTTGTTTCTCAATGATTTGATTTTTCCTGCATGATGTTTCCCTTGTCAATTAAGTTCTTGAATTGCAAGTTTAGTCTTGGGTTAACAAGAGGATTGGTATGGGTTTTGATCTATTCCCTATTTTATAAAGAACCTGTGTTGAAGTTTGTAAACCCAGTTGTGAACTGTTGGGGACTAGAGAAGTTGTTCCAGATTCCATAATGTTGAGACTAATTCCAGTTTGATTTATATTGAATGGTTCTTTCTCTCTTAGCATTCACTGTCTCTTCTAATGAATATGTACACATTGTTGTCACACACCAGTTTACATACATTACTTCACTGATTTTAAAGCCTGCCAATACCTTCCTGTGTTCCTGAGTACACAGACACCCTTCAGGAGCATCGGGTATCGGGTACATTGTGTCATGTGCGCTTCACTTTTTATTTAAGTAGCATGCTAATAAAAAGTTTAAACTATAATTTTTTTCACCCGAACTCTTCAATTCCTTGTCCTAAATCTCATTTCAGTTTTATTTTGTAATGATCGAGGCTTGATTGCTATTTGATTATGCATTTAATATTACTCTTGTTTAAAATTATTTCAAATATCATATTAGAGTCCGATAAACCCGATGGACCCGACCCAACCCGAGTTCAACCCGATCCTCCGGGCTTGGTCTTGGGCTTCATATGTTGAACCCGAAGTCGGGTCGGGCTTGGGCTTGGGCTAGGCTTATGATCTATCGGGTTGGGCTCGGGTTGACCTCAAACCCGACCCAAAATATATATATATATATATATATATATATATATATATATATATATATATATATATATATATATATATATTTTTTTTTTTTTTTTTTATATATAAATTATATGTATGTCGGGTTTCGGGTTCTTCGGGTTACCCAACACATGAACCCAAGCCCAACCCAATTTTTGATCGGGTTCAAATATTTTAACCCGAGCCCGAGCCCGAGCCCAAACTCGAATATCTTCAACCCTAACCCAACCTATTAACGGGTTTACCCGATCGGGTTCGGGTTTAGCCCGCCCGAGTTGCACCCCTACTCATGATCACCGAGCCTTCACGAATCAATTCATGAATCACCCTTTATGGGCAACGTAGTATAATCATGAATCTTAACGTAACTTGAATGGATCCTTGTGTATTGATTGGGGATGGGGGAGTATAAGTGAACATGTGAATAAATCCAAGTAGTGTAATCATGAATCAATTTCCAGTAGTGTAATCATGAATCAGTCCCTAGCCATTCACATATTTATGCAGTACTCTGAATCACTAGCACTGTCTCTCTTTATATATATCATAGATATTTACTTACAGTCTCTCCTTTTACATTATGCTATTTCTTCAGATCCTGTATTTTATTCTCTAGCATGATTATATTTCCTTTTCTGCTATGGCTTGTTGAGATGTTTTGTACTCGCTCCATCCTGACTGGACCTGTTGAAATATTACAGAGGATGAGGACGAGGCTGGCTGTCCTACCTATTACGGTGCTACTTTAGATGAGTGCTTGGACCTGGACCAGCAGCAGGCCCCACTAGCTGTGGATGACACACCCTTAGACTAGGATGCTTTCATTTTAGTATTTCATGGATGATTGTACTTATTGATACTTGGGATCTGGGATTGTATTATCTTAGACACTTAGACTTTCTGATGTATTTGGGATTTTCTTTCATTCAGCAGTTTCTTTTATCTATCTATCAGCTATGTTATCATCTGTTTTTCCTTGAGTTTTATATCATATCGTGCTTCTTCTTCCTTAGTTGTGATTGAGTCTACTTTTATCATGTCACCCCCATTCGGGGAGTATAAACTGTTTAAGCTTATATTGCTAGATGTTGTGACCTAGGACAGCGTTCTACCGCCGACACTGCGGCGTAGGTTGGGCGTTGTTACGTTCTCTTACCCTCACAGTGGGTGCGGGTCGTGACATGTTTTTAGTGGTGGCCCATGCAGGTCTAGATTAGAAGTGTGGTGGTACTCGAACTAGAGTATCACTACAGCCTGCTATAGGATATAGGACATAAATTTTTAAGGGTACTCAATCACATTAGAAAAATTTCTTTATTGCCATCTAAATTCTTATTTTCAGCTGATCCTTTTGAATTTTAAATGTTCGCCTTTGTTATATCGCTTCCTTCTCAGAAATTGATACTCTTGTTTGTCTATCTTCAGGATGGTAGAGACTCGTTCGCAGTGTACCATTCATGAGGATGCTATGGAGGGGACTGCTACCTCCCAGCCAGTACAGCAGGGCCAGGGGACTGCAGCTCCTGCCACCTTCGCTCGTATTGAGGCCCTGACAGCAGCAGCAGGGGGTATGCTTCCACCGGCGGGGAGGCAGGACCCAGTTCTCCCAGAGGATCCTTACCAGCAGCCACATCCAGGGACAGTGGACGCAGTGCAGCTACTAGCCTTCTTCAGGCAGTACATGGAGGGTCAGCAGACTCAGCAGTAGAGGCAGACGGCAGAGCTCACTCGAGGCATTGAGCTGGCAGTGACAGCAGTGGAGAGAGTCGTGGCTCAGCCAGTAGCAGTCCAGCAGCCGTACCAGCCACGGAAGAAGAGCATCCAGGACTTCCAGAAGATGCACCCGAGAGACTTCCGAGGGACAGAGGGGATCCTGTATGCCGATGAGTGGATCGAGCATATGGAGGAGATCTTCAGGCTGGCTGAGATTTCGACGAGGCTCCAGATAGAGGCAGCGGCCAGCATGATGCAGGATCTGGCCCGTACATGGTACCAGACCGACCCGAGGGTCGGCACAGCAGGACAGACTTGGGCAGCATTCAAGAAGCTGTTCAAGGAGAAGTTCTTCCCGGAGGCAGCGCTGGGAGCCCTCGAGACTCAGTTCGAGGCCCTAGTCCAGGGGAGTCAGTCTGTGGAGGAGTATGCAGGAGAGTTCTGCCGCCTGGGCAGATTTGTAGAGGACTTATCGGAGACGACGAAGGCCCGGAGGTTCCGAAAGGGCTTGGTAAAGGAGGTCAAGCCCTACACCAAGAACGCCCGCAGTGCTACATTTGAGGAGATCCTGGTGGACGCACTAGCTGCAGAGGATGATCTTGAGCTTAGGCTCAAGAGGGGGCGAGACTCCCAGGAAGGCAGCAGTAGCGGAGGACCGGCCAAGAGGCCGTACTTTCAGCAGCAGCACCACCAGCAGCAGAGGTTCCAGCCACAGCAGTTTCAGCAGCCGAGGCATCAGCCAGTGCAGCATCCGCAGCAGAGGGTGCAGCAGCAGGCACCGAGGCAGCAGGCCACCCCCTGTACTTATTGCAAGAAGCCAGGGCACGGGTGGAACGAGTGTAGGAAGACGCTAGGTAGGTGCCTACTCTGTGGGGCAGCAGACCATCAGCTGAGGGAGTGCCCTATGTTCTCGGGACGAGGAGAAGCAGGAGCCAAGGCTCCAGGGGGACCGCAGAAGGGACCGTTGCCGACTCAGCAGCAGCGGTTTGTGCAGCACCAGCAGCAGGCCAGGGGAGGCCAGCAGGGGCGAGCTTTCGCCATGGCAGCTGAGGATGTAGAGGCGATAGGAGAGCTGATCGTAGGTTCGGTTCTTTTCGACTCCAGTCCAGCTTTCGCATTATTCGATTTCGGTGCTTCGCATAGTTTCATATCAGTATCTTTTACGATTAGACACGGTATCATAACTGAATCGTTGCCTAGGACTTACAAGATCACGACTGGGGGTGGCATTATCCTCGTACGTGATGTTTGTAAGGGTCGGAGAGTTATTTTGGGAGGCCGTGAGTTGGAGGTGAGCCTGCTCGTAATGCCATTGTCGAACTACGATATAGTACTCGGCATGGATTGGTTGAGCAGGCACCACGCCAACATTGATTGCAGAGGGGGTAGAGTTCTTTTCAGAGCGCCAGGGGAGCCAGAGTTCGAGTACTCCAGACGTCAGGTGGAGCAGAGCAGCGGAGTCTTCTGTGGAGTCTCGGTGGAGGAGCAGGCGATTCCACACCCCTTAATAACAGAGTATATGGATGTTTTCCCAGAGGAATTGCCGGGACTGCCACCAGACAGGGACATAGAGTTCACGATAGACTTGGTTCCAGGAGCAGAACCCATCTCTCAGCATGTCTATCGGGTGAACAACAGTGAACTGGTGGAGCTGAAGAAGCAAGTGGATGAGCTGCAGGACAAGGGCTTCATCCGTTCGAGTTCGTCGCCATGGGGTGTGCCAGTGTTGTTTGTGCCGAAGAAGGATGGGTCAGTACGTATGTGTATTGACTATAGGGCACTCAACAACCTCACGATCAAGAACAAATACCCACTGCCGCGGATCGACGATCTATTTGACCAGTTGAGCGGAGCCCGGGTATTTTCCAAGATTGATCTAAGGTCGGGATATCACCAGGTGAAGGTGAAGAGGGAGGATATTTCCAAGACCGCTTTTAGGACGCGGTATGGACAGTTCAAGTTTTTGGTTATGCCGTTTGGGCTAACCAATGCACCAGCTGTGTTTATGAACCTTATGAACAAGGTGTTCCACCAGTATCTGGATCAGTTTGTGGTGGTGTTTATTGACGACATTTTAGTATATTCCAAGACTGAGGAGGAGCACGAGGAGTATCTGAGGATAGTACTGGAGATTCTCAGGAAGGAGCAGCTTTACGGGAAGCTCTCCAAGTGTGAGTTCTTCTTGGATCGGGTGGACTTCTTGGGGCATGTGGTGACTGGAGATGGTATCTCAGTTGACCCCAAGAAGATTGTAGCAGTTGAGGCATGGGCAGCGCCGACTTCAGTTGCAGAGATCAGGAGCTTCCTGGGGTTGACAGGGTATTATCGGAGATTCGTGCAGGATTTCTCCCGGATCGCAGAGCCGTTGACACGGTTGACCCGGAAGGATACTGAGTATATTTGGTCAGAGGAGTATCAGGCAGCTTTTGATGAGTTGAAGAAGCGGCTTACGACAGCTCCAATTCTGATGTTGCCTTCAGGATCAGGTGGTTTCACTATTTATAGTGATGCTTCAGGAAAGGGGCTGGGTTGTGTATTGCAGTAGCACGGAAAGGTGATTGCCTATGCTTCCAGGCAATTGCATCCCCATGAGAAGAACTACCCTACCCACGACCTGGAGCTGGCAGCAGTGATATTTGCTCTGAAGCTGTGGAAGCATTATCTGTATGGTGAGAGGGTGGAGATCTTCACAGATCACAGGAGCTTAAAGTATGTGTTCACTCAGAAGGAGTTGAACATGAGACAGCGCAGATGGTTGGAGTTGATGAAGGACTTCGACATTGCACTGCAGTATCATCCAGGAAAGGCCAACGTGGTTGCCGATGCCTTGAGTAGGTATCCGACAGCCATGTGTTTGACAATGGATCGGCATTTGCTTGCCGACTTGGAGAGCCTTGGGATTGAGGTGATCATGCAGCTATGGGGGATGCAGATTCAGTCAGATTTGGTGGAGAGGATCAAGTCGGCTCAGTTTGAGGACATTGCTATGCGGTGTCTCCGAGAGCAAGTTCGAGCAGGATTGCTGGAGGGCGAGTTTTCTCTTGCAGAGGATGGTGCCTTGAGGCACGGATCCAGGTTATGTGTGCCCAGTGGAGATCTCAGAGAGCAGGTTATGCAGGAGGCCCACAGATCTCAGTACTCCATACACCCGGGTGCCAACAAGATGTATCGGGATATGAGGGAGCATGTTTGGTGGTCAGGAATGAAGCGGGAGGTGGCTCGCTTCGTGGCTAGATGCTTGGTCTGTCAGCAGGTCAAGGCAGAGAGGCAGAGACCCGATGGATTGTTGCAGCTGCTGCCCATTCCCGAGTGGAAATAGGAGCATATCATGATGGACTTTGTTTCAGGATTGCCGCGTACTCCAGGGAGGAAAGACGCGATTTGGGTCATCATTGACAGGTTGACCAAATCGGCCCACTTCTTGCCATTCAAGGTGGGTACGTCTACAGAGAGGCTGGCGGAGATGTATATGCGGCAGATAGTCAGGATTCACGAAGTTCCGGTCAGCATCGTCTCAGATCGGGATAGTCGTTTTACTTTCCATTTCTGGAGGAGTCTGCAGACCAGCTTGGGCACTCAGCTCAAGTTTAGTACTGCATACCACCCCCAGACGGACGGACAGTCAGAGCGGACTATTCAGACCCTTGAGGATATGCTGCGGACGTGCGTCCTGGACTTTGGAGGTTCCTGGGAGGATCATCTTCATTTGGTGGAGTTTGCCTACAACAATAGTTTCCAGGCCAGCATTGAGATGTCACCTTTCGAGGCTCTGTACGGGCGTAGGTGCCGTACACCCTTATCCTGGGATGATGTTGGTGAGCGAGCTTTACTGGGGCCAGAGATGGTTGTTGATGCGGCCGAGAAAGTGAAGCTCATCAGGGACAGACTTCGCGTGGCGCAGGACAGACATCGGCACTGGGCCGATAGCCACCGGAGGCCCTTGGAGTTTGAGGTACGGAGTAGAGTAGGATTAGATTTAGGTTGTTTGTTTGTGATTTTTTGATCATGTTTATTATTTATATTAATTGAGACCTTGCTTGTGATTAGGTCGGAGACCAGGTTTTCTTGAGGATATCTCCGACTCGTGGTACGATACGTTTCGGTGGAGGCGGAAAGCTTAGCCCGCGCTTCATCGGCCCTTTCGTTATCAGCGGGAGAGTCGGTGACGTGGCTTACAGGCTAGACTTGCCGCCTGCACTTGTGGGGGTCCACAACGTATTCCATGTATCACAGTTGAGACGGTACGTGGCTGACCCTAGCTATGTGCTCGATCATTCAGAGATAGAGGTTGGGCCTTCTCTCAGCTATCCAGAGCAGCCAGTGGAGATTCTGGATCGACGGGAGAAGGTTCTGAGGAACCTGGTGATACCCTTGGTACGCGTCGCATGGAGGCATCATTCTCTAGGAGAGTCGACCTGGGAGCGGGAGGATGAGATGCGCGAGCGGTACCCCTATCTTTTTGGACCGTGAGGTATACTTTTCTATCCTTCTCAGCAGTTTAGTTTTGCCTTTAATTTCGAGGACGAAATTATTTTAAGGAGGGTAGATTTGTCACTACCACTTTTCTAGCTTGGGAGTATTTTGGTCATTTTTTCAAATTTTGGGAATTTTTGGAATTATTATGTATTATTATGATTTATTAGAATTAATATGATTTTTGGTGATTTTTGGTGATTTTTAGGATGATTGATTTTGGGCCTAAAGTTGACTTTGACTTGGGTTGACTAGAAGACTAACCTAGTGACTAATCTAGGTTATGGCCACTTAGTTAGGTTAAGTAACCTTGGTTTGACCTAATTTAATGAGGTTTAAGTCATTGGAACTAGTTAGGAGTGATTTGGAGTTGTTTAGGCTAATATGGCTTAAAACTTCATAAGTCATGACTTATGGTTCTAACCCTTTAATAAAAACTACTTAGCCATAGCCTATAGGACTTGGCCCAAAGCCCAAATTAGCAACCCTAACATTTTGTCCAGCCAACCTAGGGATTCCCCCACTATTTAATGCCTCCCAAATCTAGGGCTAGCCTCTTCCTTAGGAATTTATTGCAAGAGAAGAAAGAGGTGAGTCCCCATGTTCAAAAACCCTTAGAAAATCCATTTTTCCTCCTTTTTAATCCAAACAAGTTGCAATAGGTTCTAATTATTGTTTACTTGCTGTTGGGATTGATTGTTCTCAGTTTTCTAACAATTTGGAGGAGTTTCACCATCAAGGAGAACATCACTCATTGAGCTTTTTTTGAGGGTTTTGACACTTTGAGGTAACTTCTTATTCTCACCATAGAATCCTGAGATTTTTGCATCAATAGGGAGCCCTAGACCTAACCTAACAGTAGGAATAAAAAACCCTAGGTTTTCGTGTCCTTTCGTGTCCAAACTGGACACGTATCAATACCTATTTCTTTGTGTTTGATGAAATGCCACTGTGGATTATTTTGTGTTATTTTCGAATATTGTCTGAATGGAAAATCATGTTTTGATGTCGCTTACACGATTCTGAAATTCTAGGGTGGTTTCGAGTCGTGTCCGAGTCGCTATGGACTCGCGGACACGGCCCCGCGCGCGGCCTGGCGGATCCCCTGCCTATCGGGGTCCCTACAGGACACGACACAGCGTGCCCTGACACGAAACTTCGTGGGGAGCTTGGGGCACCCTCTGTCATCATGCTCCCCAAGTTTCACGAGGTTTCGTGGTCTGGATTGGAAGAAATTGGCCACGCACGGAAATACACTGCGCTGTGCACACTGTATAAATATCCACTGACACGGCCCTATAACTCTGGATACGACATGTACTGACACGATACAGGTTGACACACACCTAGGTCTACCCTAGGTCCATCCACTGACACGTGCACGTGGCCCAGTTCGCGTTGTGTCGAGTGCACGACACGCGTGCACCTGTGCACGACGCACTGTCTGTGTATGTGTCTCAGTGCACTGTTTTGGGCAAATCCATTTTGGACACGGCTGTGTCCTCGTGGTGGACACTTGACACTTCCAGAGACACCTTCACACATAGCATTTACATTACCAACCACTTAATTATCATTTTAATTTGATTTTGTAGATCAATTCTCAAATACCCAATTTTCTGATATCCTATATTAACTGTACAGTTTTCTCTGTTCCAGAAATTCAAATTCGAGATTTAGCAATCTTTTTAACCTACTTAAATGCAATAGTTCACATGTTTAAGTGCCTAGTATGTTACACCTATATGTGTTTTACTTATGTGATGAATTTGGTTGAATTGGTGAATGTTTGGGTATTGAATTGGGGTTGAAATATGTGGACTGTTTTAATGGTTCTAATTTTGATACCTAAGTTCTATTAGAACCTGAGATTATTGGGGGGGGGGGTTCATGAGTTGTTTTCCTTCTCTTTTCTCACTGTAGGATTAAATCTGAACTGTTATGGTTCCTTCCTTCTTTTCTGAAAATCTGAGTTATTTTAATAAAGAAACCAGTGTGTACACTGTCAATTGGTTTTCTAAGTTTTTATTGAAAAATGAGATTGCAGGTTCATATTTTACATGTAAATTCTCGCTGTTTGTTATCCTGAGAACTCATTTCTATACACTTTAGCACAACACATTGACACCATTGTTCCTATTCACTTAATCAGTCACACACACACATCTAGACACCCCATCACACACACACATTCCTTCCCCTCACTCACAGTTCACTCTTCCTTTCACTCACTCTTCACACTCTCTTCCTATCCTACTCACACACACACACACACCCTTTCCTCTCACTTTACTGTCCTATGTTATTTCCTAGTTCACTCACCACAGGACACTCACACACACACATGCTCTCTCTCTTTGTACATATCTATGTATATACTATATATATATGAATATAATATATGTATGTATATATGATATGTGTAAATCTATTTAGGTATGAAAATCATATATGTAAGTACTGTATATAAAATATAGGTGGCTTACACATGTGTGTATATATGAATGGAGTCTATATATCTATATGTATATATATGTGAAATTGTAAAGTGAGTGTGATATGTGTATATAGCCCAATATGACATGTGGGTGTGTGGCCTATATGTGTTTGGGTTGGCCTAGGTAGAATATATAGCCTATGGCCTATGTATGCCTGTTTGACTAAGGAGCCTAGATTGGGCTTGTACAGCCTTGTTAGACCTAGAATAGACTTGCTAGACTAGTGTAGACTAGTTTGACCTAGTGTGGACTTGTTTGACCTAGTTTGACCATAGTTGACCTAGTTTGACTTCTAAGGTCGACCAGAGATGACCAAGAGTTGACTTTGGCCTAGTTTGACTAGATTCATGTAGAATGCATTGTAGAGCTTCATTTTACCATTCTGGACTTGTTGTGACTTGTGCTGTTCTGAATAGGAGCCAGACACCACTCCTCGGACAGTACTTTTCAGTTGGACACTCAGATACCAGGCGAGTACATTCTCTGATCATTTTATATCATGTTTAGGATTATATTTCCTGCTTTAGACTATCTTACTTGATGCTGACACGTTGGTAACACGGATTGGTACTATATGGATCCCTTCATGAGATGTTATCCCTCTCGGGAGCATCAGATACTTTTGTCATGTGTGTTTCACTTACATCACGTATCATATGCTTCTATCATCATGAATCTTTGGGAATCAGCTAGTGACTCATGTACCCTCATGATCACCGAGCCTTCACGAATCAATTCATGAATCACCCTTTATGGGCAAGGTAGTATAATCATGAATCTTAACGTAACTTGAATGGATCCTTGTGTATTGATTGGGGATGGGGGAGTATAAGTGAACATGTGAATAAATCCAAGTAGTGTAATCATGAATCAATTTCCAGTAGTGTAATCATAAATCAGTCCCTAGCCATTCACATGTTTATGCAGTACTCTGAATCACTAGCACTGTCTCTCTTTATATATATCATAGATATTTACTTACAGTCTCTCCTTTTACATTATGCTATTTCTTCAGATCCTGTATTTTATTCTCTAGCATGATTATATTTCCTTTTCTGCTATGGCTTGTTGGGATGTTTTGTACTCGCTCCATCCTGACTGGACCTGTTGAAATATTACAGAGGATGAGGACGAGGCTGGCTGTCCTACCTATTACGGTGCTACTTTAGATGAGTGCTTGGACCTGGACCAGCAGCAGGCCCTACTAGCTGTGGATGACACACCCTTAGACCAGGATGCTTTCATTTCAGTATTTCATGGATGATTGTACTTATTGATACTTGGGATCTGGGATTGTATTATCTTAGACACTTAGACTTTCTGATGTATTTGGGATTTTCTTTCATTCAGCAGTTTCTTTTATCTATCTATCAGCTATGTTATCATCTGTTTTTCCTTGAGTTTTATATCATATCATGCTTCTTCTTCCTTACTTGTGATTGAGTCTACTTTTATCATGTCACCCCCATTCGGGGAGTATAAACTGTTTAAGCTTATATTGCTAGATATTGTGACCTAGGACAGCGTTCTACCGCCGACACTACGGCGTAGGCTGGGCGTTGTTACGTTCTCTTACCCTCACAGTAGGTGCGGGTCGTGACATGTTTTTAGTGGTGGCCCATGCAGGTCTAGATTAAAAGTGTGGTGGTACTCGAACTAGAGTATCACTACAGCCTGCTATAGGATATAGGACATAAATTTTTAAGGGTACTCAATCACATTAGGAAAATTTCTTTATTGCCATCTAAATTCTTATTTTCAACTGATCCTTTTGAATTTTAATTGTCCGCCGTTGTTATATCGATTCCTTCTCAGAAATTGATACTCTTGTTTGTCTATCTTCAGGATGGTAGAGACTCGTTCGCAGCGTACCATTCATGAGGATGCTATGGAGGGGACTGCTACCTCCCAGCCAGTACAGCAGGGCCAGGGGACTGCAGCTCCTGCCACCTTCGCTCGTATTGAGGCCCCGACAGCAGCAGCAGGGGGTATGCTTCCACCGGCAGGGAGGCAGGACCCAGTTCTCCCAGAGGATCCTTACCAGCAGCCACCTCCAGGGACAGTGGACGCAGTGCAGCTACTAGCCTTCTTCAGGCAGTACATGGAGGGTCAGCAGACTCAACAGTAGAGGCAGACGGCAGAGCTCACTCGAGGCATTGAGCTGGCAGTGACAGCAGTGGAGAGAGTCGTGGCTCAGCCAGTAGCAGTCCAGCAGCCGCACCAGCCACGGAAGAAGAGCATCCAGGACTTCCAGAAGATGCACCCGAGAGACTTCCGAGGGATAGAGGGGATCCTGTATGCCGATGAGTGGATCGAGCATATGGAGGAGATCTTCAGGCTGGCTGAGATTCCGACGAGGCTCCAGATAGAGGCAGCGGCCAGCATGATGCAGGATCTGGCCCGTACATGGTACCAGACCAACCCGAGGGTCGGCACAGCAGGACAGACTTGGGCAGCATTCAAGAAGCTGTTCAAGGAGAAGTTCTTCCCAGAGGCAGCGCTGGGAGCCCTCGAGACTCAGTTCGAGGCCCTAGTCCAGGGGAGTCAGTCTGTGGAGGAGTATGCAGGAGAGTTCTGCCGCCTGGGCAGATTTGTAGAGGACTTGTCGGAGACGACGAAGGCCCGGAGGTTCCGAAAGGGCTTGGTAAAGGAGGTCAAGCCCTACACCAAGAACGCCCGCAGTGCTACATTTGAGGAGATCCTGGTGGACGCACTAGCTGCAGAGGATGATCTTGAGCTTAGGCTCAAGAGGGGACGAGACTCCCAGGAAGGCAGCAGTAGCGGAGGACCGGCCAAGAGGCCGCACTTTCAGCAGCAGCACCACCAGCAGCAGAGGTTCCAGCCGCAGCAGTTTCAGCAGCCGAGGCATCAGCCAGTGCAGCATCCGCAGCAGAGGGTGCAGCAGCAGGCACCGAGGCAGCAGGCCACCCCCTGTACTTATTGCAAGAAGCCAGGACACGGGTGGAACGAGTGTAGGAAGAGGCTAGGTAGGTGCCTACTCTGTGGGGCAGCAGACCATCAGCTGAAGGAGTGCCCTATGTTCTCGGGACGAGGAGAAGCAGGAGCCAAGGCTCCAGGGGGACCGCAGAAGGGACCGTTGCCGACTCAGCAGCAGCGGTTTGTGCAGCACCAGCAGCAGGCCAGGGGAGGCCAGCAGGGGCGAGCTTTCGCCATGGCAGCTGAGGATACAGAGACGATAGGAGAGCTGATCGCAGGTTTGGTTCTTCTCGACTCCAGTCCAGCTTTCGCATTATTCGATTCCGGTGCTTCGCATAGTTTCATATCAGTATCTTTTGCGATTAGACACGGTATTATAGCTGAATCGTTGCCTAGGACTTACAAGATCATGACTGGGGGTGGCATTATCCTCGTACGTGATGTTTGTAAGGGTCGGAGAGTTATTTTGGGAGGCCGTGAGTTGGAGGTGAGCCTGCTCGTAATGCCATTGCCGAACTACGATATAGTACTCGGCATAGATTGGTTGAGCAGGCACCACGCCAGCATTGATTGCAGAGGGGGTAGAGTTCTTTTCAGAGCGCCAGGGGAGCCAGAGTTCGAGTACTCCAGACGTCAGGTGGAGCAGAGCAGCGGAGTCTTCTGTGGAGTCTCGGTGGAGGAGCAGGCGATTCCACACCCCTTGATAGCAGAGTATATGGATGTTTTCCCAGAGGAATTGCCGGGACTGCCACCAGACAGGGACATAGAGTTCATGATAGACTTGGTTCCAGGAGCAGAACCCATCTCTCAGCATGTCTATCGGGTGAACAACAGTGAACTGGTGGAGCTGAAGAAGCAAGTGGATGAGCTGCAGGATAAGGGCTTCATCCGTTCGAGTTCGTCGCCATGGGGTATGCCAGTGTTGTTTGTGCCGAAGAAGGATGGGTCAGTACACATGTGTATTGACTATAGGGCACTCAACAACCTCACGATCAAGAACAAATACCCACTGTCGCGGATCGACGATCTATTTGACCAGTTGAGCGGAGCCCGGGTATTTTCCAAGATTGATCTAAGGTCGGAATATCACCAGGTGAAGGTGAAGAGGGAGGATATTCCCAAGACCGCTTTCAGGACGCGGTATGGACAGTTCGAGTTTTTGGTTATGCCGTTTGGACTAACCAATGCACCAGCTGTGTTTATGAACCTTATGAACAAGGTATTCCACCAGTATCTGGATCAGTTTGTGGTGGTGTTTATTGACGACATTTTAGTGTATTCCAAGACTGATGAGGAGCACGAGGAGCATCTGAGGATAGTGCTGGAGATTCTCAGGAAGGAGCAGCTTTACGGGAAGCTCTCCACGTGTGAGTTCTTCTTGGATCGGGTAGACTTCTTGGGGCATGTGGTGACTGGAGATGGTATCTCAGTTGACCCCAAGAAGATTGTAGCAGTTGAGGCATGGGCAGCACCGACTTCAGTTGCAGAGATCAGGAGCTTCCTGGGGCTGGCAGGGTATTATCGGAGATTCGTGCAGGATTTCTCCCGGATCGTAGAGCCGTTGACACGGTTGACCCGGAAGGATACTGAGTATGTTTGGTTAGAGGAGTGTCAGGCAGCTTTTGATGAGTTGAAGAAGCGGCTTACGACAGCTCCGATTCTGACGTTGCCTTCAGGATCAGGTGGTATCACTATTTATAGTGATGCTTCAGGAAAGGGGCTGGGTTGTGTGTTGCTGTAGCACGGAAAGGTGATTGCCTATGCTTCCAGGCAATTGCGTCCCCATGAGAAGAACTACCCTACCCACGACCTGGAGCTGGCAGCAGTGATATTTGCTCTGAAGCTGTGGAAGCATTATCTGTATGGTGAGAGGGTGGAGATCTTCACAGATCACAAGAGCTTAAAGTATGTGTTCACTCAGAAGGAGTTGAACATGAGACAGCGCAGATGGTTGGAGTTGATGAAGGACTTCGACATTGCACTGCAGTATCATCCAGGAAAGGCCAACGTGGTTGCCGATGCCTTGAGTAGGTATCCGACAGCCATGTGTTTGACAATGGATCGGCATTTGCTTGCCGACTTGGAGAGCCTTGGGATTGAGGTGATCATGCAGCTATGGGGGATGCAGATTCAGTCAGATTTGGTGGAGAGGATCAAGTCGGCTCAGTTTGAGGACATTGCTCTACGGTGTCTCCGAGAGCAAGTTCGAGCAGGATTGCTGGAGGGCGAGTTTTCTCTTGCAGAGGATGGTGCCTTGAGGCACGGATCCAGGTTATGTGTGCCCAGTGGAGATCTCAGAGAGCAGGTTATGCAGGAGGCCCACAGATCTCAGTACTCCATACACCCGGGTGCCAACAAGATGTATCGGGATATAAGGGAGCATGTTTGGTGGTCAGGAATGAAGCGGGAGGTGGCTCGCTTCGTGGCTAGATGCTTGGTCTGTCAGCAGGTCAAGGCAGAGAGGCAGAGACCCGGTGGATTGTTGCAGCCGCTGCCCATTCCCGAGTGGAAATAGGAGCATATCACGATGGACTTCGTTTCAGGATTGCCGCGTACTCCAGGGGGAAAAGACGCGATTTGGGTCATCGTTGACAGGTTGACCAAATCGGCCCACTTCTTGCCATTCAAGGTGGGTACGTCTACAGAGAGGCTGGCGGAGATGTATATGCGGTAGATAGTCAGGATTCACGAAGTTCCGGTCAGCATCGTCTCAGATCGGGATAGTCGTTTTACTTTCCATTTCTGGAGGAGTCTGTAGACCAGCTTGGGCACTCAGCTCAAGTTTAGTACTGCATACCACCCCCAGACGGACGGACAGTCAGAGCGGACTATTCAGACCCTTAAGGATATGCTGCGAACGTACGTCCTGGACTTTGGAGGTTCCTGGGAGGATCATCTTCATTTGGTGGAGTTTGCCTACAATAATAGTTTCCAGGCCAGCATTGAGATGTCACCTTTCGAGGCTCTGTACGGGCGTAGGTGCCGTACACCCTTATCCTGGGATGATGTTGGTGAGCGAGCTTTACTGGGGCCAGAGATGGTTGTTGATGCGGCCGAGAAGGTGAAGCTCATCAGGGACAGACTTCGCGTGGCGCAGGACAGACATCGGCACTGGGCCGATAGCCACCGGAGGCCCTTGGAGTTTGAGGTACGGAGTAGAGTAGGATTAGATTTAGGTTGTTTGTTTGTGATTTTTTGATCATGTTTATTATTTATATTAATTGAGACCTTGCTTGTGATTAGGTCGGAGACCAGGTTTTCTTGAGGATATCTCCGACTCGTGGTACGATACGTTTCGGTGGAGGCGAAAAGCTTAGCCCGCGCTTCATCGGCCCTTTCGTTATCAGCGGGAGAGTCGGTGACGTGGCTTACAGGCTAGACTTGCCGCCTGCACTTGTGGGGGTCCACAACGTATTCCATGTATCACAGTTGAGACGGTACATGGCTGACCCTAGCTATGTGCTCGATCATTCAGAGATAGAGGTTGGGCCTTCTCTCAGCTATCCAGAGCAGCCAGTGGAGATTCTGGATCGACGGAAGAAGGTTCTGAGGAACCAGGTGATACCCTTGGTACGCGTCGCATGGAGGCATCATTCTCTAGGAGAGTCGACCTGGGAGCGGGAGGATGAGATGCGCGAGCGGTACCCCTATCTTTTTGGACCGTGAGGTATACTTTTCTATCGTTCTCAGCAGTTTAGTTTTGCCTTTAATTTCGAGGATGAAATTATTTTAAGGAGGGTAGATTTGTCACTACCACTTTTTTGGCTTGGGGGTATTTTGGTCATTTTTTCAAATTTTGGGAATTTTTGGAATTATTATGTATTATTATGATTTATTAGAATTAATATGATTTTTGGTGATTTTTAGGATGATTGATTTTGGGCCTAAAGTTGACTTTGACTTGGGTTGACTAGAAAACTAACCTAGTGACTAATCTAGGTTATGGCCACTTAGTTAGGTTAAGTAACCTTGGTTTGACCTAATTTAATGAGGTTTAAGTCATTGGAACTAGTTAGGAGTGATTTGGAGTTGTTTAGGCTAATATGGCTTAAAACTTCATAAGTCATGACTTATGGTTCTAACCCTTTAATAAAACCACTTAGCCATAGCCTATAGGACTTGGCCCAAAGCCCAAATTAGCAACCCTAACATTTTGTCCAGCCAACCTAGGGATTCCCCCACTATTTAATGCCTCCCAAATCTAGGGCTAGCCTCTTCCTTAGGAATTTACTGCAAGAGAAGAAAGAGGTGAGTCCCCATGTTCAAAAACCCTTAGAAAATCCATTTTTCCTCCTTTTTAATCCAAACAAGTTGCAATAGGTTCTAATTATTGTTTACTTGCTGTTGGGATTGATTGTTCTCAGTTTTCTAACAATTTGGAGGAGTTTCACCATCAAGGAGAACATCGCTCATTGAGCTTTTTTTGAGGGTTTTGACACTTTGAGGTAACTTCTTATTCTCACCATAGAATCCTGAGATTTTTGCATCAATAGGGAGCCCTAGACCTAACCTAACAGTAGGAATAAGAAACCCTAGGTTTTCGTGTCCTTTCGTGTCCAAACTGGACACGTATCAATACCTATTTCTTTGTGTTTGATGAAATGCCACTGTGGATTATTTTGTGTTATTTTCGAATATTGTCTGAATGGAAAATCATGTTTTGATGTCGCTTACACGATTCTGAAATTCTAGGGTGGTTTCGAGTCGTGTCCGAGTCGCTATGGACTCGCGGACACGGCCCCGCACGCGGCCTGGCGGATCCCCTGCCTATCGGGGTCCCTACAGGATACGACACAGCGTGCCCTGACACGAAACTTCGTGGGGAGCTTGGGGCACCCTCTGTCATCACGCTCCCCAAGTTTCACGAGGTTTCGTGGTCTGGATTGGAAGAAATCGACCACGCACGAAAATACACTGCGCTGTGCACACTGTATAAATATCCACTGACACGGTCCTATAACTCTGGACACGACACGCACTGACACGATACAGGTTGACACACACCTAGGTCTACCCTAGGTCCATCCATTGACACGTGCACGTGGCCCAGTTCGCGTCGTGTCGAGTGCACGACACGCGTGCACCTGTGTACGACGCACTGTCTGTGTATGTGTCTCAGTGCACTGTTTTGGGCAAATCCATTTTGGACATGGCTGTGTCCTCGTGGTGGACACTTGACACTTCCAGAGACACCTCACACATAGCATTTACATTACCAACCACTTAATTATCATTTTAATTTGATTTTGTAGATCAATTCTCAAATACCCATTTTTCTGATATCCTATATTAACTGTACAGTTTTCTCTGTTCCAGAAATTCAAATTCGAGATTTAGCAATCTTTTTAACCTACTTAAATGCAATAGTTCACATGTTTAAGTGCCTAGTATGTTACACCTATATGTGTTTTACTTATGTGATGAATTTGGTTGAATTGGTGAATGTTTGGGTATTGAATTGGGGTTGAAATATGTGGACTGTTTTAATGGTTCTAATTTTGATACCTAAGTTCTATTAGAACCTGAGATTATGGGGGGGGGGGGGGGGGGGTTCATGAGTTGTTTTTCCTTCTCTTTTCTCACTGTAGGATTAAATCTGAACTGTTATGGTTCCTTCCTTCTTTTCTGAAAATCTGAGTTGTTTTAATAAAGAAACCAGTGTGTACACTGTCAATTGGTTTCCTAAGTTTTCATTGAAAACTGAGATTGCAGGTTCATATTTTACATGTAAATTCTCACTGTTTGTTATCCTGAGAACTCATTTCTATACACTTTAGCACAACACATTGACACCATTGTTCCTATTCACTTAATCAGTCACACACACACATCTAGACACCCCATCACACACATACATTCCTTCCCCTCACTCACAGTTCACTCTTCCTTTCACTCACTCTTCACACTCTCTTCCTATCCTGCTCTCTCACACACACACACACCCCCTTTCCTCTCTCTTTACTGTCCTATGTTATTTCCTAGTTCACTCACCACAGGACACTCACACACACACATGCTCTCTCTCTTTGTACATATCTATGTATATACTATATATATATGAATATAATATATGTATGTATATATGATATGTGTAAATCTATTTAGGTATGAAAATCATATATGTAAGTACTGTATATACAATATAGGTGGCTTACACATGTGTGTATATATGAATGGAGTCTATATATCTATATGTATACATATATGTGAAATTGTAAAGTGTGATATGTGTATATAGCCCAATATGACATGTGGGTGTGTGGCCTATATGTGTTTGGGTTGGCCTAGGTAGAATATATAGCCTATGGCCTATGTATGCCTGTTTGACTAAGGAGCCTAGATTGGGCTTGTACAGCCTTGTTAGACCTAGAATAGACTTGCTAGACTAGTGTAGACTAGTTTGACCTAGTGTGGACTTGTTTGACCTAGTTTGACCATAGTTGACCTAGTTTGACATCTAAGGTTGATCAGAGATGACCAAGAGTTGACTTTGGCCTAGTTTGACCTAGATTCATGTAGAATACATTGTAGAGCTTCATTTTACCATTCTGGACTTGTTGTGACTTGTGCTGTTCTGAATAGGAGCCAGACACCACTCCTCGGACAGTACTTTTCAGTTGGACACTCAGATACCAGGCGAGTACATTCTCTGATCATTTCATATCATGTTTATGATTATATTTCCTGCTTTAGACTATCTTACTTGATGCTGACACGTTGGTAACACGGATTGGTAATATATGGATCCCTTCATGAGATGTTATCCCTCTCGGGAGCATCAGATACTTTTGTCATGTGTGTTTCACTTACATCACGTATCATATGCTTCTATCATCATGAATCTTCGGGAATCAGCTAGTGACTCATGTACCCTCATGATCACCGAGCCTTCACGAATCAATTCATGAATCACCCTTTATGGGCAACGTAGTATAATCATGAATCTTAACGTAACTTGAATGGATCCTTGTGTATTGATTGGGGATGGGGGAGTATAAGTGAACATGTGAATAAATCCAAGTAGTGTAATCATGAATCAATTTCCAGTAGTGTAATCATGAATCAGTCCCTAGCCATTCACATGTTTATGCAGTACTCTGAATCACTAGCACTGTCTCTCTTTATATATATCATAGATATTTACTTACAGTCTCTCCTTTTACATCATGCTATTTCTTCAGATCCTGTATTTTATTCTCTAGCATGATTATATTTCCTTTTCTGCTATGGCTTGTTGAGATGTTTTGTACTCGCTCCGTCCTGACTGGACCTGTTGAAATATTACAGAGGATGAGGACGAGGCTGGCTGTCCTACCAATTACGGTGCTACTTTAGATGAGTGCTTGGACCTGGACTAGCAGTAGGCCCCACTAGCTGTGGATGACACACCCTTAGACTAGGATGCTTTCATTTTAGTATTTCATGGATGATTGTACTTATTGATACTTGGGATCTGGGATTGTATTATCTTAGACACTTAGACTTTCTGATGTATTTGGGATTTTCTTTCATTCAGCAGTTTCTTTTATCTATCTATCAGCTATGTTATCATCTGTTTTTCCTTGAGTTTTATATCATATCGTGCTTCTTCTTCCTTAGTTGTGATTGAGTCTACTTTTATCATGTCACCCCCATTCGGGGAGTATAAACTGTTTAAGCTTATATTGCTAGATGTTGTGACCTAGGGCAGCGTTCTACCGCCGACACTGCGGCGTAGGCTGGGCGTTGTTACATTCTCGTACCCTCACAGTGGGTACGGATCGTGACAGCTAGAGAGGGGGGTGTTTTTGACATTGCAAATAGGGTCAATAGCAGCCCATAGCAGCCATTTAGGGCCGGCCACCATGGTATGGAGAGGCTCCATCATTCCATCATTATTCCCTTTCATTTTCTCTCTCTTGTTCTTCCCCAAATTTCTAGAGAGCAACCTCTAGTGATTTCATCTCCAAATCCATCATTTCTTCCACAAAATCTCCTCCACTTCTTCTCTACTCCATGAAAGGAAGGTGCTAGCCAAGTTTGGAAGGATTCGGAGCTCGTTCGTATCCTATTGGAATCTCTACGAGTCGGAAGGCTTTTCCTTTGAATATCTCTCCCGGAAGTTATAACTCCTCCTCTAAACCATCCCTTCATGCATATAGATCTATTTTTGACCTATAGGAATAACCCCCATGGTTTTGTGTCCATTTGAGTCCATTTCGTGTCCATTTGGGCACTTGTAGAGGTGTCCTATGAGTAGGATCGTGTCCTAATGGGGAAAACCCTATTTGGACACTTGTGGAATCATTTGTGTATTAATTTTATGATGTTCTAATAATTGTTTCAGACTTTATGAGAGACGGTATCATATTATCTATATCATATATGTATATATATGGTGATATATTAATCTATATATATATATATATATATATATATATATATATATATATATATATATATATATATATATATATATATATATATATATATATATACATTATGGTTATATATATGTGGAAATATATATATTATGGTATATATGTGTGTGATCTTTTGTGGGAATGGAAATGTGGTCGACAGTGGGTAGAAATGGTTATGTGTATAAGTGTTGGTAGAGGGGTGTATAGTGGGGGTGTTTGATTAAATGGTTGAGAGGGGATGTGAGTTTGAGAGTAGTGTGTATATATGTGTTATGTTTGTGAGAGTTTAGATAGGGGAGAGGGCAGCACTGAACACAGCAGTATCAGGGACATGTCAGTCCTAACATAGCCTCAAACCTGTCCAGATTTTTCCCTTGCTTGGCTGTCCCTTTGGACACATTTCAGTCCCAATGTGCAGTTTCCCTTTAGCCTAAAACTCAGTCCTAACTAACCCCACAAACCTGTACAAACCAGTCCCCTTAGAACACCATGTAGGCTATCATATTTCAGTCCAAATTGTCCCTAAAACAGTCCCATTTGGCCCTTAATTTCAGTCATTAACACCATCCATAGCAGTCAAAACCAGTCCTTGATATGCCCCCTAAACCTGGTACAAGCAGCCCGCTAAACAAGCCAATGGCTGTCCATAGATACCCATTTTTTTCACCACAATCAGTCCCTTTACCTGTCCTTAAGTTCAGCAATATCAGCCATCAACCTGTCCTTTGCAGTCCCCATTTCACCCTCAAACCAGTCCTAGCATGCCCCAAAAATCAGTCTACATGTATGTATTTATGTGTGGCATATATGTAGGTATATATGGACCCATAGCCTATATATTTTGTGTCCCATTGCCTGTATGTGTATGTGAGATATATGTGTGAGCCTATATATATATATATATATATATATATATATATATATATATATAGGCGTATGTGTTTGTGAGAGAGATTAGGGTGTTATGAGCCTAGAAGTGTATGTGAGCCCATATATGTGTATTTATATATGAGTTTAGATAAGTATTTATATGTATGAGAGTATATATATGTGTTTGGGTGTGTATGTGAGTGAGTGTGGTATCATGAGTGTCATGTGAGAATGGTGCAAAGGTAAAGGTAAGGTAATGGATAAATGGTTAACATGTGGTCTAAGATGACTTAGATGACCTAGATAATAGGGTTTCTTGGTAGGTAATGTTAGTATAGGATAGTATCTAGCTATCCTAGGAAACCTAGGCTAGTATTCCTAGGTTAGAATGGTATTGGACAAGGTATTGGTATTTACCTTGGTAAGGTAATTTAGGTAATGCCTAGAAATAGGATATTGAGTTTAGAGCCTAAGATAGAGTTAGAACTTGGTTTCCTTGGTTGGTAACGATCGAATATAGTGCTCATAGACTAGTTTTGACGTCGGTTGACCATTTTGACCAAAAGTCAACCGAGAGTCAAACTTAGCCTTTAAGCGACTAGATTTGACCGAAACCAAACCAGTGTTGACCAGTTGACTGAAAGTCAACAGTTGGTCAACATGTGACTTGTTTGACCTAAGATTGACTCAGTGTTGACCAGAGTTGACCAGAGTTGACTTTTTGACCAAAAGTCAACTGTAAGTCAACCCTTGACCTAGTTTGACTTGGACTGATTTTCTATGACCTTGTTTGACCTTGATTGTCCTTGTGTGACTCAGTATGACCTAGTATGACCTAGTTTAGCTTGGTGTGACTTAGGTTTGACCTAGAATTCATTTAGAATGCATTGTAATGCATCTTATTATCATTTTTGGACTCATAGTGACTTGTACTGTTCTATAGGAGACAGACACCACTCCTCGGACAGTATATTCTCTTCAGACACTCAGGCTATCAGGCGAGTACATTCTCTGACCGTTTCATACTTGTATGGATTTACATTCTTGCTCTAGATTACTGTACTTGATGCTGACACGATCTTTATCACGGATTTGTACTATATGGATCTTCTTCTGAGATGTTATCTCCTTGTATTCACTAAGTACATATTGTGATGTGCGTTTCACTTACATGTTGTATTTATTGAATACACTTATCATTGTACACTCATTGTGCATATTGTACTCTCAGTATCACATTGAGCTATTGTACAAGCCATTGTACAAGCCATTGTATAAGGTAACGTAACTGAATGGGATCCTTGTGTATTGATTGGGGAGGGGGAGTAGAAATGGTTATGTGATCAATCGTATTGTATAAGAAATTGTATATGTCCATTGTACACCCACGTACAAAGGAGTCCCATTTTATTGTATAACCTAACCCGTTTACATAACCATATTGTGCTCTAAAATCACATGTTCCTTACAGTTCTTACTTATCATATTTAGATATTTTCTGTTATCAAATCTCTACTGTTTTTTATATATCTTCTTCTTTCAGCGTTTTATGTACTTTACTCTATTGCATGCTTTATATTTCCTAACTCGATATGAACTGCGTGAGATGTTTTGTGCTCGCTCCCGTCCTGACTGGACCTGTTGAAAATATTACAGAGGATGAGGAGGAGGCCTGCGTAGACACCTACTATGGGGCAGCTGTAGATGCCATGTGTAACCCAGATTTCTAGCCATATCCACTAGCTTAGAGACTGAGACTCCCTAGTCTAGGTTTTTCTATTTCTGTCATTTGAGATCTAGATTGTATATATTCTTTCATTTCAGTGTTAGAGTCTTGTATTGAGCTGGATGTTCTGATTTGTTATGTCAGTAGACACTTAGACTCTCTGGTTGTATTTATGTGGTTTTTCCTTCATTCCAGTATTTATCTATCTATCTTCCTATCTTTTATTCTGCTTTAGATGTGATTAAGACTGTATATTGCTATGTCACCTCCATTCGGAGTGTATATACTGTACAGGTACCTTTATATTGTTAGATGATTGACTAGGACAGCGTTCTACCGCCAACACTGCGGCGTAGGCTGGGCGTTGTTACGTTCTCGTGCCCTTACTCTAGGGTGCGGGTCGTGACAGAATTTATTTGAATTTATGGGAATTTTTAGGAATTATTTTGGAATTGTTTGAGTGAGGGTTGACTAGGTTGACTTTGACTAGCTTTGACTTGGTAGGCTAACCTAGAAGCTAACCCTAGTTGTGTTGGACTTGGTTAGGTCATGTAACCCTAGTTAGACTAGAGTTAACCTATGGTTTAGTCATTAAACATAAGTTGGAATAGTTAAGTCATAAGCCATGACTTATGGTTGAACCATTAAATAGCAACTTAGCCATAGAAGTCCAAAGCCCATTAGCTAATACAAAACCCTAGCCCAATCCAGCCATGGCCAGCCACATAGGGATTCCCCCTCTATAAGTATTCTCCTAGAAATTAGGGCTAGCCTCTTAGGAAGAACAAAGCTTTAGAAAGAGGTAATTTCTCAACTTCTAAAATCCCTAGAAATTCCATTTTAGCTCCATTTTACCTCAAACAAATTGCAATGGGTTTTAAATGAAGTATTATTGCTGTTGTTGCATGTTATTCTCAGATTCAAATCAATTTGGAGAAGTTTGACCATCAAGAGGAACACCTCTCTTTAGAGCTTTTTGGGGATTTTGATACATAGAGGTAACTTTCAATTTACACCATGAAATTCTGGTTTTATTGCATATCTAGGGAGCCCTAGGCCTAACCTAACTGTAGGAATAGCAAACCCTAGAATTTGAGTCCAATTCGTGTCCCATTTGGACACGTATCAGTGTCCTTGACCAACTGTTTGATGAAATGCCCCAATGGGCATTTCGACCTAATTTTCAGAAACTATTTGAATAGGAAATTAGTTTTTGGTGTTGCTTATGCATTTTTTATTGACTGGGGGTGTCCCTGTGTAGTGTCGAATCGAATTCGACACGTGCACACATGGGTGCACGTGCGCGTACAGGCTGTGCACGCCGTCCTGCCACTCGGGGGCCTTTGCTCCTTGCACACAGCACTTGGACACGCCAAATTTGGCATGGACACGGGGGCAGTGTCTGCGCACACTCCCCCAAAATTTCATAGCACCATGTTTTGTGTCGGACACGTTATTGGGCCCGCAATGGGTTCACACTGACACAGTTCACGTGGATTTTGGGCACTGATACGGCCTTCGTGTCGTATTTAGACACAACGTGGACACCTCGTGTTGACACAAGTGTGTAGCCCTAGTGTGGGCGTACACGTGTGCACGAGCACGTGTCTTAATTCGTGCTGTTTCGTGTCTACGACACGCGTGCACACGTACACGATGCAGTGCACTGAACAGTGCCTGTGCGCACTGTTTTGTGTCTGGAATTATTTGGACACGTTTGTGTCCTTTTGTTTGGATACAACACCTTGTATGACACATATACACTGTATATTTTAATTACCAACCTGTTAATTTGTATTTTAATGTGTTTTCAATAGGTATTTACCATTTACCCAAAATTCTGAAACATGGTATTAAAATCCTGCATTTCCAGATTTTAAAAGTGAACTTTGTCATCTATTTTAACCTATTTAATACTGTTAAATGTTGGGTTTAAGTCCCAATTAGGGTTCTCCTATAGGTGATCTAGTTGTGTGTCGAATTTGGTGTTGTTTGGTGAATAATTGGAATCAAGATGGGGGTTGAATGGGTGGACTGTTGAAATGGATTCAGTTTTCTGAATTTTTGTGATTGATTTCCTTTCCTCCCTTGCTGTCCTATTTCCAGGATTCATACACATCACTCACTCTCTACACACTTTGTTTTTACACACACACACACACACAGGCATTCACATACTCACACACACAAGCATTTACATACACACTATTTTACTCTCTCACTCTTCATCAACACACACACACACACTATTTCACTCTCTCACAGCTCATTCATGATCCTGTATACACACACACACTTTTACAGTTTCACATACACACACACACACAAGCATTTACATACACACACATTCCTCACTCACTCTCTACACACACACACATAGCTCTCTCTACTATGTCATGAATGTACATTTATATATATATAATATGTATTATGTATATAAATTATGCATATGAATGTATATGCTATATGGGTAGCCTAGACATGTGTATTTTGATTTGAGCCTAGGTATATATAATATATATATATATATATATATATATATATATATATATATATATATATATATATATATATATATATATATATATATATATATATGTGAAGTTCCTAATGTATTTTACTATAACCTAGTATGTGTGAGTGTAATATATGTAGACTATGTGTATGTATCCATGAATATGGCTACCCTATGTGTATAGACTTGTAGTGACTAGGTTGAGTTGTGGTGTGTACTAGCTAGTATGAGATGTAAGGACTTGGTATGCTAGCATAGGCTAGTTTAGCCTAGTTTAGACTAGTATAGACTTGATTAGCCTAGAATGACTTGTTTGACCTAGTTTAGACTTGTTAGACCTAGTTTGACCATAGTTGATCAAGTTTGACTTCTAGGGTTGACCAGAGTTGACCAAGAGTTGACTTTGGCCTAGATTGACCTAGACTCATGTAGAGTGCATAGTAGAACTTCATTTTACCATTTTAGACTTGTTGTGACTTGTGCTGTTCTGATTAGGAGCCAGACACCACTCCTCGGACAGTACTTTCATATTGGACACTCAGATACCAGACGAGTACATTTTTCTGATCATTTCATATCCTGTTTAGAATTATTTTCCTGCATTAAATTACTTTACTTGATACTGTCACGTTGGTCACACGGATTAGTACTATATGGATCCCTTCTTGAGATGTTATCCCTTCAGGGAGCATCGGGTACTCTATGTTTGTTCGTTTCACTTACAAGGCGTATCACTATGCTTCTTTGGTTCTTTGATCACTTGTGACATATACTCTTATGATCACAGAGTCTTCTTTGAATCCTTATCCCATTTATTGGGTTTCCCATAATCCCCATTTATGGGACTACTATGTACCACCCTTCGGGGGCCGTTACATAGAATCATAACATAACCTGGTTGGATCCTTGTGTACTAATTGGGGGTACGGGGGAGTAGAAGTAGACATGTGAATAATATCCAAGTAGTGTAGCATCAGAATCCTTCCATAGTGTAGCATCAGAATCATCCTATGCCATTTACATGTCTATATTACACTCGGACTCACTAGCCACTGTTAGTTCTTTACTTATAGTAGATATTTCTATTACAGTTCTCTCTCTCTGTTTACATACTGTATTTCTTCAGTATCTATATCTTACTTTATTGCATGATTATATTTTCTAACCCGCTACGAACTGTTGAGATGTATTGTACTCGCTCCTGTCCTGACTGGACCTGTTGAAAATATTACAGAGGACGAGGAGGAGGCCTGTGGGGATACCTTCTGCAGGACAGCTCTAGCTGACGACCTTACCCTACTGCTAGACTAGCTTAGTTAGGCTTTATCTTACTCATGTTGTCATGAGACTAGTAGTTAGACTTTATTTCTGTCCTTGAGATCTGGGTTGTATATTCTTTCATATTTAGTAGCTGAGACCTTGTACTCTGGATATCTGCTGAGAAGTTATCTTAGACTATTTGATCATCTGTATTTTCCTTGAGTTCTTATCATATCGTGCTTCTTATTCCTTAGTTGTGATTGAGTTTAGTTTCTGCTATGTCACCCCCATTCGGGGAGTATAATCTGCTTAGCTTTATATTGTTAGATGTTGTGACCTAGGACAGCGTTCTACCGCCGACACTGCGGCGTAGGCTAGACGTTGTCACGTTCTCGTACCCTCACAGTGGGTGCAGGTCGTGACACTTGTGCTAATTGCTGGTTTTAGTTCCTAAATGAAGCCTCCTTTGTGGCACTTGCTCTTTCTGGGATCTGACCCAGCTGGTTTTGTATGGCCAGATACCAGAGCAGCTCCAGAGGATCTACCGACTTTCCAGCCAGATGGTGACCACTAGACGGAATTCTGGCAACGAGTGGGTTTATTTTGGCTCTCCCACTCTATTGTAAAATTATTCTTTTGAGGCGTTTAGCCGGCGAGCACGTGTTAGCTCGATTGCATTTTACTTACTGTCTGCCTACGGGCTGTAACATGATTGGCAACCTGGGGTTGATCATGTATGACTAAAACTCTTGCTATTCTTCATCTTTTGTAATGACTAGCTTCATAATCAGCTGGATATGTAAAGTTTGGGACGCCTTACTATTATATATTTGTTGATCATACATCTTGTAACTATTCATATTTGCTTGTGATTGAGACACTAGGCTTGCTATTGACCATAAGAGACTGTTGGCTTGTAGTTAAACCCTCATATATCTAGAAGCCGTGACCGTATGGTGAGATGGATCCCATTTCATTATACGTAGCTGGCTATATACGTCCCCGCTCTCCAGTATTCTGGTTCTGGGGCGTGACATTACTGTTGTTAGTATTTTGTTGCAGGGCTTCGGCCTACTGTTGGACCGTTCGCGGCATTCAGAGCTCACATTTAAATTAAATTAATTTATGTAAAATTTTGTAAGGACATAAGTCCAAGTTTTTCTTTTCTATTTTTCCTGTGGACCTGTAATAAGTAGTTTAGTTTTTCCTTTTCTTTTCTGGATTGTTGTTTTGTAGGTAAACGCGTAAATGGTAAACTGAATATTTATTTTTATAGAAAAATAAATAAGAGTTTTCTCACATTAATAATAATAAGATTTCAAGTTTGTAACTTAGAAAATTTCATAATTTCTCATTAAAAGAAAAATAACTAATTTATATATATATATATATATTTATATATATATATTAATATATATTATATATATATAGTATATATTTTATATTAACTAATTTATATTATATAACTAATTTATATAACTAATTTATATATATACTAATTTATATATATAAACTAATTTTATATATATATTTTTTTATTATATATATATAATAATTTATATATATATATATATATATATATATATTATATATATATATCTATATATATATATATTATATAATATATATATATATATATATAATATATATATTATATAAAATACAAAGTTTGCCAAATAATTGAAAAATGCGAAGTTTTCAATAAAATGTTAACTTGATTTTTTCTCGTTAAATTAATACTTTGAATCGCATCGATAAACGGTTTTGTTTATAACAACAAAAATTGACTATGATCAAATTTTAGAGATTATAACTAGCACACTAGATATGGTTTCCTCATTTATGCTAAGTCGAGATTCTCAATGTAGGATTTCAAGGACGAGTCTGATTTTCTTTCCGGAACCGACTCTTCAAACCCAGTCATAAACAAAGGCAAGTACGGTTGTGTTATTTTTCAATTTAGTTAATAATTGTAATATTGTAAGATTAAACCACATTGCTACACAAACTCTCTCCTAGAGTATTGATTGTTATTGATTATGGATTGGGGGAGTAGTGTAGTGTATTATGACACAATACCCATCATTGCATATTTGATTGTGCGAGCTTACCCCTCTTACACACGGGGATAAGCAGTATCGTATCACTAGGATCCTATTGTACAACCCAAGCCGGTCATAAGCATTACATACTCAAATCACATTGTTTTCAATTGTGAAAAATTGGGAAAATATTGTTCAAGTATTTCAAACTGTTTAAACTGCAAATTCTAATTATTAATTGAATTGTTAAATTTTCATAATTGTACTTTGCTCCTTTCCTGACTGGATCCTCCATCCCCAATAGGTTCCTTTGATGAGCTGAGCTATTGATAAATAGCTACTACGACCCAGTGCTTTATCCGCTCTCTGCCAGAGTCCCACTTGGAGGACGATGATCCTGTGACTGACGAGCCAACTTCCTAGACGATGTTATTTCCATTCTAGTTTGATGTTTTGAATAAAAGACAGTTTAATCCAGTTTTATTTCAGTTGTATTTTGTTGGACAAAGTTTTTAAATATTCGAAATTTAGATGTTGTGACAAAATATATTGTGTTATTGTGATTACCTGCACTTGGATAAGCTTACTGCCGCCGTCTCACAACGGTGCAGGCTGGGCATGATCCGATTCGACCCAACAATTTGGGACCGGGTCGTGACATAAAATCTTTATTTAGACTATCTTCTGAGGTCCAAATGTATAAATGAGGCTACTTTACTATGTGGATAGAATTGAGCCAATTTGCTAAAATTGAGCACTTAATCATAGGTATTCATGTCAACAAGGAAGTATGAATCCATATTTTTTATCCTCCTTGGTGTACGGTTAAATTCCTATGTCGTACGTATCTCATATTATGCTTAATGGTATAAATTCATGAATTTGCCTATATACATATATTGTGCCAAATATGTAATTTAGTGTCCTTTTGTAAATACATGTACCTTTCTTTGAAAGACCCGGCAATGAACTATCATAACGCTTGGGTGTTTATGCACAATAGCTCTCACTATACATTTATTTTAAAAATAAATTGTTTGACTAATTTATATAAATTTGATAGTATAGCAATTTTTCTTTATTAGCAATTTATGTGCCATAATTGTCTTTATAAAGGTACTAAGTAACAATTTATGAAAACTAGCAAGGATGTTATCCCGTCATTCCGATGTTCGAAATTCTTCATTCTAACTATGGTTATATGTCCAAAAGGTGCTTTTACGCTTATTTTTAATTTCGGACAGAATCATATGAAATTAAATAAATTCATTTATCCCAAACTTAATTAAAAGCCCTAAACTATATATTCATTCTCTAAATTCAAGTAAACTCCTAATGCCTAGAACTCGAATTTTGACATATAATACACGTGTGTTTATGGTCATAGATATAAATGAATAATGACTTGAAATTTTTCACAATGGTGTGTATATATATATATATATATATATAATCTATATCTATATATATTATTATATATTATATATATAATATATATATATATATATATATATATATTTTTTTTTTTTTTTTTTATTATGGAAATATATATATATTATATATATATATATATAGATATATATATATATATATATATATATATATACAACTAGTATTTAGGAAATAAGGTATATTGGGTGAATATCCTCCTTTAATAATATCCCATATTTATATTATGGATTAACCACGTGTCCATCTCCGTATCCACATTATTGTATCCATTTCATACATATTTAAAGTGTCCTTACTTTAGTGTCCATTCATTGTGTCCAAACATATGTTTGCTCAAAGTGATCATTTGTGGTTGTGTCCATGACAATAAATTTTCTTGTTCCGTATCCCAACATTATATCGTAATATAGGTGAATATATATATTTTATGCTAGCATGTTATACACATATATACATATTCATGCATTTATATACAACAAGGATCATATATATATATATATATATATATATATATATATATATATATATATATATCTATATATATATATATATATATAATAAAAATTTATTTCGAAGTATTTAATTCATGAGATATATATTCAATACTTGTGTCCATGTATGGTGTGTCCATGTTGTTGTATCCAAAATAGGTTCTCTTCCGAATTTTCAAAGTCTATTTCCATATTATATCCTCACAAAGGTGGATTTGTCATGAATTTAGTTAAATTTAGAATGTAATTAACTCATATTAATTCAAGAAAATTTAGGAAAAATTCTTGAACAAATATTCAAGAGGAAGAGGAAATTGAAGAGGACTTGGGTTGAAGATGACCTAGGTTTCTCCACGAATTTTCTAATTTGAACCCAACAATAGTTCAAAAATACAGTTTTGTTAGTAAACCCTAACCTAGGTTTGAAATTTTGAAAGGAATTTGAGAGAAGAAATGGGATTTTACCTTGGGTTTAAGAAGTGGAAGAAGAGGAAGAGGATGAGGAGATGAAGCTGGAAGTGGTGGTGGCCGACGACGGGGGTCGGCGGCGGCCGGCAGCGGGTCCGGGCGGGCAGCGGCGGTCGGTGGCAGTAGCACAGTAGCAGCAGTAGCAGTATCGTAGCAGCAGTAGTAGTAGATGGAGATGGAGAGAGGAGTGGAATGAAGAGTGGAAGACGAGGAAGATGGAGAGAGGTGGTCGGGTGTGTGTGTGTGTTGGGGGGTGGTGTGTGAAATAGGAAAGGTTTTTATTATAGAAGAATGAGATGATTAGTTTAAGGAGAGGGGTGTGAGGTGGCAAGGGATGAGATTCTCTCTTCATGTAAAGCCATGTGTCATTTGGCAATGCCACATGTCCCATGAATTGCCACATGTCCCTTGGAGATGACACCTCACCAATTGAGTTGGTGAGCTAATTGTGCAATTTACAAAAAATTTCTAGGGTCTCAAATGTAAAATTTTATATATTTTAAAGAAAATGTTATGATTATCATTATTATTATTTAATTAGTAAAAAAAAATTGTTAGAGTATAACATGTCTACCCTCCTTCGAAAAATTTCGTCCTCGAATTTGAATTAACTAATATAGCAGTTATGATTACTGACCTGGCTCAGAAAATAGATATGGATATTGCCTCTGCATATCTTCTTCTTTTTCCCAAGTTGAATATCCAGGAGAGTCCTTACTCCATGCCACTCGGACTAATGGAATGACCCGATTTCGAAGGATCTTGTCTCTTCGATCCAAAATTCCAACATGTTTCTGTTCTATTCGCAGGGTTGGACCAACAGTGATCTCTGAATGATTTAATATATGACTCGGATCCGATACATATCTTCGAAGTTGAGACACATGGAACACATCATGTACTCCTTCAAGGGTTGGTGGAAGAGCTAGTGTTGTAAGATACTCTCCCATTTCTAGTACATCAAATGGCCCAATATATTTAGGACTCAACTTTCCTCGAGTTTGAATCTAATTGTTCCTTTTGTTGGTGAAATTCTCCAGAATACATGATCACCGGGTTGAAATTCCAACATTCTTCGATGTTTGTCAGCCCACATCCTTTGTCTATCTTGAGCGGCTTGCAGGTGACTTCTTATTGTTGACCTTGTCCACTGTCTGTGTTACCAGTTCTGGACCTAGCAGTTGTCTTTCTCCCACATCTGTCCAACATACTGGTGATCTACATTTTCTTCCGTACAAGGCTTCAAAAGGTGCCATTTTGATACTATCATGATAACTGTTGTTATAGGAAAATTCTACCAAATGTAGATGGTCATCCCATGATCCCCCAAAATAATGCACATGCCCTCAGCATGTCTTCCAAGGTTTGAATTGTCCGTTCGGACTGACCATCTGTTTGAGGATGGTAAGCGGAGCTGAACTTTAGCCGAGTACCAAGATTTTCCTGTAGACTTTTCTAGAAATGTGAAGTAAATCTGGTGTCTCTATCTGACACTATAGTTACTGGTACTCCGTGTTGACTGACAATCTGTTTCATATACATTTCTGCCAGGGTTTTCTGTTGACTGTCCAACTCAAAAGGTAGAAAGAGCCGTTTTAGTAAGTCTATCTACGATAACCCAGATAGCATTATTGCCCCTTTGGGACTTAGGTAGTCCGGTCAGAAAATCTATTGTAAGGTGCTCCCATTTCCATTCTGGTATGGGCAAAGGTTGGAGAAGTCCTGCTGTTCTCTGATGTTCTGCTTTCACTTGTTGACAGACGAGACATTTAGACACAAACCTGGCAACTTCTCTTTCATTCCATGCCACCAGAAATTTTGTCTCAAATCCTGGTACATCTTAGTACTGCCGGGTAGATAGAATATTACGAGTTATGAGCTTCTGACATAACTTCTGCCCGCAATTCTCCACCGAGTACGCACAATCTATCTCCGAATCTTAATAATCCGTCTGGATGCTTCCTCATCCCGGTCTGGAGCTCTTCTTCTGTTTGTTTTCAGATTTTCTGAAGTTTTGCATCACCTTGTTGAGCTTCCTTGATTCTATCTACTAAGGAGGATTGTATTTGTAAATTTTCCCACATTCTGTCTGTTGTAGGCAATATTACTTCAATTCACATTTTTCTCAAATCCTCTAGGATTTCTTTTGGGATATTCATGAAGAATGCCGTTGGCTTCCTGCTTAGTGCATCTGCGACCTTATTAGCTTTACCAGGATGATATTCCATTGTCATATCAAAGTCTATAAGTAACTCTAGCCATCTTCTTTGTCGCATATTGATCTCTTTTTGGGTAAATACATACTTTAAACTTTTATGATCTGTATAAATCTTAATCCTTTCTCCATACAAGTAATGTCTCCATAATTTAAGTGCAAATACGACAGCTGCAAGTTCTAAATCATGAGTCGGGTAATTCCTCTCATGTTGTTTTAGCTGTCGAGAGGCATAGGCTATAACTCTTCCGTGCTGCATTAACACACAACCTAGTCCCTTGCCTGAGGCATCACTGTAAATCTCATATCCACCCGATCCTGACGGTAATGCCAATACAGGTGCTGAAATCAGCCTTTCCTTTAATTCTTCAAAAGTGCTTGGCATTTTTTCGTCCAATTGAATTTTTCTTCTTTCCGGGTTAGCCGAGTTAAGGGCTCCGCAATTTTTGAGAAAGTTTTTCACGAAGCGTCTATAGTACCCGGCTAAACCCAAGAAACTTCGAATTTCTGCTACAGACTTTGGTATTGGCCAGGATTTAACAGCTTCTATCCTTCTTTGGATCTACTGAAATTCCTTCACCACTTATAATACGACCTAAAAAGGATATATGGTCCAGCCAAAATTCATATTTGCTCAATTTGGCGTATAATCGTTCTTCTCTCAAAGTCTGTAGTATTATTCTCAGATGCTCTTCATGTTCTTCTTCGTTCTTTGAATATATAAGGATATCATCAATGAATACAATCACGAATTTATCCAAGTATTGATAGAATATTCGATTCATTAAATCCATGAATATAGCAGGAGCATTTGTTAACCCGAATGTTATAACTAAGAATTCGTAATGCCCATAACGAGTTCTAAATGTTGTCTTCTAGATATCTTCTTTCTTGACTGTTACTTGATGATACCCAGATCTCAAATCAATCTTTGAGAATACCTTGGCCTCTCCTAGTTGATCAAATAACTCATCAATACGGGGTAAGGGATACTTAATTTTGTTTGTTACCTCATTCAAGGCTCTGTAATCTATTACCAGTCGTAAAGTTCCATCCTTCTTCTTTACGAATAACACTGGCGCACCCCAGGGTGAGGCACTTGGTTGTATGAATCCCTTTGATAATAATTCTTTTATTTGTTTGTTAAGCTCTGCTAACTCTTCCTTGTTCATGGGATATATCTTTTTAGCTATAGGTGTTGCCCCAGGTATTAAATTGATAGAGAATTCTACTGCTCTATCCGGGGGCAATCCTGGTAGATCTTCTGGAAAAACATCCTTAAAATCTTCTACAACTTTTGGGAATTGTTTTTCCTCCAGTTCTTGAAATTTTCCTCGAATTGGCAGTTCGAGTTTCTCCAATTCTCCAGCATCAAATTCTTTCTGGTTTCGATTAAATTCATGTTTTCTTATTTGGAAGTTGAAATAAAATTCTTCCCTTACCACAGTCTATATTGGCCGACGTACCTGGTTAGCCAATCCATCCCAAGTACTACATCATAATTGTTCATTGGGAAGACCAATAGTCTTACCCGAAAAGCTCCACCACCCAATTTTACTGGGACAGGCGTTGCAAACATGGCTAACCTTTACCATGCCATTGCCTGTAAGAATATTTAGATTCCTAACCAGGGGTTATGATTTCAATTTCCCGTTGTGATATAAAACTAGCAGATATAAAGGAGTGTGTGGCTCCTGAATCAAATAAAACTGATGCTGGATATATGAAACTAATATAGTACATGTTACTACTTCGCCTGCAACCTCAGCTTCTTCAGTATCCAGCATAAATGCTTGTCCGTGTTTCTTCTTCTTCTTTCCAGCCTGGGGTTGTCTAGCCTTCTGTACTTGTTGGAATTGCTGGGCTTGGGATGCGAGTGGTGGTCTTTGTTGTCCATAGGTTATCATGGCCTGATGTACAGGTGCTTGGAGCATGGGTCGAGAACCATTTCCTTGGAGCATTGGCTTGCCCTGATTCCCTCGGAACTCTTGCCGTGCTCCCTGCCCTGGATTTTGAATTACTGGCCCGATGGTTGATTGTGGTAGACATTGACTAGTCTGGTGATTATCTGAACCACATCTTAGACATAATCCCAATAGCTTTCTACAATTTCTTTTTAAATGTCCAGGCTTGTGGCAATAGTTGCAAATGAGCGGTCCATCCGAACTATCAACTTGGGGACCTTTGGATGGTCCCTGCCACTGATTCCTGGAGGACTGGTGCTCCTGACTCCAGAGCCCTCTTCTGAGCTTGGGGTCGGAGCCGTTGTTCCTCCTTCAACATTCTTTCCTGGTTTCGGGTAGCTTCGGTTATTTCAGAATACGTTTGGCACCGATAGGCTGCAACTTTACTTTTTAGCTGTCCTCCCAATCCTTCCAAAAACCTTGATACCTTAGTTTCTTCATCTGCTACCATGTATGAAGCAAAACGACTAAGCCTTGAGAATTCGGCGGTATACTCATCAACTGTGAGCCTTCCCTGCTTCAAATGGATAAATTGTCGTTCCAGCTCCATTCTAGCTGACTTTGGGAAGAATCTTTCTTCGAATTTCTTTTTAAATTCTCCCCAGGATACTGCATTGTCAGACTCCTCGGGATGCTCCGCACTCCAGCAATGTTCAGCGACATCCTCCAGCTGGATGCGGACTGAAGAAACCATATCTCCAGGACTAACCTTTGCTGTCTTTAATAATCCTTCAATGGTCCTTATCCATTGACCTGCTTCTATCGGGTTCTCCGTTCCACGAAATTTTGGTGGCCTAAGATCTCTAAAATATGCTATTGTCCCATCTTTGGAGTTTGTTGCCTACATTTGATCCAGTACTTTAGCGGTAGTGGCCTGGGCCGCGTTCGCATGTTGACTGTTAGATTCTAAAACTTCTTGAAACAGTCGATACATGTCCTAGATAGATGGTTCGGCCTAGCCTTGAAATGATGATGATGCGTGGGACTGTCCTGGATCAGACATTATCCTGAAAATCTTGAATAAACAAATTTTCTCAGGAATAGTCCTTTGTAATGCCCACAGAAAAGTTTTGCATGGCTCAGCAATAAAGGAATATGATTTATTAAAGTAAAACACTAGAAGACAAGCATATTTCATTCACTCTTATCAAAATATGATACAAATATGCTACTAAGTCTTACCATACATATCTTTTACATATTTTTCCTTACTTTCGGATTATTATACATACAAATCTGCTATGCTACATAGCAGAGAAAGGAAAACAACCCCTTACATACTTAAGATTCTTTATTCTAGTTACCTACATATAAGGCCTCGTTTGGTTCACTGATTTAAGGAACCAAGAAAGGAAAGTTGTTTCTTTCCTTTGTTTGGTAGCCACAAACTTGGGAATCAATTTCCTGACAAGGGAAAAAATTAGTAGGAATATGATTCCACTCAAGACCCATGGGATTGATTTTCCCTCCTCCTTTCCCAACATTTATTACAAAAGTAATGACAAAAGTAACCATGTGTCATTGTTTATTTTACCATTAATTTTATTTTTTATAATATTATTTTTATTTTAAAAGGTAAGGAATCTAAGGATATTATTGGAACATTGTTATATTTTGCTTTCCTTTCCTAGGTAGTTTCCTTGTTTTACCAAACAACGGAAAGGAAATGTGACAGGAATCCTACTTTTCCATTCCCATGAAAAATACAAGGGAATTCATTTTCTTTCCGTGAACCAAACGAGGCCTAAGAGTTTGTTCATAACTAAGGATCGCCACTTCGGGATGTAACTCTTGGAAGTCATTTAATGTTCCTTCGTATCCTTCAAGTATGGGGTATATGTATAGACGATCGGGGTCTCGAACATATATACAGTAGACCTGCCTTTCGTGGTCTACTTCGGCACCGCTTTCGATATCTCGGATGACGGGATTCATTACTCCATAATATACTTCATAGACTGGTATGTCGTACCAGTCTGGTACCTTCCAAAGTTCCCTTACATATTGCTGGTACACATATAGGGTACGGTCACTCCCATCCCATGGTAAGCTTGGAAGAAATAGATCCATACCTACATACACAATATTCTTTAATTAAGTCATATTTGGAGGAAGTATAAGGACAAGAACATGGAGTCACACATACTTTATTTATTTTCAATACAGTACATAGTCAAGCATTACATCCTTGCTATTTACATTTGTACACTCTTACATATTAGTGGCTCATATCCACATTTTCCTTATATTGAGGATTTTAGCCTCAGGATAGGTTGACATCCACTCTTCCAGGGTACCGTTGTGTTTGGACCCTGGTTCTCCGGACGGTTGTGCCTTAATAAGCACATAATAATTTAATATATTATAGTATTCCTTTCTTTCATCCACAATATCTATTACTACCGGATGCTTCAGTTCGTAGTGTACTCCATAAACTTCTATCATCCCTTTGGGTGCTACTCGCCACATCTTCTTCACGAACTCATAATATTCGTCCAAACTGTGGCTGTGGTTGTCCAATCTCGCAAAAGGTACAAATCGGGACATGATCTACACAAAGAAACTTTAGGTCAGTATACCTTTAATTAAGATTAAAATAAATGGGTTAGATAGTAAAGATAATCGTTGGTACAATGCTACTAATTATTGATACTACCTTCTTTAAGGATCTCTATAGTAAGATTGGGACTCAAGGTTTCACCTATAGGTTCATAATCTATATTCTACTTTATACTTAGACCTATACATGTCCTAAATTTTCCATTCTTTGCTGACCTGAATAGGCCACCAACAAAAGACCAGTCACGTCCCGTATCCCAAATACAACGGTGACGTCATGTAACACATCCCCAGGCTACGCGCCGAATTCGCGATTGTCGTCCGTAAATCAGCAGAATGGAAAATACAAGGAACAATTACATTCATATTTACAACTTTAATTTATATTTACATCAAGAGTACTTCTAAAGGTACATTAACTGTAAGTTAGTTACAACAAAAGTATTTACATATGGCTGACTACAAAATGAAGATTGTCGTCCTTTGAGATTCTCCAGAACGTCTATTCTCCCGTATTACACTCGTCATATAGAGGTAAAGGTTCCGCAGGATTGTCATCTTCTCCTAGTGAACAAATACTAGGTCGTTTAGAAACGACAAGCAAGTCCTCGGTCAAGAACGGTAAATAAATAATAATAATAAAGACTGAAATGAATGATATATATATATATATATATATATATATATATATATATATATATATATATATATATATATATATATATATATATATATATCATTTCAGTCTTTATATATATATATATATATATATATTATATATATATATATATTATATATATAATAATATATATATATAATATATATATATATATCATTTATCTTATATATATATATATATATATATATTTTTTATATATATATATATATATAAGATGAATATAATATATATATATATATATATATATATATATAATATAGATATTATATATATTATAGAATATTAGGGAATTAGTTTTACTTTATGAATGTAATTGAATGCCTCAATATTAATGTTTTATCTCTTACATAAACACTTAATATGCATACAATAATGTATATTCAAATAAAATGCAATTTGAGACAAACCATTCCGAATACTCTCCTAATCAGCTTTTCCGACAACAATCCCGTATACCGGGATCAGGCTATGACTTGGTGGCGCGGTGCTTAGAATCCGGCCCTGCCTCTCTTGGGTCTTAAATGTACTGAGTCTCTCTTGAACCCATAAAATCACCAAATCGATGTTGCTGTCGAAGAGGTGCAATTGTTGGATGGCACGGAATTAAATCGGCCCTGCCTCTCATGGGCTAAATGGATGGCTCAGATCATTACAATCCGGCCCTGCCTCTCATGGGCTAAGTGAGCTAAGACTCACATACTCAATTCGTATGGCCCTACGAATGAGCTAATGTACTGATCAGTCTTTGGTTATTATGCTGCGGAGCTGTATAGGTGATATTCGGGTTGTTCTCCCCTCCCAATGCTTCCTATCTAATTTTTATGATTACTGAATATTATTTTCATTATCATAAATAGGGAGTTTATCTATCTAAGAGGCTAAAAATGCATTTTATAAATGACCATTTTGAATGGTATTTAGAAACTAATTATTTCGAAATAACATTTAGACATAAAACTACCAAGTGGAATATTATACTCATATTTTACAAAATGATAATATAAGGAGTCTAATCTAAATTATGATACGTGTCTTACATATTCTAAATACTCTCTAAGGTTTACGGGATCATCCAATTTCTCGGGAGATCGATAATTTCTCTCTTGAAATTTCCGAAAATTTTGGTAGTCTCCTTTGTATCTAAAGACCCCGAAAATTTACAAGAGACATAATGAAAATATAAGTATAATCCGGATTCGCCGACCCCTTCGGTTGAGCAATCCTTAACACCGAAAACCACGCATTTATACTATATGCATTTAATAAAGCTTTTCTTACCTTGGCAAGCAATTAGGCGATTCAAGCAATTTAGTTATTCCTTTTCTTTCTATAACTAATCACAACAAAAGGGTTAGTACTATCATGATTTAAGCATAAAATTTCAACTTATCCCTTACTAATAATGATATTGGTTAGATTAAATCTAAATGTACACTTAAACTTGTGTCATAACATATCAAAGTTTTTAGCTTCTTTAAAAACACAAAAGAGGCTAAAACTGGAAATTTTCAAATGTATGGTTACCCTAACATATGGTGACTTAAAATCTCTTATTTTAGACTATCTTCTGAGGTCCAAATGTATAAAATGAGGCTACTTTACTATGTGGACAGAATTGACCCAATTTGCTAAAATTGAGCACTTAATCATAGGTATTCATGTCAAACAAGGAAGTATGAATCCATATTTATTTATCCTCCTTGGTGTATGGTTAAATTCCTATGTCGTACGTATCTCATATGTATGCTTAATGGTATAAATTCATGAATTTGCCTATATACATATATTGTGCCAAAATATGTAATTTAATGTCCTTTTGTAAATACATGTACCTTGTAGATTCGATTTTTCTTTAAAGACCCGGCAAATGAACTATCATAACGCTTGGGTGTTTATGCACAATAGCTCTCACTATACATTTATTTTAAAAATAAATTGTTTGACATAATTTATATAAATTTGATAGTATAGCAATTTCCCTTGATTAGCAATTTATGTGCCATAATTGTCTTTATAAAGGTACTAAGTAACAATTTTATTTGAAAACTATCAAGGATGTTATCCCGTCATTCCGATGTTCGAAATTCTTCATTCTAACTATGTGTATATGTCCAAAATGGTGCTTTTACGCTTATTTTTAATCTCGGACAAAATCGTATGAAAATTAAATAAATTCATTTATCCCAAACTTAATTAAATCAAGCCCTAAACTATATATATTCATTCTCTAAATTCAAGTAAACTCCTAATGCCTAGAACTCGAATTTTGATATATAAATACACGTGTGTTTATGGTTCATAGATATAAATGAATAATGTACTTGAAAATTTTCACAATGTATATATATATACAACTAGTATTTATGGAAATAAGGTCATATATTGGGTGAATATCCTCCTTTAATAATAATCCCATATTTATATATTATGGATTAACTACGTGTCCATCTTCGTATCCGCATTATTGTATCCATTTCATACATCTATTTAAAGTGTCCTTACGTGTAGTGTCCATTCATTGTGTCCAAACATATGTTTGCTCAACGTGATCATTTATTTTATGTCCATGACAATAAATTTTCTTGTTCCGTATCCAAACATTATATCGTAATATAGGTGAATATATATTTTATGCCAGCATGTTATACACATATATACATATTCATGCGTTTATATACAACAAAGATCATATATATATATATATATATATATATATATATATATATATATATAACGTGATCATTTATTTTATGTCCATGACAATAAATTTTCTTGTTCCGTATCCAAACATTATATCGTAATATAGGTGAATATATATTTTATGCCAGCATGTTATACACATATATACATATTCATGCGTTTATATACAACAAAGATCATATATATATATATATATATATATATATATATATATATATATATATATATATTATATATATATATATATATATATATATTTTGAAGCAATGGGTACTTGTGGCGAACTCGCCTCCACTGAGGCTCGAACTCCCGACCACTTGGGCCGCATGCATCTCTCTTAACCACTAGGCTAGAGGTCATTTGCTATATATATATATATATATATATATATATATATATATATATATATATATATATATATATATATATTAAAAATTTATTTCGAAATATTTAATTCATGATATATATTTAATACTTGTGCCCATGTATGGTGTGTCCACATGTTGTTGTATCCAAAATAGGTTCTCTTTCAAATTTTCAAAGTCTATTTCCATATTATATCCTCACAAAGGTGGATTTGTCATGAATTAGTTAAATTTCAGAATGTAATTAACTCATATTAATTCAAGGAAATTTAGAAAATTAATTCTTGAACAAATATTCAAGAGGAAGAGAGAAATTGAAGAGGACTTGCCTTGGGTTGAAGATGACCTAGGTTTCTCCACGAATTTCCTAATTTGAACCCAACAATAGTTCAAAATACACTTTTGTTAGTAAACCCTAACCTAGGTTTGAAATTTTGAAAGGAATTTGAGAGAAGAAATGGGGTTTTACCTTGGGTTTAAGAAGTGGAAGAAGAGGAAGAGGAGGAGATAAAGCCGGAAGTGGTGGTGGCCGGCGACGTGGGGGTCGGCGACGGCCTGCAGCGGGTCCGGGCGGCGGGCAGCGGGACCGGGCGGCGGGCAGCGGCGGTCGGTGGCGGTAGCAGTAGCACAGTAGCAGTATAGTAGCAGCAGTAGTAGTAGATGGAGATGGAGAGAGGAGTGGAATGAAGAGTGGAAGAAGAGGAAGAGGGAGAGAGAGTGGTCGGGTGTGTGTGTGTGTTGGGGGGTGGTGTGTGAAATAGGAAAGGGTTTTTATTATAGAAGAAGGAGATGATTAGTTTAAGGAAAGGGGTGTGAGGTGGCAAGGGATGAGATTCTCTCTTCATGTAAAGCCATGTGTCATTTGGCAATGCCACATGTCCCATGAATTGCCACATGTCCCTTGGAGATGACACCTCACCAATTAAGTTGGTGAGCTAATTGTGCAATTTACAAAAAATTTCTAGGGTCTCAAATGTAAAGTTTTATATATTTTAAATAGAAAATGTTATGATTATCATTATTATTATTTAATTAGTAAAAAAAATTGTTAGAGTATAACACCATCTACTCCCAAATGCTCCGCCGCCGCGTCCCTCCCGACTCCCACACCTTCTCTTCCTTGCTCAACACCACCACCGCCGCCGCCGTCGCCACCGCCAAGTCGTTCCACGCACACGCCCTCCTCCTCGGATTCCAGCCCAACCCCTTCGTGCAGACCGTCCTGCTCACCGCGTACTCCCGACGCGGCTACGCCGACCACGCCCTGCGGGTGTTCGACGGAATGTCGCACATGGACGTCGTCTCCTGGATCGCAGCCGTCTCGGGCCTCGCCGCCCTCGGACGCCCCGCGACGGCCCTGCGCGTCTTCGCCACCGTGGTCTTTGCCGTGTCCGCCACCACCGGGCTCGGGTCCCTGGCGCTGGCCCGGTGCCTGTACGCCTACGTCGAGAAGGCCGGGTTCGGAGGCCGCGTCTCCGTCCGGAACTCCCTGTCGCTGGCCCGGTGCCTCCACACCTACGTCAAGAAGGCCGGGTTCGTGTCTGTGTCATTATGGCACGGGTTATCCACTAGTCTATAATATAAAGCACAATAGATTTTTGGTCCGACCCATGTGCTTTGGTTCAACGATGATGAAAGGACTAAATTGCCCCTCTCTCTATAAGAGAGGAGGAGGTCCCATGTTGGGTGCGGAACAACCGGTTGTTCCAACGGCACTCCCGCCTCCAGCTCCTCTTGTAGCGCCCCTCCCTTCGCCGCCTCTGCTCCATCCTCGCCCACGCCATCGCCGCCGGCCTCTTCCGCAACCCCTTCGTCGCAAGCAGCCTCCTCCATCGTGCCGTCGACGCCGACCCTTCCTCCGCCGCTTCCCTCTTCTCCGCCATGACCAATCCCAACCCCTTCTCCTTCAACACCGCCATCGCCATCTCCGCCGACCCACTCTCCATCTACTCCAAAATGCTCCGCCGTCGCGTCCCTCCCGACTCCCACACCTTCTCTTCCTTGCTCAACACCACCGTCGCCGCCGCCAGGTCGTTCCACGCACACGTCCTCCTCCTCGGATTCTGGCCCGACCCCTTCGTGCATACCGTCCTGCTCACCGCCTACTCCCGACGCGGCTCCGCCGACCACGTCCTACCGGTGTTCGACGGAATGCCGCACTGGAACGTCGTCTCCTGGACCGCCGCCGTCTCGGGCCTCGCCGCCCTCGGACGCCCCTCGACGGCCCTGCGCGTCTTCGCCTCCATGAGGCCCCACGCCGCCCCGAACGCCGCCACCGTGGTCTTTGTCGTATCCGCCATCACCGGGCTCGGGTCCCTGGCGCTGGCCCGGTGCCTGTACGCCTATGTCGAGAAGGTCGGGTTCGGAGTTCACGTCTCCGTCCGGAACTCCCTGGCGCTGGCCCGGTGCCTCCACACCTACGTCAAGAAGGCCGGGTTCGTGTCCGTGCCATTATGGCACGGGTTATCCACTAGTCTATAATATAAAGCACAGTAGGTTTTTGGTCCGACCCATGTGCTTTGGTTCAACGATGATGAAAGGACTAAATTGTCCCTCTCTATAAGAGAGGATGAGGTCCCATATTGGGTGCGGAGCAACCTGTTGTTCCAACGGCACCCCCACCTCCAGCTCCTCTTGCACCGCCCCTCCCTCCGCCGCCTCCGTTCCATCCTCGCCCACGCCGTCGTAGTCGGCATCTTCCGTAACCCCTTCGTCGCAAGCAACCTCCTCCACCGCGCCACCATCGCCGACCCTTCCTTCGCCGCCTCCCTCCTTCTCCGCCATGACCAACCCCAACCCCTTTTCCTTCAACACCGCCATCGCCATCTCCGCCGACCCACTCTCTATCTACTCTCAAATGCTCCGCCGCCGCGTCCCTCCCGACTCCCACACATTCTCTTTCTTGCTCAACACCACCCCACCGCCGCCGCCACAAGGTCGCTCCACACACACAACCTCCTCCTCGGATTCCGGTCCTACCGCTTCATGCAGACCGTCCAGCTCACCGCCTACTCCTGACGCGGCTCCGCCGACCACGCCCTGCGGGTGTTCGACGGAATGCCGCACAGGGACGTCAGTCTCCTGGACTGCCGCCGTCTCGGGCCTCGCCGCCAGACGCCCCGCGACGGCCCTGCACGTCTTCGCCTCCATGAGGCCCCACGCCACCCCAAACGCCGCCACCGTGGTCTTTGTCGTGTCCGCCTCCGCCGGGCTCGGGTCCCTGGCGCTGGCCCGATGTCTGCACGCCTACGTCGAGAAGGCCAGGTTCGAAAGCCGCGTCTCCGTCCGGAACTCCCTGGCGCTGGCCCGATGCCTGCACGCCTACGTCGAGAAGGTCGGATTAGTGTCTGTGCTATTATGGCACGGGTTATCCACTAGTATTCTAGATAAACAGGAGATTCATCAGTATCAGCTACCCAGCCCGCCACTTGGACCATGTTTGTTCTATCTACATGTTTTGCCCAATGCACTCCAATAGTATTATCAAAACCATATAAACACAATGAGAACATAGAAAATTCGAAGTACTATGACATTTGTGATGTCGAGTCTACGCCATCTATGAGAAAGAAGGAACAATATCAGCTACAAGGCAGAATAACCAGCTTTATATAATATAAAAAATTTAGGAAGACAAGCAATGCAAGGTATAAGAAAATTAGAAATTGAACAAATATCCATACAAAATTTTTATGCACTTATATATACATATTTGATTATCAAATTGAATTATGTGAGTCCGAAATATCGATTTGAATCCAAATATGCATATTAAAAACTGAATATAAATTTAGAGTTTCAACTATAGAATCCAAAATTGAAATATGAGAAATCGGAGAGGACTTGCCCTGCTTTGAAAACCTAGAGTTCTCTTTCTCAAATCCACGTGAATTCTTGATCTCCTTATGTTCTTTCCCTTCCAAAATTTAGAAATTAAAATCTAACCTAGGTTTAGAAATTGGAATATTTAAAGAAAAAGGGGATGGAAAATATACCTAGAGAGATATCAAAGAGGAGGAGATGTTGGAGATTGCCGGGGAGGAGGCCGGTCGGATGGGCGGCGGTGGCCTGGCCGGCGGCGGCGGGGCGGCCGGTGGCGGCCGGGCAGCAGCAGCAGTATGGGGAGGAGAGGGGGAAAGAGGAGAAGAGGAGGAAGAGTGGAGGAGAGCGAGAGGGAGGGGATGAATAAAATGGAGAGAAGGAGGGTGAGGTGGCATATAAGGGGGGCTTCCTTCCATGCCCAATGCCAAGTGACATGGGTCATGCCACCTAGCCTAGATTAAGTTCACCTAGCCTCATCTAGTGCCACCTGGCTCCATTGGTTGCCACCTAGCCACATGAGGTGGCATATCCATTTATGAAATTGCACAATTTGTCTAGGGATCACAATGCAAAATTTATATAAAAGTGTTTAATAAAATTATTATTATCATTTGTTATTAATATTGATATTAGGAAAATAATTAGGACATAACAAATACTGTCATGTTGTGAGATACGTGCGAGGAAACCCCTAAGTCCACCAGCCAACAACTGTCATCGCATGCGAGGTTCATGATAATCTTATCTCTCACAATAATGACATCGCATCTATGAATCGAAGTGATATTAATGTTCTCATTTTGCTTCTCTTTGTCGTCATTTTTTTTTCTTTTTCAAGAAAATTGATTTCTCTTTATGTAGTCCTTCTCGCCATAATGATAACATTCAGAGTCGTCATACCGACCCTTAAATTTATCTCTACTCTTGTCACTTCCATTGTATTGACCCTTTCTCTTGCTCCTTACTCGATTTTTTTTAAAACAATGCCTCTAAGTGTAATGTAGATGACGTGTCACGAGATGTCATCCTCATCTTTTCATTCAGTACCATAATCTTGGCAAACCCCACACTTTCAGGAGCAAAAGTGATCATAGACAGTCGCACATTTTACTATGAATCATGCAAAGTATTCGGCAACCGCAAGTCCCAGTATCTCGTTGTCGAATTTGACTTCCATTGATTAGTTGATCGATTACACCATGATCTGTAATTGGTGTGTAGTCCTTGTACCTCAGACACATCACTTGTCGAATTAGAAAAATCTTGTTGACACTGGTCTTCATGGACTATAAGGACTCCAGCTTTTCCATGTAGTTTTTGCATACTCAATATTAGTAACGTGATTAAACACATTCTCATCCACGAATCGTGTGATGTATCCACATATATGTAAGTGCTCGAACATTCAGTCCTCCTCGAATTTATCATTGGGCTTCTCGAAAACGAATACTAGTATAAATAGCTTCTTGACGAATAACATATACTTAATCTTGCTTTGCTAATAGTGATAATTTATATCATTCAGGTTAATCATGAGTATTGGCTTCGCATCCATCTCTTCTACCCAATTTCAGTGTCAAACTCTTAACACCTACAACCAAAAGATTTGATACGACTGGTGGAACGAATACAGAACCATAGAAATAAACATCGTTCCTAAATTGGAGGAAACTATATAGGACTAAAAGTAAGAAAAAGGCACATCATGTACACGATGCCAATATCGACAAAACAATTGCGATGCAAACACAATCAACTTCTACATTAAAAATCATGATGAAAACCATAGTCCAACTCGGAAAAGCCTCACAAATAAATAAGAAATTACACTGACTCCCTTCTAATTTCTCACACCGATCCAAAACGGATCACCACAACTACTCAAACCAGAAAGAAAATATATTACATTAGGATTAGCGAGTTATCGAAGAAGGAGACTAAGAGAACAAACAAATGTAGATCTCCACGAACAAATCCTCCTCTTTGAATCAACTGCGAACTCCGAATCTTTCCTTCCTCTTCTTTAAAAGTTAAAGTCTTGAGAAAAATCACTCTCCCACAGTGAATGGTTGTTGTAGTTAGGTTTAGAATTTCTCTATTTATGTCACCCTAATCATTGAGCAATCATGGCCGTTCAAACCAAACCAACGAGCCAAAATAAATGTAGAAAATCGGCTCAGCTAGCAATGCTTATAAGGGCCTTTGTTCCATAAAGGTTCTAAAACAAAAACATGCCCATCAGCATACATGCGATGTATAGTTGATATGTCGCTCCTCTGATATTGCTATGAAAGAGTACAAAATTCAACTCCAAATGAACTCCTTCCCATCATCTTCGACTTCCTGTGTTTCTTCGGCATAAGTATAGTCGTCGTTGCACTCTGAGGTGTATTCTACATAGGACGGGAACACCACCCTTCACTAACATGTTTCGGAATACACCGTATTTGTGGACATTTATTTTCCAAAATAATACTTAATGAAATTGTCTATGAGATTATTTCCAAAATGTATTGTATCAAAAATTGACATCTAGACAATATTTTGAATCGCACATATGACTTGTCCTTACCTGAACATGTCATCTTATGAATCTATATCTTTAAAAGTAGTTACAACAATAAGAAAAAGCTTTAAATAGTATGAAAGAACATGCATAGCCATGTTGTTTGTAGAATATATAGTTCAAATGTTCATATTGTGCATTTAACACAAAGTTTCTACTATAATATGTGAATCATTGTATATTTTCACATTATATTTATCTGTAAAGCGTGTATATGGATCGTATAAAACAAAATAGGTATCCATGTGGATCATTTATGTCTTGAGCCATGTATTGACAATAGAAAGAACAATTCCAATCTCATGTCATGAATTTATGTAGGAAAGAGCTATATGTTTACAAAGTAAAGGTCTTTTTCTGTCACTTATTTTTCACCTCATAATAGTGCATGGCACATAATTTAGGATGGGAAATGCAGACTCATGTTGTACAAAAAGATAACAGGTAATATTCTCACAAGAAAGTGTGGGCGGTTAGATTAAAATGGTGATCCATCAAGTATCATAATCAGAAATTTCTTAATAATATTAAGGACATTTATTTGTTACATTATTTGATTAACAAGATTAATAACCATCAATAATAATGAATAATAAGAAAACTTGAAATTAGTTTGATTAATATATTAAAATAATATTAAGATGCAATCTATAACTTATGATAAAGTGTTCATGAATTGCATCAACATTCAGGCCTTTGCAATCGTGAGCAATTGTCACTATTAAAATTGACCATCAATACTTATACTCGTGTGAATCCATCAATTGTGGATGTCCATGGTTTGAGTTCAGATCTTATTCACTTTGAATTATATAGAGTAAGACATTTTTCTTAGTCCCTTGGCGAACAATCGATGGAAAAACTCGATTTCAGAAACAATTGTAAAAACAATGTTTCCAGCAACAACACCCTAAAGAAGGTGATGTTGTATTACGAGAATCTAAAAAGATTTCGTAATTTTTCTCGAAGGCAACTGGACCGTGTAACTTCTAAAGAGAAGCCACAGTATTCTCGAAGGCAACAGAGGAAGAAGAAAAACTGCTGGGGTGAAAGATCACCGGCGCTCAAAGCTATATCCTCCTTACGGACAAGCCTCCAGGAACCAGCAAGTTCGAAGAGAACTTTAGAACGCTGGCCAAAAATGTCGACTCCTCGGAATAGCAGCAGCACTTCTCTCTCTCTGGAAAAATTTCTGAGTGGAAAAATTTCTGAGTATTTTTTGTAACCTTGGAGAGAGGAGATGCTTCTGATATTATAGGCACGAGATGGGCTTTTCAAATTCTGAACGCACGCCCTGGTTTAATGTCAGATCCGAATTTTCTGGATCTGAGCCATTTCCGGATCTGAGCCCACAAGACCCGCGAACGTTACATAATTTGAACAGCCCACTCGACCCGCTCGACCCGCTCGACCCGTACGACCCGTACGTCCCGTACGCTCAGTACGCCCCGTACGCCCCGCTCGCCACGCAGGGCCGCGCAGAGGCTCGCGCACGAGCGCAACTAAAGCGCACAATGCGCCTTGCGACGAGCTGTCGTGCTAAGTGCAAAGTGCCATCAAAAAGCCACATTAAGCCTCAAAAGCCCATTAGCCCGAGCCCGAGCCCGAGCCCGAGCCCGAGCCCGAGTCCGAGTCCGAGTCCGAGTCCGAGTCGCTAAGCCCCTTCGGGGCTTAGCTCCAATAGATTTAACTCTATTTTCATTTGGCCAAAAGTTGGTTTCTTATTCTCACCTCTATGTAAAATTCCCCCACATGGCACCCTCCATTGGGCCTCAACCCATGTGCATCTCTCTATTCCTTCATAAGTAATATATAGAGATACATATTGGTGTGATTTTCCGATGTGGGACTATCTTTTAACAATAGAATGTTGTGAACACACAACACATAGAATAAAACACCAACAATCCCCCACATATCTCTATATATGAGTTAAGCGTTCCACATAATAACTGTCCATTATGCATTAGGATAGATGTCGCTGACGACTTGAATCTTCCCGCATGGGTTGAACAACAGTATGATACAAGAATGGACTACGCCTTGAATTCTGTACCACAGCTGTAATTTTTTCCACTCACATAATGTAGTTATCTGTGCTTCTGGCTGCACATTAAAGGCCTTGTGCCAGCCTGGATTTCAATGTATGTATTTTGGGCGTCTACAAATTTACCCTCAAGAGACGGCCTATTTTTCTGTCCATACATTATAGGTGAGTTCTTTATAAAGAGTCATGGCATGAAGCATTGCGCTCCTTTGCGGTGCTACGCCGCTATGACATGGCTCAACGCCGAGGCTTTACCCCACCTGGGTACCTCATCGTAGTGTCATACTACTGTAGCATGAGGTCACAATCCTCTTTGTAGTGCCAAACTACTCAGCATGAAGCCTTGCGCTTCCGTGCGGTGTTACGCCGCTATGACATGGCTTGCAAAGCCGAGGATTTACCCTACCTGGTACCTCTTCGTGGTGTCATGCCACTGTAACATGAGGATACCGTCCTCTTTGTAGTGCTGTCTACACCTCTTTATGATTATGCAACATTAGGCTACCTGCCTATATGCGGTGCTACGCCGCCTGTGACTTGGCTAACAAAGCCGAGGCATTACCCCTACCTGGGAACCTCATGGTGGAGTCACCCCACTATAGCATGGAGTTGTAACACTCCTTTGTGGTTGTTGCGCCACCATGCTTTCTGTAAAGCATAACAGACCTTCACTCAGTCTGAGAACTCATTAAGGCATTATGCCATCCTTCCCACAGGATCAATTTTCCGTAGAAAATTCATAGTAGACAACAGTGGTTCTGGGTTCGAAACCCTTCCATGTTCCGCAGAACAAGTACCCACTGTTAACTAATATTTTTCTAGTCAATAGTCCTCCCTTGAATCAAAAAATTAGATATCTGGTAGATTTCTCTTTGAACCAATAACATAAAATTTATTGATAGGATTATAATGACACAATATTAGAATGCCTTCAAACCCATCTTTCTTGATGTGTCCTCGACCAGCTGTCGTTTGAGGCCTTTCGTGAACGGATCCGCCAGGTTCTCCTGACTCCGAACATCGATCACTGCAATGACGCCTCGTTTGATGAGATCGTTCACTGCTCTGTGCTTTAACCGCACAGTCCTCTTCTTCCCGTTAAAGAGTTCATTTGATGCTACTGCTGCTGCCGCCTGGTTGTCACAGTATATCGGGATTGCCGGTATCTGAGCTCCAACCACTGGAAGATCATACATGAGCTCCCGAAGCCACTCTGCTTCATCTACAGCAGCATCCAATGCAAAGAATTCAGATTCCATGGAGGAGCGAGATAACATTGTCTGTTTCTTCGATTTCCACGATATAGCAGCTCCGCCCAAAGCGAATATGAATCCACCTGTAGAATACTCGCTCTCCACCTCTGAACACCAGCTAGCATCACTGAAGCCTTCCACTACTGACGAATCTCCGCTGTAGTATAGTGCAAATGTCTGAGTCTTTTTTAGATATCTCATAACACGCTTCACAGCGTTCCAGTGTTCAACGCCTGGGTTGCTAGTGAACCGACTCAGCATTCCCACCGCAAAAGCTATGTCAGGCCTTGTGGCAGTAGTAGCGTACATCAAGCTTCTGATGACGCTGGCGTACTCCAACTGCTTGACGCTCTCTCTCGAATTTGGCTCCAGCTTCTGATCACTCCGGTACAGTGTATCAATTATAGGAAGATCTTGATACCCGTATCGAGTGAGCATTTTCTCAATGTAATGAGATTGTGACAGTGCTATTCCCGTGCCTGTCCGGATGATCTTGAGCCCTAAGATAACATCGGCATCCCCCAAGTCCTTCATACTAAACTTGGTCGAGAGAAATTTCTTTGTCTCTGTGACACAGCTTAAATCCGTACCTAGGATTAGCATGTCGTCTACGTATAGACAAACGATAACTCCTCTTCCGTCAGCAAACTTAGTATAGACACACTTGTCTGTTTCACTGACTTTGTAGCCATTTGACCTTATCACTTTGTCAAACTTCTCATGCCACATTTTGGGAGCTTGCTTCAAACCATATAGAGACTTCATCAACTTGCAGACTTTGTCTTCCAGACCTCTGACGACAAATCCTTCTGGTTGTTGGATGTAGATCTCTTCGGTTAGTTCGCCATTAAGGAATGCCGTTTTCACATCCATCTGATGTATCACTAGTTTGTGTATTGCTGCTAGAGCAATTAACAATCTGATGGTTGTCATCCGAGCTACTGGAGCATAAGTATCAAAATAGTCGATCCCCTATTTTTGAGCAAACCCTTTGGCCACTAGCCTGGCCTTGAATTTGTCGATGGTTCCATCTGCTTTCATCTTCTTCTTGAAAATCCATTTGCATCAGATGGGTCTTGCTCCTTCTGGCAGGTCAACTAACACCCATGTATTATTGGAGGTGATTGAGTCAATCTCATTGTCTATCGCCTCCTTCCAGAATACAACATCTCTGGTCTTCATCGCTTCATCATAGGTAAGCGGATCTGCTTCCACATGATAGGTGACGAAGTCATCTCCGAAGTCTTTCGGTCTCCTTACTCGCTTAGTTGACGGCTCAGCGAGTTCTGGTTCAACTGGTGTCTCTTCGACAATAGCTTCTTCTTGGACTACTGGTTCGTTAAGGACTTCTGTCTGCTTTGCACTCTCATCATTCTCCGGAAGATCCGCGAGAACAATATTTTTGTGCCTTGCAAACTTGTCTTCAAAATATTCAGCATCGCGAGATTCAATGATATGATTTGTTTCTATATCAAGGAATCTCCGAGCATCACTCTTCTCGGCATAACCCAAGAAGATAGCCTTAGTAGTTTTAGTCCCCGGCTTCTTAATCTTCAGATCTGGGAGCTTCACATAAGCCAGACACCCCCACACTCGAATGACATTCAAGTTAGGTCTGACTTTGAACCAGAGTTCATGAGGGGTTATGTCCGAAGTTGCATACGGTACTCTATTGAGAATGAAAGTAGCCGTTAATGCACTCTTTGGAAGACCCGCAGTCAACAGCATAGAGCTCATCATCTCTGTCAACGTTCTGTTCTTCCTTTCTGCTACTCCGTTGGATTGAGGAGAGTACGGAGCCGTCGTCTCATTTATGATTCCATGTTCTTTACAGAATGATGAGAAATCATGAGACCGATACTCCCCGCCTCGATCACTCCTTAGCCTTTTGAGTTGTTGTCCAGTTTGCCGTTCAGCCTCGGCCCTGAACTCCTTGAACTTCTCGAATGCTTCGTCTTTAGACTTGAGCAGGTAGACAAAAGCATACTTTGAGAAGTCGTCGATGAAAGTAATAAAATACTTCATCCCGGCTTTTGTAGAGAATTGCTTGAAATCACAGATATCTGAGTGAACCAACTCCAGAAGATCTGTGCTTCGATGGACCATGTGAAAGGGTTTCCTTGTGATCTTCGTCTGAGCACACACTTCACATTTCTCTACCTTACCCCCACACTTGGAGATAAGTCCTAGGCTAGACATTTTGTTAATTCTTTTACAATAAACATGTCCTAGCCTATTATGCCACAACTCAAAAGAATAGTTCAAAGTAGAAATAGCATTAATATCATTTTGCTGGGTTACAACAAGCTGAATTTTGTACATTCTTTCAGTCTGGAAAGCTTTTCCGAAGAATGTACCCTTCTTGGACATCACCATCTGGCCAGCATTGATGTCCATCCTCAAGCCTGCGTTACAAAGCAGGCTCCTAGAGATCAGGTTCTTAGCAATTGCAGGAACATGCTTCACTCCTTGAAGCGTCAGAGTGTTCCCCGATGTAAGTTTCAGCTCCACCGTCCCGATCCCCAGTACTTCAGCTTGTGCCTGGTTTGCCATTATGACTTTCTCGGAAGTTGGCTCATATGAGTCGAACCATTCCTTGTCTGAGCAGACATGACATGTCGCACCAGTGTCTATCCACCAGTCCGAGTCAACCCCCACATTTGCAACCTGTGCTATCATTGCAACCAGATTAGTAATCATAGAAACCTTACTAGGCTCACCTTTTTCTGGTTCCTTGCAGTCACTTTTGTAATGGCCCTTCTTGCCACATTTGTAACAAGTCACATGGGACTTGGACTTCTGATTCTTGAATGAAGGACTCTTCACTTTCAGATTAGTGAAGTCCTTCTTCTTCTTATGAGGAGAAGCCGCCTGCTTCCCCTTGTACTCTCTGGTTTGGACCAGATTTGCTTTCGCCAGTTGTTTGGACAGAGAATCCATCTTCTGTTGAGAGCGCATCTCGTCCTCAACATGGATCTCTTGCAGGAGATCTTCCATACATATGTCCAGCTTCTTGCGGTGCATTCTTGCATAGAAGTTGCTCCAACCCGCAGGAAGTTTAGAGACGATTCCTCCAACGACAAACTTGTCGACAATAGGCATCTTCTCGTCATCCAATTTTTGGCGCAGCTTCAGAAACTCCTTTACTTGGGGCAGCATAGCCTTCTCATCTTCGAAGGTCCACTTGTGGTATCTTTCAACCAAGAAGATCTTGGACCGATTCTCGTCATCTTCATACAATTTTCCCAAGGAGTCCCAAATCTCTTTGGCAGAATTCTTCTTGGAATAGGACTCTGTGTCACGCCCCAGAACCAGAATACTGGAGAGCGGGGGAATGACTCAGCCAGCTACGTATTACGGGTAGATGAATACCGTATAATACGATCAATGCTGTCTAAAAGACAAGGGGGTGCATACTACATGAAAGTCTCGCTATGGTCACTTCACATCTATTGTCTCAATCATTCAAACAAGAAGCAATAACAGAGAACATTTAAGAATAAGCAATAAGGCGTCCCAAACGCTTAGTCAAGATGTTCTTGAGATCTGGCTTTACAAAACATAGCCAAATGATATAGCAACATATACACAATTGTTATCAGCTGCAGTCTGACTTAATTACAATTATGTAAAAGTAAGTACAAGACAATCCGACTAACATGTCGGTGCCAAGCGGCAAAATGTAAAGTAATTAACAAAACGAGCGGGGAAGTAAGGAACCCACTCGAGTCCTCCTGCGATCATTCCTCTAGTATTGACCATCTTGGAGGTAGAGGTAAGCTGAGTCCTCGGGAACCGGCTCTAAATCTGGCCATGCAAAACCAGAGAGGTTAGACCTCTAATAGCAAGTACCGCAAGGAAGCACGATATGAGACATTAAACCAGTAAATAAGAGAATATAATAATAGATCTCTGCTTACTACTGGGATTCACATAACATCACGACACTTCGAACCAACCTCCCAACCAAACAAGGACAGAAGTTGGCCCGTCATGTCCTGATGCTCTGATCATCTCAGTTAGGTAACAGAGTAGGTACAGTACACAAACAAATCAACTTAAACGGCCATCCAACTCCTACGGCTTACTACTGTGAGCTCCAAGTTATCCTAGAATTATGCAATAAAGATTTCTCAGTTCTTACTATGGACAAGCAAGGCTAGTCGATCCAATCAATCAATTGCGCCAATCATGAATTAGACGAGTCCCAGCGGGACGCCCGTCATCAATATACAATATACAATAAATAGTATTACCAGATACCGCTCCATGCCCGTGTGGCAGGTTTACAGTATCTGTGGGGATCAGCCGGCCTGTCGGGCACTACTAGTCCCAAGAGGGCTGCCATGTAAGAACTCGGGAATCCATTCTCTCCATGCAATCATTATTTTTATTTAACTTAATAGTCTCTACGTTGAGTGAAATCCCATGCCGTGGATCATGGTCATTCGGAATGAGTACTTTAGTACGGGGTACGATATGCACAACTCTACAACGATGCCCGTGCGGTTAGGTTGTAGGTCTTACATAGCGTAATGCAACAATCCAAACTAACCACGGAACAATCATGCCTTGACCATAAAATACACATGCTTCTTTTATAGTAAAATAAATAAATAAATAAATTGAAGCCTGCATGTGTGCCTGTATGTCAATATTCGGGATCGGCCAATCGATTATAGTAGTTCATACTTAATATGAACGTGTCTCATTCATTCATTTCAATAAGACGACTAGCCAGTCTCTTAGTTCCATCTAGGAACGCATGATCAATAATTAATCAAGATAACAATCAATTTTAATTAATGCCAAATTCGAAAAATAAACATTGGGAAATAAATAATGTTTGGGAAATAAAGAATCTCATGCGCTGTGAGAAATGATTGGGGAATAAATAAATCTCATGCACTGTGGGGAATGTTTGGGAAATAAAGAATCTCATGCGCTGTGGGAAAGGTTGGGAATATATATAATATCATGCGCCTGAGGGAAATGATTGGGAAATAAATAAAACTCATGCGCTATGGAAAAGGTTGGAAAATAAATAATATCATGCGCCTGAGGAAAATGATTAGGAAATAAATAAACTCATGCGCTGTGGGAATGCGGCTGTGAGAAATAAATATCATGCGCTGTGGAATAAGATTGGAAAATAAATAATCTCATACGCCTGAGGAATGAGATTGGGAAATAAATAATCTCATGCGCCTGAGGAATAAGATTGGAGAATAAATAATCCATGCGCCTGAGGAATGAGATTGGGAAACAAATAATCTCATGCGCCTGAGGAATGCGGCTGTGGGAAATAAATATCATGCGCTGTGGAATAAGATTGGGAAATAAATAATCCATGCGCCTGAGGAATGAGATTGGGAAATAAATAATCTCATGCGCCTGAGGAATAAGATTGGAGAATAAATAATCCATGCGCCTGAGGAATGAGATTGGGAAATAAATAATCTCATGCGCCTGAGGAATAAGATTGGAGAATAAATAATCCATGCGCCTGAGGAATGAGATTGGGAAACAAATAATCTCATGCGACTGAGGAATGCGGCTGTGGGAAATAAATATCATGTGCTGTGGAATAAGATTGGGAAATAAATAATCCATGCGCCTGAGGAATGAGATTGGAAAATAAATAATCTCATGCGCCTGAGGAATAAGATTGGAGAATAAATAATCCATGCGCCTGAGGAATGAGATTGGGAAACAAATAATCTCATGCGCCTGAGGAATGCGGCTGTGGGAAATAAATATCATGCGCTGTGGAATAAGATTGAGAAATAAATAATCCATGCGCCTGAGGAATGAGATTGGGAAATAAATATCATGCGCTGTGGAATAAGATTGGAAAATAAATAATCCATGCGCCTGAGGAATGAGATTGGAAAATAAATAATCTCATGCGCCTGAGGAATGAGATTGGGAAACAAATAATCTCATGCGCTGAGGAATGAGATTGGGAAATAAATAATCTCATGCGCCTGAGGAATGAGATTGGGAAACAAATAATCTCATGCGCTGTGGGAAAGTTTGGGAAATAAATAACCATGCGCTGTGGAATAAGATTTGGGAAATAAATAATCCATGCGCCTGAGGAATGAAGATTTGATACGCTGTGGGAATAAGGATTTCCATGCGCCTGAGGACTGTTCTTCTTCTCCAAATTTTCTGAGAACAGAACCATGGAAGCCATTGCTTCCAAGCTTCATAAATCCTTCATCCCAAGTCCAAATATGGACTTCCATAGGTCAAAATTGGGTAGAACGAAATTCTCTACAACATGGAACCATCAAAACTTGAAGATAACACAGTTTACTAGATCAAAACCTAGGAAATCCGAAAATGTAACAAACTTAGATCTACAACAAATAAGCCATGGAAATTAAAAATGCTAAGTACTAAAGAGGCTTAGAATCAAGTAAGGAGGATGATGGAACAATAATAATGGGGATCCATCAAGAAGCAAGTTGGCACTTGCCTTGCTCTCTTAGGTTGGTGGGAGAGTTATGAGGAAGAAGAAGAGTAATGAAGAGAGAGAAAGGGTTTGGGGATTTAAATGAATGAGTGGTGGTAGGTGGGGGTTTATTTCGGTTCATGATGAACCAACATAATTAAACCAATCTGAGCCGAACCCATAGCAAAGCTAAAGCAGAGTATAAAAGCAGAAAGTAAAGTGCAGAAATAAAATTGCAGGAAATTAATTAACATGAAATTAAAGGAATTTAAATAAAGAGCAATACATGATAAATATAAAATATTTACATTTAAACAGTACATGCATTCTAAAAATACGTATTCTGGGAATGGGAAGTGACATATCTACCCTCCTTTAGAAAAATTCCGTCCTCGGAATTTCAAATCCAAGCAGGATAGAAACATCAGAGCTGAACTACTCTAGGTATAAGCAATTTAAGTAAGCAATCATTCTACAATGTCAATAGTATGTAACATATCTATGTTGAACATTCTACGATAGCAAGCAATTCTACTTATAAGGTGACAAGCATGAGGAGTTAAGACAATCAAGGTATACAGAAGGAAATATACCTTGTGAGTCAAACAGGTGCGGATACCGTGATCGGATATCATCCTCACGTTCCCACGTTGACTCCCCTAAAGAGTGATGACCCCAAGCAACCCGGACAAGGCTAATTGTTCGGTTCTTGAGTATCTTCTCTCTTCGGTCCAAAATAGACACAGGCTGTTCCTCGTAAGACAGGTTGGTACCAACAACTAGCTCAGAATGATCAAGGATATGGCTTGGGTCCGATACATACCTTCGCAACTGAGATACATGAAATACGTCATGCACCTCTCGTAACGAAGGTGGAAGGGATAAACGATAAGCAACATCGCCTATCCTCTCAAGAATAACAAATGGGCCCACGTACCGCGGACTCAACTTCCCGCGAACGCCAAACCTAATGACCCCACGGGTAGGTGAGATCCTCAAGAACACGTGGTCCCCAACAGAAAACTCTAGCGGCCTACGATGCTGGTCCGCCCAATGACGATGCCGATCCTGTGCAACTCGAAGTCGCTCTCTAATTCCTTTGACCAATTCAACTGTCTGAACAATCATTTCCGGGCCTAACATCTTTCTCTCCCCGATATCATCCCATGCTAGTGGCGACCTACACTTCTTACCATATAGTGCTTCAAACGGCGCCATCTGGATACTGGCTTGATAACTGTTGTTGTATGAGAACTCGACCAAGTGTAGGTGGCTCTCCCAAGATCCTCCAAAATCTAGGGTGCAAGCTCGCAACATGTCTTCTAAAGTCTGAATTGTTCTTTCTGATTGCCCGTCCGTCTGTGGATGGTAAGCCGTGCTAAATCTTAACTTGGTACCCAAGCTATGATGTAAGCTCTTCCAAAAATGTGATGTAAAACGGGTATCTCTGTCTGACACAATACTGACTGGAACCCCATGCTGCCTGACTATCTGCTGCATATATAATTCTGCCAACTTCTCCGTAGATTGCCCTACTCTAAAAGGAAGAAAGTGCGCCACCTTTGTAAGCCGATCTACTATCACCCAAATAGCATTTTTACCACTTGGTGATCTTGGTAAACCGGTCACAAAGTCCATTGTAATATGTTCCCACTTACATTCCTGGATAGGAAGCGGTTGCAATAACCCAGCTGGCCTCTGCTGTTCTGCCTTCACTTGCTGACATACCAAGCAACGGGAAACAAATCTAGCTATCTCCCTCTTCATCCCATTCCACCAGAAGTGCTGCTTGATATCTTGGTACATCTTGGTCCCTCCAGGGTGAATAGAATACTGAGAGCTGTGAGCTTCTGCCATAACCTCCTGTCTGATATCTCCACTAGGCACACATAGACGTGACCCAAACCTAAGTGTACCATCTTCATGAATTCTCATCTCCTTCCTGAGTCCTGACTCACATTCTGTCCTAAGCTTCTGAATCCTTGGGTCTTGTGCCTGAGCTGCCTTGATCCTATCTACCAAGTTGGATTGAACTTGTAGACTCGCCAGAACTCCTACATCACTAGGAAGTACAACCTCGATGCCCATTTCCTGAAGGTCTTCTAAGATATGCCTCTGTGTTGTTAACATAAATGCGCCGCCTCTCCTGCTGAGAGCGTCTGCTACCACATTAGCCTTGCCTGGATGATACTGAAGCTCCACGTCATAGTCCTTGATCAACTCCAACCATCTCCTCTGCCTCATGTTTAGTTCCTTCTGAGTAAAGATGTACTTCAGACTTTTATGGTCCGTGTACATATCCACTCGATCACCATATAAGTAATGCCTCCATAGCTTCAAAGCAAATACTACTGCCGCCAACTCCAAAACATGAGTTGGATAATTCTTCTCGTGGTCCCGAAGTTGCCTAGATGCATATGCTATCACCTTTCCATGCTGCATTAGGACACATCCAAGTCCTTTACCTGATGCATCACAATAAACGGTAAAACCTCCGGGTCCAACTGGCAATGTAAGAATAGGCGCTGATATCAACTTCTGCTTCAGATTCTCAAATGATGTCTGGCATTCTGGCGACCAGACGAATGGTACATCCTTCCGTGTCAAGCGGGTCATGGGTGCTGAAAGCCTTGCAAAGTCTGACACGAACCTTCTGTAATAACCCGCCAATCCCAAGAAACTCCGTACATCAGCTACGGTCTTGGGTACTGGCCAACTCTCTACTGCTTCTACCTTCTTGGGATCTACTGCTACTCCAGCTCCTGATATGATATGACCCAAAAATGAAATGTGATTCGTCCAGAACTCACACTTGCTGAGCTTGGCATACAACTGGTTCTCTCTCAGAACCTGTAACACTTTCCTGAGGTGGTCTTCATGCTCCTCTTCACTAGCAGAGTATACGAGAATGTCGTCAAGAAACACAACGACAAACTGATCTAAGTATGGCATAAAGATGCGGTTCATCAAATCCATAAATATTGCTAGAACATTGGTCAAACCAAACGGCATTACTAAGAATTCATAATGCCCATACTTCGACCTGAATGCTGTCTTGGGAATGTCCTCCTTCCGAACCCTCACTTGATGATACCCTGAACGAAGATCTATCTTGGAGAAAACTCTAGCTTTGCTCAACTGATCAAACAAGTCGTCGATCCTGGGTAGTGGGTACTTGTTCTTTACTGTCGCCGCGTTAAGCTTCCTGTAATCAATGCATAATCTGGACGACCCATCCTTCTTTCCCACAAGTACCACTGGTGCTGCCCATGGTGATATGCTAGCTTGGATGAACTTCTTCTCCTTCAGTTCCTCTATGTGTTGATATACCTTAGCCTGCTCCGAGTCCGCCATTCTGTAAACTCGATCTGATATCGGTTTAGTTCCAGGTGCCAATTCTATGCTGAACTCAATATCTCTAACCGGTGGCAGACCTGGAAGTTCTTCAGGAAATACGTCTAGAAACTCTTCAACTACCTTCGGAACTTGAACTTCTTCCATTGTCGTTATTACTCCCTGCTCTTGTTGAGTTGCCTCTGATCTGACTAAGGTGAATCTCTTTATGCCTGGGATATCAAAAGATACACTCCCTCTACGACAATCTATCGTCGCATGACTGTCTTTCAGCCAGTCCATGCCTAAGATAACGTCGAAATTTCCAACAGGAAATTCTATCAACCGGGCGGGTAAGGAATGCCCGCAAACTACAACGCTACATGCTAGAATAACTCTACTAACTCCTACGAGCCCATTACCAGTGAGTATATTTAACCTCCCTGGCAATGCCTCGAATTCCATTCCTAGCCGTGTTGCAAATTGTGCAGATATAAATGAGTGCGATGCTCCCGAATCAAACAATGCTACTGCGGGATAAGAGGCGACGAGAATGTTACCTGCCACAACATCTCCCGATGCCAATGCCTCTTCCAAGGACAGAGTGAATGCCTGCCCTCGACCTCCTTGCTGGTTCCCATGCTGCGGCCTAGCCTGGTGCTGCCGCTGGCCCCTGCCCTGGTGATGTTGGGGTGGTCTATGCTGGTGTTGCTGCATCGGCGGTCCCTGCTGCCGAAACATCTGAGCCTGCGGTACTAATGGACGCTGTGCCAACGGCCTTACTGCCACTGCGGGTCCTCGATACTGCCCTGCCCCTGGTGCTGGCAGAGCAGGAAACTGTTGCACTGGTCCTCCTGACCTCGAATTCATAGGACATGTGGTAACCCGATGATCTGGATTTCCACATATCAAACACAGTCTGTTCAATGTCCGACACACATCTCTAGTGTGTCCCATCTTCCCACAATAAGTGCAGCCCGCCGGGGGTTGCTGGTTCTTCCTCTATTGCTGTTGCTGTTGCCTGGGTGGTGGTGCTGGTTCTCGTATCGCCACATCGTGGATACGAATGCCAGTGGATGGTGCTGTTGTTCGGGGCGCCGCTCTCCCTCCTCCTTCAATCTGACTATGGGATCTCTTCTGACCCCCAGTCCTCACCGCAAGCCTCTGAATAGTGATCTCATGCCTTCGAGTTGCCGTTAATACTTCGTCAAAAGTCTAGTAGTTGTGTCCTTCTATCAATTGTAAGAGCTCAAGGTGAAACCCTTGCTGAAACCTCATGGCCCTCTGGCGCTCTGTTGCTACCATCTCTGGGACGAACCTACTCAATCTGCAGAACTCCGCTGCATAAGCATCTACAGTCTTGCCGGCCTGCCTGAGGTTGATAAACTTCTGTTGTAGCTCAAACTGCGCCACAACCCCATAGTACTTGGTCTTGAATCTTGCTGTGAAATCGTCCCAAGCCACAGGACGCCTGATGCCCACTTCCTCTGATTCCCACCAATCACGTGCGAGATCCTGAAGTAACAATTTCACCTGATCTACACGTTCTTCTGCCGGCACCTTAGCGGCTGTCAGAATAGCCTCAATGTCCTTAAGCCATGCATCTGCTGAAATGGCATCTTCCGTGCCCTCGAAACGGCGGGGATTGTACTTGCAAAACCTGGCGGACGCTCCTGAATCTGTCCTTGCCCCTCTTTCTAAAGCTGTCTGCAATCCTTGGTTGAGGAGCACATTCTGCTCTTGCAACTGAGCGTGCATGCGCTGCTGGGCTAACATCTGATGTTGCTGAGTAGCCATCATTCCTCTCATGATCTCCAGAAGGGCTGGTGTGTCCACTTGGGTAGGTGGAACCGTTGGTGGTGGTGGAACATCCGGATACTGCGATCCAGCTGCTGCTTCCACTATCACTTCTTCCTGGACAGCCTCCTGAGGCGAGACTGGCCCTTGTTGCTGACCAACAGGGTCAGGTTGTCCGTGTTGCTCCTGTTGTTGTCTAGCTCTGACCGATGCGGACGAAGTGCCCCTAAGAAAAGGGACAAGAGAACAATCAAACAACCGGACATGAAGGATCAATGAAGTCAAAGGATACCGGAATGTCAAGCAAGGGTTGAGAATAATGAATCATGAGATCAAGGGGGAACACGTGTGATTGAGACATCCTATAAATCAAAACAACCCACAAGTCTGAAATCAGACCTGCATGGGCCACCACTAAAACCTTGTCACGCCCCAGAACCAGAATACTGGAGACCGGGGGAATGACTCAGCCAGCTACGTATTACGGGTAGATGAATACCGTATAATACGATCAATGCTGTCTAAAAGACAAGGGGGTGCATACTACATGAAAGTCTCGCTATGGTCACTTCACATCTATTGTCTCAATCATTCAAACAAGAAGCAATAACAGAGAACATTTAAGAATAAGCAATAAGGCGTCCCAAACGCTTAGTCAAGATGTTCTTGAGATCTGGCTTTACAAAACATAGCCAAATGATATAGCAACATATACACAATTGTTATCAGCTGCAGTCTGACTTAATTACAATTATGTAAAAGTAAGTACAAGACAATCCGACTAACATGTCGGTGCCAAGCGGCAAAATGTAAAGTAATTAACAAAACGAGCGGGGAAGTAAGGAACCCACTCGAGTCCTCCTGCGATCATTCCTCTAGTATTGACCATCTTGGAGGTAGAGGTAAGCTGAGTCCTCGGGAACCGGCTCTAAATCTGGCCATGCAAAACCAGAGAGGTTAGACCTCTAATAGCAAGTACCGCAAGGAAGCACGATATGAGACATTAAACCAGTAAATAAGAGAATATAATAATAGATCTCTGCTTGCTACTGGGATTCACATAACATCACGACACTTCGAACCAACCTCCCAACCAAACAAGGACAGAAGTTGGCCCGTCATGTCCTGATGCTCTGATCATCTCAGTTAGGTAACAGAGTAGGTACAGTACACAAACAAATCAACTTAAACGGCCATCCAACTCCTACGGCTTACTACTGTGAGCTCCAAGTTATCCTGGAATTATGCAATAAAGATTTCTCAGTTCTTACTATGGACAAGCAAGGCTAGTCGATCCAATCAATCAATTGCGCCAATCATGAATTAGACGAGTCCCAGCGGGACGCCCGTCATCAATATACAATATACAATAAATAGTATTACCAGATACCGCTCCATGCCCGTGTGGCGGGTTTGCAGTATCTGTGGGGACCAGCCGGCCTGTCGGGCACTACTAGTCCCAAGAGGGCTGCCATGTAAGAACTCGGGAATCCATTCTCTCCATGCAATCATTATTTTTATTTAACTTAATAGTCTCTACGTTGAGTGAAATCTCATGCCGTGGATCATGGTCATTCGGAATGAGTACTTTAGTACGGGGTACGATATGCACAACTCTACAACGATGCCCGTGCGGTTAGATTGTAGGTCTTACATAGCGTAATGTAACAATCCAAACTAACCACGGAACAATCATGCCTTGACCATAAAATACACATGCTTCTTTTATAGTAAAATAAATAAATAAATAAATTGAAGCCTGCATGTGTACCTGTATGTCAATATTCGGGATCGGCCAATCGATTATAGTAGTTCATACTTAATATGAACGTGTCTCATTCATTCATTTCAATAAGACGACTAGCCAGTCTCTTAGTTCCATCTAGGAACGCATGATCAATAATTAATCAAGATAACAATCAATGTTAATTAATGCCAAATTCGGAAAATAAACATTGAGAAATAAATAATGTTTGGGAAATAAAGAATCTCATGCGCTGTGGGAAATGATTGGGGAATAAATAAATCTCCTGCACTGTGGGAAATGTTTGGGAAATAAAAAATCTCATGCGCTGTGGGAAAGGTTGGGAATATATATAATATCATGCGCCTGAGGAAAATGATTGGGAAATAAATAAACTCATGCGCTGTGGGAAAGGTTGGGAAATAAATAATATCATGCGCCTGAGAGAAATGATTGGGAAATAAATAAACTCATGCGCTGTGGGAATGCGGCTGTGAGAAATAAATATCATGCGCTGTGGAATAAGATTGGAAAATAAATAATCTCATGCGCCTGAGGAATGAGATTGGGAAATAAATAATCTCATGCGCCTGAGGAATAAGATTGGAAAATAAATAATCCATGCGCCTGAGGAATGAGATTGGGAAACAAATAATCTCATGCGCCTGAGGAATGCGGCTGTGGAAAATAAATATCATGCGCTGTGGAATAAGATTGGGAAATAAATAATCCATGCGCCTGAGGAATGAGATTGGGAAATAAATAATCTCATACGCCTGAGGAATAAGATTGGAGAATAAATAATCCATGCGCCTGAGGAATGAGATTGGGAAATAAATAATCTCATGCGCCTGAGGAATAAGATTGGAGAATAAATAATCCATGCGCCTGAGGAATGAGATTGGGAAACAAATAATCTCATGCGCCTGAGGAATGCCGCTGTGGAAAATAAATATCATGCGCTGTGGAATAAGATTGGGAAATAAATAATCCATGCGCCTAAGGAATGAGATTGGGAAATAAATAATCTCATGCGCCTGAGGAATAAGATTGGAGAATAAATAATCCATGTGCCTGAGGCGCCTGAGGAATAAGATTGGAGAATAAATAATCCATGTGCCTGAGGAATGAGATTGGGAAACAAATAATCTCATGCGCCTGAGGAATGCGGCTGTGGAAAATAAATATCATGCGCTGTGGAATAAGATTGAGAAATAAATAATCCATGCGCCTGAGGAATGAGATTGGGAAATAAATATCATGCGCTGTGGAATAAGAATAATCCATGCGCCTGAGGAATGAGATTGGAAAATAAATAATCTAATGCGCCTGAGGAATGAGATTGGGAAACAAATAATCTCATGCGCTGAGGAATGAGATTGGGAAATAAATAATCTCATGCGGCAGGAATGAGATTGGGAAACAAATAATCTCATGCGCTGTGGGAAAGTTTGGGAAATAAATAACCATGCGCTGTGGAATAAGATTTGGGAAATAAATAATCCATGCGCCTGAGGAATGAAGATTTGATGCGCTGTGGGAATAAGGATTTCCATGCGCCTGAGGACTGTTCTTCTTCTCCAAATTTTCTGAGAACAGAACCATGGGAACCATGGAAGCCATTGCTTCCAAGCTTCATAAATCCTTCATCCCAAGTCCAAATATGGACTTCCATAGGTCAAAATTGGGTAGAACGAAATTCTCTACAACATGGAACCATCAAAACTTGAAGATAACACAGTTTAATCTACAACAAATAAGCCATGGAAATTAAAAATGCTAAGTACTAAAGAGGCTTAGAATCAAATAAGGAGGATGATGGAACAATAATAATGGGGATCCATCAAGAAGCAAGTTGGCACTTGCCTTGCTCTCTTAGGTTGGTGGGAGAGTTATGAGGAAGAAGAAGAGTAATGAAGAGAGAGAAAGGGTTTGGGGATTTAAATGAAGGAGTGGTGGTAGGTGGGGGTTTATTTCGGTTCATGATGAACCAACATAATTAAACCAATCTGAGCCGAACCCATAGCAAAGCTAAAGCAGAGTATAAAAGCAGAAAGTAAAGTGCAGAAATAAAATTGCAGGAAATTAATTAACATGAAATTAAAGGAATTTAAATAAAGAGCAATACATGATAAATATAAAATATTTACATTTAAACAGTACATGCATTCTAAAAATACGTATTCTGGGAATGGGAAGTGACACTCTGCCAGAGAGTCTTCCATGCTATTGAGAATCAACAGTTTACAGATACTGTTTTCTCTAATCCATTTTGCCTGCTTGGACTTAGCAGCGGCAATAACTTCTGCGGTTCCGGTTGTTGGAACGATCGGTTCTTCCTCATTCAGCACGTGGTCAACTTCCACGAGTTGAATGTTTAAGGTTACTTTTCGTTTCCAGATTTGGAAATGTTCGCCGTCGAATTTCTCCAACTTGTTAAAGTCGGTATTGACGAGCGATGCACGTGAGTTATCCATCTTTTCGATATAGCTTTGAGATTGTTAGTCCCTTGGCGAACAATCGATGGAAAAACTCGATTTCAGAAACAATTGTAAAGACAATGTTTCCAGTAACAACACCCTAAAGAAGGTGATGTTGTATTACGAGAATCTAAAAAGATTTCGTATTTTTTCTCGAAGGCAACTGAACCGTATAACTTCTAAAGAGAAGCCACAGTATTCTCGAAGGCAACAGAGGAAGAAGAAAAACTGCTGGGGTGAAAGATCACCGGCGCTCAAAGCTATATCCGCCTTACGGACAAGCCTCCAGGAACCAGCAAGTTCGAAGAGAACTTTAGAACGCTGGCCAAAAATGTCGACTCCTCGGAATAGCATCAGCACTTCTCTCTCTCTGGAAAAATTTCTGAGTGGAAAAATTTCTGAGTATTTTCTGTAACCTTGGAGAGAGGAGATGCTTCTGATATTATAGGCACGAGATGGGCTTTTCAAATTCTGAACGCACGTCCTGGTTTAATGCCAGATCCGGATTTTCTGGATCTGAGCCATTTCCGGATCTGAGCCCACAAGACCCACGGACGTTACATACGTACGTCCCGTACGCCCCGCTCGCCACGCAGGGTCGCGCAACTAAAGCGCACAATGCGCCTTGCGACGAGCTGTCGTGCTAAGTGCAAAGTGCCATCAAAAAGCCACATTAAGCCTCAAAAGCCACATTAAGCCTCAAAAGCCCATTAGCCTAAGCCCGAGCCCGAGCCCGAGCCCGAGTCCGAGCCCGAGTCCGAGTCGCTAAGCCCCTTCGGGGCTTAGCTCCAATAGATTTAACTCTATTTTTATTTGGCCAAAAGTTGGTTTCTTATTCTCACCTCTATGTAAAATCCCCCCACATGGCACCCTCCATTGGGCCTCAACCCATGTGCATCTCTCTATTCCTTCATAAGTAATATATAGAGATACATATTGGTGTGATTTTCCGATGTGGGACTATCTTTTAACAATAGAATGTTGTGAACACACAACACATAGAATAAAACACCAACAATTTTTACATTTGTATACAATCAGGACCAAACATAACTATCAAAATTCAGAAACATCTCTCTACGTGGATGACTTACATATCTATATCTTTTATTTAGTTTATTCACCTAGATGTGGAATAGGTCTTCAAAATTTATTCGGGTTTTTTTGTTCACAAAGCAAACCAGTCATTGTAACTATAAGATGCTTTCTTACTTCTAAAGAAGATAAAGGATAAAAAATAATTTAACGGCTGAATTTTAAAAAATTATGATGTAAAACTACATTGAATGAGAATCAACCTTTTTTTATAGATAACTAACAAATAATCTTGAATGTACGGTCTATCATTGCATTCTTGAAAACCATAATTATGCAGTGGTTTGTTAAATAATATTCTTGTCTTTCAAAAATTTGTAATAAGATAGAAAGATGAATGTCTACATACTTTGGGAAATTGTATGGAAGAAGGAAAAGAAAAACTCAATCATAGTCATAAATTAGTAATTTTAAAGAGTAAGTATGATACCTGAACTATCTAGTGGGATTGACTGATGATTAGATATTAGTAATTTGGAACATCAAAAAATTATTTGATTAATTCTTCGGAATAACATTAGAAGGCTATGATTCTTAATTTACGACAAAATTAAAATGAGATATATCTATCAAGAATGACTAAAATCACTTTATTCTATATGAGACTTGTGTCTTCTTTTTGTACTGGGTGTAAAATTAGTAGACCGAAGATGAACCAATAGTTAAGGATTATAGATTATTAATGAAGGAGGAAACTGCATTAGGCGATATTTTTGTTGTTTTCATAATGCAAATTCTACATAACACTTTGCAAATTTATAATTTGACATTTATAATATTCTTTGTTAGGATATTGAATAGTATATAGCACATTCTCTTCTGATGCTCAACAAACCGGAATATCTCATCTAGGACTAACAATATTAGTTTATTTATACATTTTAATGCATGAGTTTCAATTTTATTATGATGCAAATTATCTTGTACATTAAATAGAATTAAACATGTTTAACATTCTATACCTATAAGTTCATTATGATCTAAAACAAATATCTTATAATATAAAAGTTAGGTTTTGTTATGTTTAATCTTGTAGCAAGAATGTATTATTTCAGTTTCTTTTATTAGTCTTGAGGCCTACCATTTATCTACTAATGCCAATAAACTTTACTTCCTCACTTCGTCCCTAGTCTTACTCACGAGCGCACGTGGATGAAATTAAGAATGAAACACTATACGAGGAACTTCTTATTCCTTCTTCTATTACTTTTCATCTTCTGGGGTACTAATCTCTCTTAACATTTTATGATTATTTTTCTAATATACTTAAGATCCTAACTATTGAACAAATTTTCTCCTTTGTAGACAAGGATATAATGAGAGTAGACGGTCTTATTCAAATTGATCTACAACTATGTACACATCTAAGTGGAAACTTTAAAGGAATTAACTTTAGCCACAACAATTGTGTCTGGTCAGGGTGAGAAATACAAGAATGGAAAGTGCAAAGGAGTTTTCTTGATATTTACCAAGTGTTGGTGCCGAGATTTTTGTCCAAGACCACCTGATCATGTCAACTATCCTCATAAGTCGGTCCCAAAACCCAATTGGCCGTGGTAGCGGGTTGACCTGTGTGTTTATCCTTCGATAATTATTCTTCTCCTTGTATAGTGTTTTAACATAGCCCCAGTCATAGAGATCTTGCATTTCCATTTGCTCTTCTGTTACCAAGATACAATTATTTGTATTTAACAACCGTTGACCCATGAATATTTCGTTAACTCATCAGGTGTGTGGAATGAAACCAAGAAACAATAGTGCGTACCTCTATATTTGCATATTCTGCATCTTAAGCATATCCAAGCTTTTTCTTCCATTGATAAATATATTGACTTCACCAGTAGTCGCCACAAGAGCAAACTCCATCTCTGAAATGATGGAACCTTTTGGAATCTCTCACCACAATTTCCCGGTTAACAATCATCGAAATGAACTTGGTTGCATCATGGCAATCCCCGCAAACTCTAAGGTTCTTTATGACCACAATCCGTGTTCCAGGCCCAGTGTTCAGTAACCCAAAGGCGATTGCCAGTCTCTCGCTATGGCTACAAAGCATTCTCTCTTTTACTTCCTCCTCAAGGTCATGGAACACAAACTCTGTTCTCGCAACGTAACCCAGTTTTCTCATCTCTCTGTCTAATCTCTCCAACATCTCTACAATTTTCTCATACTGGGGGTGGCTCTTGTCCTCCATCAAAAACCCATGAAGCTTCCCGTTCACCTCGACTAAACTATATCCGGGGACTTTCCTTGTTCTGAATTTCTTCATTACCCTTCTAACCTCAACAACTTTGTCCCAATTCCTTGCCGCCGCATAAACATTTGAAACTAGTGAATAAATCCCCAAATCATCTGGATTTAGGTCTAGAACCTTCTTCGCTATAGACTCTCCGAGATCCAACTTCTTGTGATTATGACAACCAGAAAGAAGAGCAACCCAAACTCCAATTCCTGGCTCAATCACCATCGATTGAACTAGCCTGTGTGCTTCTTCCAAGTGACCGGCACGAGCTAAAAGATCCACCATACAAGCATAGTGCTTCTCCTCTGGTTCAATTCCGAATTCCTTCTTCATGAGACCAAACCAATAACGGCCCTCTTTCACAAGCCCTGAATGGCTAAACGCGGATAAGAGGGAAGAAAATGTCACATCATCGGGTCCCAACTCACTATCTTTCATCTCAAGAAAGAGAGAAAGGGCATCCCTGCCACGGCCATGAACACCATAACTAGCAATCATTGCATTCCATAGGACCGAGTCCCTCGAGCTAATTCTATCGAAGAGGGCACGGGCGCTCGAGAGGCTCCCGCACTTTGAGTACATGTCCATCAGAGCCGTGCCCAAGATGCACTCCAGCTCCATCCTCCTCATGATGAACCCGTGCACTGATCTGCCTAGTTTCAAGAACCCAATTTGCGAGCAAGCTGATGATGTGCTCACGAGCGCTACCAGATCAGGCTGGAACCCATGATCCTGCATCTCAATCAACTTCTGAAGCGCGTCGCCTGCTAAGCCATTCTGAGTGTACCCAGAGATCAGTGCACTCCACGAGACGACATTCTTGCACCGCATCCTATCAAAGATCATGCCGGCAGCCTCCATCTCCCCGTTCTTGGCATACATATCCACCAGACAGGTCTCGACAACAACATCCATCCTCATCCCCAACCGGATCAAACGCCCGTGAACCGACCTTCCCATCCTCGTATCCCCCAGTTCGGCGCAGGCCCGGGCAAGGCCGACCATGACGATCCCATCCTCCTCCACCCCGTCCAGTCTCATCCTCCGATACGCTCGGATCGCCTCGACGGGCTGGCGGGCATTCACGAAACCCGTAACCATCGTGGTCCACGAGACCAGATCCCTCTTGGGCATTCCGTCGAACACCTCCGCCGCTCCTTCCATGTCCCCACATTTCGCGTAAAGGTTCACGAGCGAGGAGCAAACGAACAAGTCCCGGCTGTAACCGAGACTGTCCGCGTGGCTCCGTACCTCCTCCCCGGAGCTCAAGTCCGATAGCTGCGCGCACGCCTTGAGGGAAACGGTGAAGGTGGAGCTGTCGGGAAGGGGCCGGCCGACCGAGAGTAGGTGCCGGTAGAGGGAGAGGACCTGGTGGGGGGAGCCGCAGCGGGAGAGGGCGATGAGGAGGGAATTGTAGGCCAAGATGGACGGCCGGGATGTGGTCCGGAGGACGGAACGGGCGGCCGGGATGTCCTCTAGACGGGAGTAGGCGGCGATGAGGTGGGCCGGGGCGTGGGGAGTGCGGGAGAGGGAACCGGTAAGGATGAGGAGGGCGTGGATACGGGCAAGGGTTAGCGGGTTGCCGACGGAGGTTAGGATGGGTTTGAGATGGTACATCGTGGAGTGGAGCATCACTCCTCCTCCATCAAAGTTAGGGGGTGTGCTTTTTTCACTTTTACGTGGGGGTCTCACTAGACCTGTAAGTGGGCCGGTCCGGCACGAAAATTGTGTGGGCCGGTCAGGGCTGGGCCCGGGCCCCTTGAGCCCATGAATTGTAGCGGGTCGGACTGGACCGGACCAAGGGTTGAAAATCTCGGCCCAGTCCGACACGTGACCCACGGTACAGTGGACTTCAGGTCGAGCCGGGCCGGGCTGGACCGTACCGGGTCTTTATTGGCACGTGAAATTTGGCCATTCATTTTCGTTCTTCTCTCAAAAAATTTGTATATTAATTACAATCATTTTTTTAAACACAAAAGATTGAACATCCAACGTGTTTTCATATATGTTTTTCAACTATCACATATATTTACGTAGATTAACATAACATAATAACATGATTAAGTTTTCTAAATATTAATAACAATCATTTTTTTGATAGAAAAACTACTTGATTCTTATTTATTTGGGTGGGTCGGACCGGGCCGGGCTTGGACTTCGGGCCGGGCCTATGTTATGGGCCGATATATGTAGCCCGGCACGACCCAATATACGAGGCCGGGCCCACGATTAATTGTGCCGGGCCGACACATGGGCAAAATTTTCGGACCGGGCTCGTGCAGGGCTGGGCCGGTTCGGCCCAATTGACATGTCTAGTCTCACTTATAAGAGCATCCACAATATGAGAGATTTCCAGTGCTACATTTTGATTTTAGTTAACTTTTGTAGCATTTGAAGGCTGCAGTGAGCACTTGTTCATACTTGAAAATTGCTATAAATCTAAGAGACATTCCAAATTTGGACCGTGTCAATAGCTCCGTTATATTAATTTATGGGCCCGTTAAATTAACCGTTCTTACCGAACAAAAAAAAAAGAAGATAAAGAGAAAAAGATAAAGTATTTAATTTTGGTGTGTTTCATTTATGTGCTACTATGAAGGAGACCTCAAAAAATAATAATTTATATAATTTTTAATGATTTGAAGTATGTGTTTTGAGTATATCCACTATGATGCTATCAATCCAACCTAACCGGGATAGTATATGCGTCCACGCTGGGCTGGGTCGGACCGACCCGACTCGACCAGGATATTTTTCGACCGGCCGATTTAGACTGGTGGGACACGAGGCCCAGTAAGAACCTCGGTGCTGTCCGAACACCAATTAATGGACGAATCATCCCTTTAACCCAAACAAAATCCACTGCAAGGGTCTTTTTGTCGAATAAGGGCCTGTTTGGATAGATGTAACTTTATGAAAGTGTGAAAGTGGCACTTACACCATAATGAGTTTCAGTTGAAAGTGTGAAAGTGGCACTTTCCAAAATGTGTTTGGATGATGTACTTTTTGTCTCCTGTAAGTGGAAAAAAAAATGGATTTAGGCCTCGTTTGGTTCACGGATTCAAGGAATCCGGAAAGGAAACTTGTTCCTTTCCTTTGTTTGGTAGCCACAAACTTGGAAAACACTTTCCTGACATGGTGGAAAATAGGACGGAAAATGATTCCTCTCATGACCCATGGGATTCATTTTCCCTCCTCCTTTTCCAACATTAATTACCAACATTATGACAAAAGTAACCTTGATTTATTACATATTTTACCAATTAACTCTTCATTGTAATTATGTTGACATTGGATATTGTTGGAACAATGATATATTTTTTCTTTCCTTTCCTACACCAATCAAACATAGGAAAGGAAATTTGATAGGAATTCTACTTTCCCATCCCCATGGAAAATACATGGGAATTGATTTCCTTTCCGTGAACCAAACGAGGCCTTAGTGTTTGGATGGTTGTTGAAAGTGAAGAAAAATGAGTTCGGTTGTTTGGATTGTTGAAAGTGGAAGTTGGTTTGAGATATGATAATACTAGGTATAGTTACCCCCAAAATAATTAATAAATACAACATTTCTAAAATAAAATAATATTCTCGTAAATAAATAAAAATCTTATAGACAAATTAAATTAATTATGATAATTAAATTAATTACCATAAACAAAAAAAACACAATAAGAACGGAAGTTAATTACCTTAGGCCAATTAAGTTAATTATAATAATTAAGCATTACCATTAAAATAATTTCATCTGGACTCTTCTTCTTGTTCAATGTTTTTTTTTTTCAAACACTCTCACTCACTCTCTCTCTCTCTATCTACGAATTATTTACTCAGCATTCTCCCCACCACCAGACACTTCTTTCTTCTGGGGTCTTCTTTTTCTTCTATGGTTTTTTTTTTTTTTTTTTTCAAATCCTCTCTCTCTCTCTCGAATCCTCCTCCTCCTTCTTCATTCTTCTTCTACTTTCTCTGGACTCTCTCTGGACTCTTCTTCGGATCTTCCTATCTCTCTGCTCTTCTTCTTCCTATGTACTCTTCTTATTACTCTCCCTCTTCTCCTCTGTACGCACCGCCACCGCCACCGCCACCGGTCCCTACTACCACCGCCACCACCACCACCACAACAACACCCTCACCAGTCTCCGGCCACTACCGCCACCGCCACCAGTCCCTACTGCCACCGCCACCACCACAACAACACCCCCACCGGTCTCCGGCCGCCACCGCTACCACACCACCACCTCCCTGCCTCTTCCCCACTCCTTCCCCGACCACCACCTCCCTGCACTTCATCCGAGTTCCCTCAAAAAAGTGAGGGTGGTGAAAGTGAACAAAAAGTGGGTGGACAAGAACTGCATAAGCGTCATGTCAAGTAAAAAATTTCACTTTCAAACGTTCAGCCAAACAGCTGAACTCATGTGAGTTTCAGTTGGAGTTGCAATTTTTTTTCCAAATTCATCCAGTTGCAGGGAACCAAACAGCTCCTAAGATAGGCGACCATGTCACTGACAAAAAAGAGGAGGAGTTTGGTATGTGGCCCTCTACTTTTTCACTATTTATATGGTGGCCCTCGTCAACTTTTAATTTCTTTTATAACCCTTATTTGAATATACAACCACATAATCTTCCGATTTATATATATAGTATGTACAATAATACCAAATTATTAGTAAAATACTTCAAGGTCCTTCCTATGAGATAAAAGAAAATTTGAATCCAACTTTCCTTGGGAAGCAAAAATTAAATCACTTGTTAAATGTCACAATACTTTTCTTTATTTGCATTACTCTTCCATTTTTCCAACAATTAATGATCTATTAAACACTCACAAACTCAACTTTAACATCATCAATTGGGGCAATTTACTACACTCGGACAAGTGAATATCACATATTAGACTTGTATATTACAAGTTATGTTAATTCAGAAAAAATAAATTCAAACGACATATAAAAATAGTAATTAAACATAATAGTTATTCTTATAATAATTCTACATATAATATAATTTACGTAATATAAAATTAATTTAATAGAAACAAATATTATTTGAATAATATCAATTATAATAATTTAAAATTATTAAAAAATATAAACAAGGATATAAATATAAGAACAATTAGAACAAATTATTTAATATAAAATATGAATTATATAGGTTTGTGATTATTAATCTAATACGTACCATACAAACGATAACACCCAATAAATTAAAAAAAAATACAAAAAGAAGCTTTAATATTTAAATAAATACATTATTATAGTTTAGAATACATAAGTATATTGTTCTATATATTATGGGTGTTGCAGATGAACAATAACTTAAAGATAATTATTGTAATTTGTTACGTAGTAATTTGTAACAAACTAATGTTATTTGTTACATTTTGACGTCTGTGTGTTACATAAAAAAAATTCAATGATGCATTTTACTGTTAAACATTACATATAAAGTACTAATATGTAACGTATGCTTGTAACTTGTTACATGTTACAAGGATAATGTGTGGATCTCCATGTAACTTGTTACATGTTACTACTATTTGTTTGTGACATATAGTGTACGTGTGTGACATTATCTGTAACTTGTAACATTTATCTAACGTTCGTCTATTGCATCTAACATGTGACCTTATTATCTAACTTGTGACTTTAGTAACGAACTTATGGTAATAATATGCAACGTATGCCTTTTACTGTTAAACATTACATATAAAAGTACTAATATGTAACGTATGCTTGTAACTTGTTACATGTTACAAGGATAATGTGTGGATCTCCATGTAACTTGTTACATGTTATTACTATTTGTTTGTGACATATAGTGTACGTGTGTGACATTATCTGTAACTTGTAACATTTATCTAACGTTCGTCCATTGCATCTAACATGTGACCTTATTATCTAACTTGTGACTTTAGTAACGAAGTTATGGTAATAATATGCAACGTGCGATATTTTTACAAACATGTGATATTGGTATCTAAATTGTTATCTGTTCAAGTGATTTGTGACAGTTGTAGTCAACTAGTTATGTTAATATTCAACTTTTAAATATTGGTACATAAATGGTGATAGTGATGTATAACATTCCGCTGCTCCTATTTATCTTGGACGCTGATAAAATACCTGAACATTATGTCAAAGTATATTTTTCGAAAGTAGTCCACGACTATTGTGCTGTTGGCACCTAAAAAAGTACTAAGGACAAAATAGTCCATTTTTTTAGAAATATGTCAAATCACAAAATTAACGTTGTGGGCAAACTCGTCAGTCTAAAAGAGTCCGCAGGCACGAAGAAGGTCTCGATTGGAGCTAGGTAGCAAAAACAACAACAACAAAAAAACATGATTGTAGGCAAATTTAGACAAAAGGAGACAAAATATAACCTTAGGCTGTGTTTGATTGGGCTTTTTTTTCATGGAAAATATTTTCATCACAAATTTTCCACCAATTGTAGTGTTTGATAGCATATATTTTCCATGGAATTATTTTCCAAAAAACTATCATTTTCTATATTTTCATCTAAAATAGTGAAAAACAAAACTTGTCCAATCCATAGGAAAATATTATTTTCCATGAAAAATAACTATTTTTCGTAGAAAATAATGGCAATCAAACACCCAAATTAAGTTTTCCATGAATTTTTTTTTAAATTCCATGAAATTTTTTCCTTAGAAAAATAATTCCATGGAATTAATTTCTTTTTCACATATTTTCCACCTTGCAATCACAGAGTTTGACAACACATCAAGTGATTCGAAATTTAAAACTTATGGACATGAAATACATCAAACACAGAGTTTGAGAACACAATTAGCGGACGTTTGGTATGCGAAATGCTATATAGTCGGAAATTCTATACTTCCGGAAATCAAATTCCAATGAATTAAATTTTCTGAAAAATTACATTTCCATATTGTTTGGTGACAAATATAAATATTCCCGGAAAAAATAAATAATAATAATAACGAAAGAAATGAACAAATATAAAAAAAAATCGGTAAAAAACGACAAAAAAATCGGTAAAAACGAAAAAAATGGTAAAAAAGACAAAAAATGGTAAAAACGACAAAATAACAAAAAACGACAAAAATGATGACAAACGACAAAAATCGGTTAAAACGACAAAAATGACCAAAAAGAAAAGCGACAAAAAATGTATAAACGACAAAATTAACAAAAAAGGATAAAAACGACAAAAATAACCAAAACACGACAAAAACGACATAAAATCGGTAAAAACGATAAAAAAAACCAAAATGCGACAAAAATGACAAAAAAAACAAAAAAAAAATCGGTTAAAAACGATAAAAAATAACCAAAAAGCGACAAAAGCGAAAAATAATCGATAAAAACGACAAAAAAAGGACAAAATTTCGGTTAAAACGACAAAAAATAACGAAAAAAAGCGACAAAAACGACAAAAAAGTTGGTAAAAGCGACAAAAAAGCGACAAAAATGACAAAAAAAGACATAAAATCAGTAAAAATGACCAAAAAGCGACAAAAACGATAAAAAATCGACTAAAAATCGGTAAAAACAACAAAAAAAAAAGGCTAAAAAACGACAAAAAAATAATCGCTTAAAAACGACAAAAATTGACAAAAAAATCGACAAAAAGGACAAAAATTGGGTTAAAACGACAAAAACTAATTAAAAAAGTGACAAAAAGACAAAATGGATAAAAACGACAAAAATTGCTTAAAACGACAAAAAATTGGTAAAAAACGACAACAAATGACAAAAAAGCGATAAAAACGACACACAAAAAAATGTTCAAAACTAATCAAAACTGATCAAAAAAGAAGAAAAAAAATTTAGACAATTTTTTTTTGTCCGACAAAAAAAAAAAAAAACCCACCTGATAGAATTTCCATATTTTGTGGATAAACTATTTATCCGGGTATTAGAATAAATTTTTTATAAGCCAAATAAACGTGGTAATAGATTCTCATCTTAAATTTTTCGAAAAAAAAAAAATATCGCGTCCTTAAAGTAAAATGAAATTTTAGAGAACAACTAATTAAAGGATTCAACGGGCCCACATTTCAACAGATGTTGGCATTGTCCTCCTTAGGGGCTTCTTTTAGGTATAAATATAATTATTGGACATGATATCTTTTAAATTTGTAGCATAATTATATATAAAAAAAAAGTGGAAGTGGGTATCAAGTTTTCCAAAAACAAATCTTGCTATCACTTTGCATGTAACGTTAGAAAGGGAACAAGCTATCACTCGGTCAGCTCATTCAAAAAAGAAGAAGCGTGAGTCCATTTTTGTTCACCGACAAGAAATTGTGTTCGTTTCATTAAAGGGTTGGGACTTCTCAACCTAAAACCTTTTTTTTTTCATTATTATGAGAAGTGTGAGAGAACTTAAGTAAATAATTAAAGTAATTTAGATTTGTATATGACATCTCTTGAGTATAATGTTACGGACAATGCTATCAAACAAATATCTACTATTATAAGGGAGCTTCAAAACGACTTAATACTGAGTCGTCTAAGCTGTATGTATATCGTCAACAATTTAATTTTTTTAAAAAAGAATTATGTAAAAATTTGTTGAAATAAGTTTAAATTTGTTACATATGTTTAACATGGAAAATTGAACTCAACCAAACAAGAAGACTACCTCCCACCTTAACCACATGAGTTAGTAGAAATATTTGACTATAATTGGATAATATTCTTATTATACACTAAAAGCACATGCATTTACTAGTAGAATTATAATCCCTTACAACAATATCGGAAAAAAAAAAACCTTTACAACATACACATGTGTAACACCCTGTTTTCTGAAATAGGGATTTTTGAAAAATTATTATTTTTATTATTATTTAATGGTGTTTAGGGCATGATATGGTTTAGGGTGATTATTAGTGTACTTAGAACCATTTTCTAAGTCATGCAAAGTCATGACTTATGACTTTGTGATTTTGGTTAGTATAACTTAGTGTAAACCCTAGTTTTCCTTAACCTAGAAGTTGCCATGACCATGAGAGCTTAGCCATAGGCTTAGAACATCAAATTAGTAGTTTTTGGCCAAAAGGGTATTTTGGTAATTTACTAGACTTTATTTGTGATTATGTGATTTTAATATTATTTTAATCATGGTTGAGTACCATGACTAGTCCCTAACCTATTCCACCCTAAACTAGAGGTTAGCCACTAACCTAGAAGCTATAGGATGGATATTTAGCATAGGTTAAAGCAAGTTAAATATCTAGTTTACCTTTATTTGATATTTTGCTTAAACCATGCAAAATATCAAGACCTTTACACAAAGTCCAAGCCTTAGCCATGAAGGAAGGGCTAGGACAACCCCCCCCCCCCCCCCCCCCATGCCAGGCCGGCCATAGGGCACCCCCCTAGCAGCCCACATTTCTATATAATCCCATTGTGTTAATCATGAAAAATTTACTGAATTTTAATCCTAGAAAATCCCTTTTCCTTCAACACCCACAACTTGAGCATATAGATCCAAATTCACTCTAGTCTTTTGCAGGGATCTCACTACATCAGGATACTAAGGGAGGATAGCAATCAAGAATTTGGAGGCTTTGGACATCATCAAGTGAAGGACACACCCCCCTCTCCTTGATTTTCCTTGGATTTGCACAAATAGGTAAATTCCCTCAAACTTAGTTAAAATCTGTTTTTCTTCATAGATGCATTCATATAGGACTACCATAATGTGGGTAAAATTTGGTGGAAATTAGAAGTGGTTTGGTGTCCGTATCGGACACGTATCATAGGGTAGAAACCTTGTTTGTTGAAATGCCACATAGATGGTTTTTTATTTTTTTTTCAAAACAAATTACACTTTAGCTAGCCTAGACATGTAGGACACGAAACAACTTGACTGAGCACATTTCTGTGCTGGTCCGTGTCCAAAATGGACACGAACTCGCAGCACGAGGCCACGCGTGCATGCCCTGCTACTCGACACTTAGCACAGACACTGTGGGACAGTGGACACGTAAAAATTTACACAGAGGAGGGGGCAACCTCTGACATGCCCCCCCTCGAGTTTGAGACCGTGGTGTCGTGTCGAGAGAGCACGGACACGTGCACTGGTCGTGCAGTCAGCGCACAGCACTCGGGGGGCCAACTTCGTGCGTTCGTGTCGACGTGGACACGACACTTGGGCACCCGTGGTGACACGAGTGTGTAGCCAATCATGGGTGCGAACACGTGGACACGAGCACGGGTGTGTCGTGTCCTGTGTCGCGAACACGAGACGCACGACCGCGTGCACGACGCGGTCTGAAAAACGCGCGTATCAGTCGTGTTTTCACGAATGATACGGTCTTCGTACCGTGTCCTGGATCAACATGGACACGGTACAGGGTGTTGGACACGTGCAAACCCCTAGGTGACATTCGTGCACGAGCCACGAGACACGAGAGTGTGTGTGTCGTGTCCTAGGGTGATTTACACGCCGCGTGCACGATACTGTGTGTGTGCGTGTGTATCAGTTTATCCGAGTGAGGGTTTCGTGTGTTTGGACACGTGAAACTGTGTCGTGGTGTCGTGTCAGGTACCTAGGATACTAGGGTATCTATGGGGTGTTAGTTACCAACCGATTGTTTCGAGTCTTAGCTCGATTTAGTATGGGTAAATCAAGTTACCCTGTTTCGAAATACACAGTCCACTGTTCTCAGGTTTTAGGATTTTCCAGTTTTTGCAAAAGTGGATTTCAAAACCTATTTTGTTAAGATTAATACATTGTATGAGTGTATTTTAGTACATATATGTGTAGTATATATGTATATGTGAGTGTGGGTGAGTTTTGGGGAAAATTGGTTGGGTATTTGTGAAGTTATGTATATATATACATATGTATGTATATATGTTATTGTGTGTGTGTTGGGGAGCCAACTTTGGTCCCAGAATTTCTGGAACCACTCCCCCCCCTGTCCAGCCTTCACTGTTCCTCCCTCTCTCACTGTCCTCACTCTCTCTTTCACTCTATGTCCCTCTCTCTTCCCTCTCTTTATATATATAGTATATATAAGTTTTATATATATAGATATATATATATATGTATATATATATTGATATATATATATATATTTGTATTAGGTCACATATATAGTGTATCATATGTATGTGGGTTTTTGGGTATTGTATATATGGTATTCCCATATAGGTATATAGATAGTAGATTGATGTGTGTGTATATATATATATATATATATATATATATATATATATATATATATATATATATATATAACTTACTATAGGGCTATATGAAAACCCTATGACTAGCCCATGGCCTATGGCCAAGATTATTAGCCTATGGCTTGGGGCTAGCCCTAATGGCCCAAAACCAACTTGTTGACCCTTGTTGACTAAGGGTTGACTGTAGCTTCCCTTCCCGTAAATTTTAAAATATTATTTATTTTTATGGTAATTTTCAGATTTTATAAATAATTAATTATTGGCTTATTGAATTCGTTATTATTATTAGTATTTTTATTATGGTTATTATTCGAATAAAATTATCTATTAATATTAGTTATTATCATTTTATTGATTATCAAGAGATATATGTGTATGTATAAATATATTTTAGGTATGTGTATGGTTATGCATATACAATATGTTTTATATATGATTGGTAAATGTATATATATATGTATTTATGTAAATAGGCAGCTGTATATAAATATAGATATAGGTGAATACAAATATGGACATATTATATATGTGTATGTGTTTAGATAAATAATATGTATATATGTATATATGTATGTATATACGTTTCTAGATATATATTAATGTATTAGTGTAAAAAGAAAAAAGAAAAAAAAGAAAAAGAGAAAAAGCAGCAGGGAGCAGTTGCTCCCTCGGCCCAAAGGCCGAACCCCCCCCCCCCCCATCATAAGTTCTGTTCAAAACAGAACTGTGAGATTTATATAATGTATTCGTTTTGTTACAGAGAGAAGCTACCAAACCGAGCCAATGTCTTTCCCCCGTGAACCCGAGATAGCCCACCTGGGCTGGGACTTTCCTCCCCAAACGAGCAAAACCCGAGCAGTCTTAAACCCCCGGTTCGCGTACGGTATTTAATAGAGAGCGAGAGAGTTTCGCATGGAAACCCTAGCAAACTCGCGCAAGCCCGCGCCGCCACCACAGCGCGCCCCAGGCGTCGCGCACACCTGCACGACGTCGGCAACCGGCCAGAGCGCCGCCGCGCGCCACCGGTCGCGCGAACCCAGCAGACGCGCGCGCGCACGTGTAGAGATGAGAACGCAGCAGAGCAATAGTTGAGGTAACTTCTCTCTCCCGTTTCTCCCTCGTCTCTCAACGAAATTTCGATCCGAAAGATGTTTTAGAAAGCCTATATGACCCTCTAGAGGCCCCATCAAATAGGTTACAATATAGTCGAGCCTTCGATTCGCAAAATCGAGGCAAACATCGACGAAAAACCCATTCGAAAACTGTGCATACACAGTCCAAATGTCCAAGTTTGAAGATCAATTCTGATCGATCTAATGCCATTTTAGAAATTCTATTTGAACAGAATTTTAGACAACCTATACGAGTTCGAAACCTTTCTTTTACTTTTATTTTTCATCAATTATATCCCTGTTAAAACTGTTTCAAAGTTTCCCAAAAATCTGTTTTTAAAACAATAGAAAAACTAGAAAATCGCTCCACACGACGTCCGTCCCGTCATTCCGGGCGACGTGGTCGCGCACCGTAAGCATCGAAAGCTGCGTAACAGCTTCGTGGTCGTGTGGGCTTTGACGAAATTCAAATTGGTCGCGTGTGTGCGACGAATTCGACGCGTATCCGTCGGAATCGCCCCGTATCCGTCCAATGCAAATTCAGTCATAACTTCGTGCACGCTCGTCAGATCGAGACGAAACTTACGCCAACAGGACCGTATCATTTTTTTGGTCCTGTATGCCAAGTTTGGTCCGATTCTGAGACCGTTGATAAAATCATCGTTTTGCGGGCCCCACGGTCCCACTCAACGGGCGATTTTGTGCACGGCCCACCGGAATCCAACTTAGAATATACGGTTGGGTTCGTATCGAAAAACTGGATCCGTAGACATGTAGTTTGATGACTTTAGAGACCGTTGACTCTGGCACGCTTTTCGGTGCAAAGCGGGTCCAACGGCGGACACCGTTTTGACCCGAAATTACCGTTTTGTCCCTGTGTTCAGAATTGGACTTAAGGACCGGCAATCCTAGCTAATTGGACTATTCTGAGATCATTGGTATTATCTATTTCAGCATCCGGGGACTGTTGTACGAGTTTTGACTATGGTGGCATTCTGAGTGGTTCAGGTTATTGGTTATAACACCAGCACAGGATCACAGGCGAGTACAGTTTATTGTCTGCATTTTGATATTGATCTTTACTATATTTCATTGATTAGTCATTGGTTATGTGATTTTTATACTCTATTATAAATTGTTGAGTCGGGAATGAGAAGTACCAAGGATGTGTGATCAGACCGTAGACATTGTAGATATCGTAGACATTGTAGATATCGTAGATATTGTAGATATCGTAGACATTGTAGATATCGTAGACATTGTAGATATCGTAGACATTGTAGATCTTGTAGACATTGTTTATTTTATGCAGTAGACATCGTAGACAGTGTTTATTTTATGCAGTAGACATCGTAGACATTGTTTATTTTATGCAGTAGACATCGTAGACATTGTTTATTTTCTGCAGTAGACATCGTAGACAGTGTTTATATTCTGCAAGTAGATATCATAGACCGTACGGTGTAGCACCCCAGACCGATCACATGTCAAAGGTACTTCTAACGGTGGAAAAGTATATTGGTCTATTTATTACTATTGATTTTCTTACGGCTTTACGGTTATTTTCAAAACTCATGATTGATGCCTAACCTTTGTCTTATAGTCATTTTCTTTATTTGAAATTGCATTCAGTGAATTGTGCTCGTTCCATTCCTGACTGGAAACCAACATTTTCAGGTTAGCCGTGGATTCACTTAGCATGGGAGATACGGGGATACTTGCAGCCAGAAGCCTAGAGACTAGCTAGATAGTTGAGTTGTAGTCATTCTATAATTGTACAAGTTTATGTTTTATGCAAAGGTAAAACTTGTGATCTTGTAAATTAAATTAATCTTGTGAATGAGTATTATTTGTGATTTGATCTTCATGGCCGTGACAGCATTCTACCGCCGACACTGCGACGTAGGCTGGTTTGGACACGTCTCGTATCCGTTTAAAAAAAAATGGGTGCGAGTCATGACAAGTTTTTGTGGTGGCCCATGCAGGTCGGTCTTTGCAAATCATGCGAACTCGTAAAAGTACTTAAGTCAGTTGTACTATTGCGAGCCTGCGACAAGAAAATGCTCATTCGCGAATTATGATTAATTTAATTTAAGTGAATGACTAGAGCTAGGATGTCCCCTATATGAATTTACCAATGGGTAGTCTAGGCCATGGAATTTAGATGAGGAGTCATTAATTTTGATAGTTGTTAGGTCCCCTTAGATACACTATTATCTCTCGATATGGCGACACGATCCAAAGTGGATAGATTATTCACTTGGTGAGACATGGCTTCATATAATTTATGATCTAACCTTGATAATTTGGGCAGATCCTTCTCTTTACCTCTTAGATATCATCCTCATATCGTAGTCGAACTGTCTATTTAGTTTCTAATTGCCCTAGGAATTAATATTTTGTATAAACTCTAATTATTGTTATCCCCATACGGACCTCGAGTTAGTTTCGGTTTAAAGTTTTCCTCAGTGTTTGAATACACATGGAATAGACATTAGAATGTTTGTGTATCTTTTTGTCTTCAGTTATTTCCTTCCCGCTCAATCTTTTATTTTAAAGGTTGATAGGGCAAATATTTATGCCTTATTCCATAGTCAACTTGTTTGAATCTCTAGAAGTTCAGGGATTTATTTACAGATATAGTTACGAGAATGTTAGTTAACTTATACTGGCAGGACAGCAGCGCACTGTCGCCATTTATTTAAATTTTGGAGACTAGGGATTCACTGCAGCCAGCAGCGCACTGGCGAGACACAACCCGTAGAGTTGAAATAAGATTAGGAAAATATCAGTTATAGAATTTGCTAGAGATATGACTAGTGGTCCACTCTTGATCGTAGTTATCCTTGAGCCAATATTGGATAGAGTTAAGTAATGTTCGATTTGTATCATAATTGAGTTACGAAACCAAGGATTACCACAGCCCGATTTTACGGGTGAGGCAAAGTCCTCGGTGAAATGACTTCAGACGTGATTACAAATTAAGGATACTATAGAGGATAGGACAGTGCCCTGTGTGTTCCATAAGATCCGAAGCCAATAATGGTGGAAGTTTTGTAAGTTGGATAGCAGTCTCCCGATCTAGCATTCCGTGATCCTTGTGACCTATTGACGAGGTTATCGACTAACACTAATAGGGTTACCTAAAATATAGAATTTAGAATGACCATAACCCATTAGTCAACCAAGTCCTTGTGGATCAGAAGATAGTAGGAAGACTGTATAAGCAATGACACCAGGAAAGGTTTTGATTATCTCAAAATTTGAACCATTTGTGCCTCATTTCAAATCTTACATGATTATATTTTGAACCACTTGACCAATGCTGCTATTACAGCCTAGTTTTTGCAAGCTTAATCTTTTATCGAGCTTGATTCAAGACACATGTTTATTGGGGACGCCCGCTAACATATTGTCTAAATCAGAATCATTGTATTATGGTCTGATCAACCATGATGCTTTTGGTTCGCACTTCATTTAACTATCCTACGTGGATTGAGATATCGAGGTATCTATGATCTCATCCGCGAATGCTTGACAATTCCTCTTGAATTATACGTTCGTCTTTGAATCACGTGATTGTATTCAGTGACATCTTTCTTGAACTCTTTATTGTTTTTGTCTTTCACTGATTTGGAAAGACAGAAGCTCGTAATTGGTAGAGAGATACCGCGTATCCCCATGGCTATAGTAGTTGTATACACAAGTATAGTTATCATCGGCTGGCCATGCGATTGAGTTACGCGTCCTCCTCTTGACCCCAAACTGCTATTGAGACCTTCTAGCCATTCGAATTTGAGAATGATTAGGGTTTTACCCTTAGTCAGAACGCCAACCTAGGAGACTATATATTCTCAAGAAACCAAATATTGAGAGTCTCTAATTATTTGCTGGTAGCTTGCCTTAACTAGCAACCCTTAAGCCTTGAACCAACCCTTCCTCGACCGAAGCCCACAGTTTAGACATGAGATGAATAGACAAGGCTAAGGACAATAATTTACCGTGACTATGGTAGACATTCATTCCGAGATGGATTTCCAACAAGTATTACCCTAGTCACGTAAATTTTATCATTAAAGCCTAACTAGTACGGGAACCCCATAGTCACTAGCTTAGCCAATACCGTAGCTTAAATACCCTGTCATATTATGACCTACCAGTTGTCAACAACAATGCATGATCACTACAACTCATGTATACTATGGACGAGTAGGTTATTTACTTTATCGACCATATGCCATTGTATACGCTCATTGAGGAACGATCCTTGATTTGACTTATATACTGTATCCCGTTACGCCGTGCCTTATTCTTCATTTACAAGAGTCGAGGTACAGTATCTGGACTTTGGGAACCCTCTAACCTCAACATCCCTAAGACCATGTCCTATTTTTAAGGTGGGTAGACTGTAAGCCTCCTACAATTTTGGAATATACGAGGATTACCGATTGATTAGAACAATTCCTATTAGGATGACAATTAGTGCCCCATGGACTCCCACTTTTCATTTAGATCATTTTGTGTCCCCGGCCGTGTCATTAATATTCGGAGCACGAGACCAGCTGATACCTTCCAACAAATTTTATATGTAAGATCTAGACGAGTTTACTTTCACCTAGGTATATCATGTCCCACTCAAACCCGTCCCCTTGTACTCTATTTTTGGGGTACGACTTTCAGGTTAGAAGGACTAGTTATAACCTTTACCATAGTACCGGTATACTTCCCAACCTCCAGTAGAGCCTTAACCACGATCCCATTCCTTTGACCCAATATATGGTTGTGATCTACTCGAAGCCCACTATGCACATGCCACTAGTGTCCACCCAATTGAGGCCTCATGTGCTACTTAAACAGAAAAGTCACTGAAGGCACACTTTGAGCTTTAGGGACCTAGCTAACCAACCTGACTAGCAACTAGCTCAATCCCCTGGGTAGAAACCTATTCTAAAATACCCTAATCTAGTAGGAATAGTTTTATCATTGAAATCTTGTCCAGTCCATATAGATTGCAATCCAAGGTTTACCCAACCAACGAGGGATGTCCAAACAGGAAGCCCATTTAGACTCAGTAAAACCATCCATGCGTACCACCATTTTTGGACTGTAAACCGAATTATTTGAAATAGGTCCCTATACCTACTATGTAGTCTCCACCTCTTAGAATGCGATGTCATTCGTAACCCTTATTCCATCTACCTGGAAGTTGCGATACGAACTTGTATTGCACTTTATTCCTTGCTCGTGTGGTTAAATAACCACGGAAAAGATCACAATCTTGATTTCTCCTATTTTCGTTCTATTATGGAATTTAATTTAGAATTTTGAGAACGGAACTCCTGTATTGCACGGGTGGCAAGCTCCTCTAAGAACGAATGGTTCTTTGATCTAGCAAGTGACTGGACTAGAGTAGCCCACTCTAGCAAATAAGCCAATGGTTCGTAGACTCCCATCCTATCTGCATCATTGGATACCTTCTACCATTCTTGAAACTCATAATTGCCTTCGATTATTCATACTTTTCTCCCTGTCCTTCCTATTTTAGAGCAACGTATGGTCATGCCTATTAGAATTCACCAATATTTCTTAGCCACTTAGTAAAATTTGTTGCTTGTTTAATTTTGGGATTGCTTAAGATTATAGATGTCATGTACAGTAGATACCTATGGGTAGAAATTTTAGCAACCAGTCGGAAGATCATAAAGTTTTTAGCGACAAAGGATTTGATGGAGTAGTGTGACCAAAGGTGGGTAGAAGTGCTCCAGTATTCGGAATTACGACATGGCATAGGAAGAGGTATAAATAATTTTTGAGAAATTAAATTCGAGGATATTGTGGTAATAGTAGATTTATTTCTATTTTATTATATTTTTATGTTTGAATTTTTGGGCATGGTTACGAGTTAGAATTTCGATGACGAAATTATTTTAAGGTGGGTAGATTTGTAGCTTCCCTTCCCGTAAATTTTAAAATATTATTTATTTTTTTGGTAATTTTCAGATTTTATAAATAATTAATTATTGGCTTATTGAATTTTGTTATTATTATTAGTATTTTTATTATGGTTATTATTCGAATAAAATTATCTATTAATATTAGTTATTATCATTTTATTGATTATCAAGAGATATATGTGTATGTATAAATATATTTTAGGTATGTGTATGGTTATGCATATACAATATGTTTTATATATGATTGGTAAATGTATATATATATGTATTTATGTAAATAGGCAGCTGTATATAAATATAGATATAGGTGAATACAAATATGGACATATTATATATGTGTATGTGTTTAGATAAATAATATGTAAATATGTATATATGTATGTATATACGTTTCTAGATATATATTAATGTATTAGTGTAAAAAGAAAAAAGAAAAAAAAGAAAAAGAGAAAAAGCAGCAGGGAGCAGTTGCTCCCTCGGCCCAAAGGCCGAACCCCCCCCCCCCCCCCCCCCATCATAAGTTCTGTTCAAAACAGAACTGTGAGATTTATATAATGTATTCGTTTTGTTACAGAGAGAAGCTACCAAACCGAGCCAATGTCTTTCCCCCGTGAACCCGAGATAGCCCACCTGGGCTGGGACTTTCCTCCCCAAACCGAGCAAAACCCGAGCAGTCTTAAACCCCCGGTTCGCGTACGGTATTTAATAGAGAGCGAGAGAGCGAGAGAGTTTCGCATGGAAACCCTAGCAAACTCGCGCAAGCCCGCGCCGCCACCACAGCGCGCCCCAGGCGTCGCGCACGCCTGCACGACGTCGGCGACCGGCCAGAGCGCCGCCGCGCGCCACCGGTCGCGCGAACCCAGCAGACGCGCGCGCGCACGTGTAGAGATGAGAACGCAGCAGAGCAATAGTTGAGGTAACTTCTCTCTCCCGTTTCTCCCTCGTCTCTCAACGAAATTTCGATCCGAAAGATGTTTTAGAAAGCCTATATGACCCTCTAGAGGCCCCATCAAATAGGTTACAATATAGTCGAGCCTTCGATTCGCAAAATCGAGGCAAACATCGACGAAAAACCCATTCGAAAACTGTGCATACACAGTCCAAATGTCCAAGTTTGAAGATCAATTCTGATCGATCTAATGCCATTTTAGAAATTCTATTTGAACAGAATTTTAGACAACCTATACGAGTTCGAAACCTCTCTTTTACTTTTATTTTTCATCAATTATATCCCTGTTAAAACTGTTTCAAAGTTTCCCAAAAATCTGTTTTTAAAACAATAGAAAAACTAGAAAATCGCTCCACACGACGTCCGTCCCGTCATTCCGGGCGACGTGGTCGCGCACCGTAAGCATCGAAAGCTGCGTAACAGCTTCGTGGTCGTGTGGGCTTTGACGGAATTCAAATTGGTCGCGTGTGTGCGACGAATTCGACGCGTATCCGTCGGAATCGCCCCGTATCCGTCCAATGCAAATTCAGTCATAACTTCGTGCACGTTCGTCAGATCGAGACGAAACTTACGCCAACAGGACCGTATCATTTTTTTTGGTCCTGTATGCCATGTTTGGTCCGATTCTGAGACCGTTGATAAAATCATCGTTTTACGGGCCCCACGGTCCCACTCAACGGGCGATTTTGTGCACGGCCCACCGGAATCCAACTTAGGACATACGGTTGGGTTCGTATCGGAAAACTGGATCCGTAGACATGTAGTTTGACGACTTTAGAGACCGTTGACTCTGGCACGCTTTTCGGTGCAAAGCGGGTCCAACGGCGGACACCGTTTTGACCCGAAATTATCGTTTTGTCCCTGTGTCCAGAATTGGACTTAAGGATCGGCAATCCTAACTAATTGGACTATTCTGAGATCATTGGTATTGTCTATTTCAGCATCCGGGGACTGTTGTACGAGTTTTGACTATGGTGGCATTCTGAGTGGTTCAGGTTATTGGTTACACCAGCACAGGATCACAGGCGAGTACAGTTTATTGTCTGCATTTCGATATTGATCTTTACTATATTTCATTGATTAGTCATTGGTTATGTAATTTTTATACTCTATTATAAATTGTTGAGTCAGGAATGAGAAGTACCAAGGATGTGTGATCAGACCGTAGATATTGTAGATATCGTAGACATTGTAGATATCGTAGATATTGTAGATATCGTAGACATTGTAGATATCGTAGACATTGTAGATATCGTAGACATTGTAGATCTTGTAGACATTGTTTATTTTATGCAGTAGACATCATAGACAGTGTTTATTTTATGCAGTAGACATCGTAGACATTGTTTATTTTATGCAGTAGACATCGTAGACATTGTTTATTTTCTGCAGTAGACATCGTAGACAGTGTTTATATTCTGCAAGTAGATATCGTAGACCGTGCGGTGTAGCACCCCAGACCGATCACATGTCAAAGGTACTTCTAACGGTGGAAAAGTATATTGGTCTATTTATTACTATTGATTTTCTTACGGCTTTACGATTATTTTCAAAACTCATGATTGATGCCTAACCTTTGTCTTATAGTCATTTTCTTTATTTGAAATTGCATTCAGTGAATTGTGCTCGTTCCATTCCTGACTGGAAACCAACATTTTCAGGTTAGCCGTGGATTCACTTAGCATGAGAGATACGGGGATACTTGCAGCCAGAAGCCTAGAGACTAGCTAGATAGTTGAGTTGTAGTCATTCTATAATTGTACAAGTTTATGTTTTATGCAAAGGTAAAACTTGTGATCTTGTAAATTAAATTAATCTTGTGAATGAGTATTATTTGTGATTTAATCTTCATGGCCGTGACAGCGTTCTACCGCCGACACTGCGGCGTAGGCTGGCTTGGACACGTCTCGTATCCGTTTAAAAAAAAATGGGTGCGGGTCGTGACATTGACCAAAGTCAACCTTAGGTCAAAAGTGACCTAGTTAACCTAGAAATGACTAGGAATGACCTAAAATAACTAGTTTAACTAGTTTGACTAAAACCCTAACTAGTTTGACTAGTGTTGACCTAGCTTTGACTAGTTTGACTTAGAGTTGACCATTGTTGACCATGGTTGACTAAAGTCAACTGTTGGTCAAACCTTGACCTAATCACCTTATTGACTAGTCTTTGTTTGACCTAAGTGCCTGACTGACTAGTCTTTGTTTGACCAATATCTTAGTTGGTCTAAGTTTGACTTAGACTTGACCCAGATTGATCATGTTGACTAGTATTTGACTAGTTTGTTTTGAATGTTGACCAAGAGTTAACTTTAACCTAGATTTGACTAATCTTGACTTGTTTGACCTTGTTTGACTTTATTTGACTTAGTTTGATTTTTTGTAACCTAGTATGACTTCCTGTGACCTAGTTTGACTATTAGAGTTTACCAAGAGTTGACTTTTGACCAGATTGACCTAGAATCATGTAGTATGTATTGTATACTTTATTTTTACCATAGTGGATATATTGTGACTTGTATTGCTCTGATTAGGAGCCATACACCTCTCCTCAGACAGTATATCCTCTTCAGACATTCAGTTATCAGGCGAGTACATTCTCTGACCGTTTCATACTTGCCCGGATTTATATTCTTGCTCTAGATTACTTTACTTGATGCTGACACGATTGTTATCACGGATTGGTACTATATGGATCTTTTCATGAGATGTTATCCCTCTCGGGAGCATCAGATACAACATGTTGTGCGTTTCACGAATCATCATGTATCTCATGCTTCTATTATCATGAATCTTCATGTATCAGCTAGTGACTCATGTACTCTCATGATCACCGAGCCTTCATGAATCTTCATGAATCACTCATGTATCACCCAATTATGGGCTTATCACGAATCTTAACATAACTTGAACGGATCCTTGTGTATTGATTGGGGATGGGGGAGTGAAAATAGTCATGTGGATATTATCCCTGTAGCTGTAGTCATGAATCACTTCTAGCTGTAGTCATGAATCTCCTATGCCATTCACATGTCTATATTTTACTCTGACTCACTAGCCACTTACAGTTCTCTATATACAGTAGATATTTCCTTTACAGCTATCTCTTTTGCTACATGTATCTTCCTTCAGCAGTTCTTGTATTTTACTCTATTGCATGCTTTATATTTCCTATCATACTATGCACTGCGTGAGATGTATTGTGCTCATTCCTGTCCTGACTGGACCTGTTGAAAATATTACAGAGGATGAGGATGAGGCCCTGGTGACTACCTATATGGAGCAGGACTAGATGATACTTATGTTGTGGACCCTCAGCAGGATCCACCTGCAGCTGAGGATGTTGCCCCAGTAGTCTAGGCTAGTTTAGCTAGACAGTCTTTCGGTATTATCTTTTTGTCTCACATCTGAGTTGTATTTTGAGATGTTGAGGTATATAGACTCTTAGACTTGTTGTATTATGAGTTGACATTCTGGATATTATGTTGTACTAGACACTTAGACTTATTCATCTATGCTATGGTTCTCTTTGAGTTACTGTCTATCTATCTATCTTTCATTCTTCTACCCTAGATGTGATTGAGATGTATATTGTTATGTCACCTCCATTCGGAGAGTATAAACTGTACAGGTACTTTATATTGTTAGATGATTGACCTAGGACAGCGTTCTACCGCCGACACTGCGGCGTAGGCTGGACGTACCCACTTCTCGTGCCCTTACTCTAGGGTGCGGGTCGTGACAACATGATCGTTGCTAAATTGGTCATCTATTTTCATGTGAAATAATCAAAGGTAGAGAAACCAATTAACAACTGCCATTTGAACAACCGTCATGTGACAATTATTAATAATAATAATGGATTATTGAAACTAGTTATTAAAAAGAAAAAAAGAAAAAAATTTAACAATGTGATTGAAATATAAAAATTTAAATTAGTTAGAATATTTTAAATATAATTTGAATATATTTTAGTTATGATCTATATAAATATATTTTTAAACTTTCGGATGTGTTTAGTTAGATAATATCATTTATTAGTTTAAATATAATTTAAATTCTAAATATTTTAGTATTTATACATATTCATGCAATTATGAAGATATTAGTTTTCAATTTTATTTTAAACTATGGGGAAAATAACTACGTTTACGGAACTAATTTTTTTTAAAATTTTAAAATAAAATAGTTGGTAAAATACGCAAGACTTAGACGGCTCAATCTCGAAACGTTTTGAAGCCTCTTATATTACTAGAGATAGAGATACATCACACAAAATTTGATGGATTAAAAAAAAAGAATAATAATATTTGTCCCTACAAATTATACTTCAAAACCGTTCCTCCTTACGTGGCAGTTGACATGACACATTGATGTGGCAGCTGACGTGACATTAAAGTTAACATTAAAATTAATGTTAGCATTAACATTAAAATTAATATTAACGTTGATATTAACAATAATATTAATATTAATATTAATATTAACATTAATAAATATTAATATTAATATTAAATTAATATGGACAAAATTGGATAATTAACTTTTTGGGTCAAAATTTGTCATGTCATAGGCCATGTCAGATGATACATAATATTATTTAACATGTCACGTCAGCTGCCACATAAGAAAAAAATAATGCTATTTGTCCCTCCAAATTATACCTCCAAATCGTCCCTCCTTACGCGACAGCTGACGTGGCATATTGATGTGGCAACTGACGTGACAAATTTTAAAATTCAAATTAACGTTAAAATTAATGTTAACATTAATATTAACATTAAAATTAATATTAAAGTTAATATTAATATTAATATTAATATTAACATTAATTAATATTAATTTTAACATTAAATTAACATTAGTAATAACATTAATTAATATTAATATTAATATTAAATTAACGTGAACAAAATTGGGTAATTAATTTTTTTGGTTAAAATTTGTCATCTCGTCGACCATGTCAGATGATACATAATATTATTTAATATGTCATGTCAGCTACCATATAAGAAAAAATGTATTTGAGAAACAATTTAGAGATACAAATAACATTACTCTAAGAAAAAAAAATATTAAAGGAATAATTTAGAAGTGCGAATAGTATTACTCTTTAAAAAAAAAAAAAAAAAAAAAAAAAAAAAACATTAATCCCTCCACTCCCCTACAAAGATCCGCGAATCCAGCAAAAAAACAAAGTGGAAACAGCATATTCCCAAAGCATCAACCGACGGTCCCTCCCTTATTATTCTCCGTTATCCTCACTCCCCCTCCTCCCTCTATAAATATTCCCCCATCCGTCCGCCCATCTCCCACACCAACTCAGACTCAGACCGATCCGCCATGGCCGCCACGAACCCTAAAGTGTTCTTCGACATAACCATCGGCGGCGCCCCCGCCGGGCGCGTGGTGATGGAGCTCTTCTCCGACGCGACCCCCCGCACCGCCGAGAACTTCCGCGCCCTCTGCACGGGCGAGAAGGGCGTCGGGCGCTCCGGGAAGCCCCTCCACTTCAAGGGCTCCGTGTTCCACCGCATCATCCCGGAGTTCATGTGCCAGGGCGGCGACTTCACCCGCGGCAACGGCACCGGGGGCGAGTCCATCTACGGGGAGAAGTTCGCCGACGAGAACTTTTCCAGGAAGCACACTGGCCCGGGGGTGCTGTCGATGGCCAACTCCGGGCCCGGCACGAACGGCTCGCAGTTCTTCATCTGCACCGAGGCGACGGAGTGGCTCGACGGGAAGCACGTCGTGTTCGGACAGGTCGTCGAGGGGATGGACGTCGTCAGGGCCATGGAGAAGGTCGGGACGGACAGCGGGAGGACCAAGAAGCCGGTGGTCATCGCCGACTGCGGCCAGCTCTGAAAAATTGAAACCAAATGTACCAAAGTTTGGTTGGCGACCTAATAATGATTTGACTGTGTTTGCTGTGCTGTGCTGTGCTGTGCTGTGAGAAGAAGGAGAGGCTTTGTGCTGCTCTACTTTATCATGATAAATATCAATGCTTGCTCTCTATTCCACATCTTTGCAATTTATAATATTATTTTAGTTATATAATACAAAACAATTAGTTAGTTTTATCTTCCAAATAATTATCAAACCACGGATATATGTTCAAAATATCGGAAATAAATTTATTTCGAAATATTTTATACTATTTAAAAATAAATTTAACAAGCAACAAAATATAGACAAAAAAACAATACATAATGTGACTTATAGGTGCGACTTCAAGTAGTCCTAATATCAATGCTCTCTCTATATTATATATAAAAAATTATTAAGGAACTCATAGGTCCTTAATTTTTAGGGTTTTGTTAAAATGTGTCACATAGGTTAAGGATAGTTAATATTAAATTCTTTTACTTAAAAAATTGCAATTAACAACCAATAAATATTAAAAAATAATTTTTTTTTACATTGAAAAATATTATCAAAATTTGATGCAATTTTCTTTTTTGCATTAGAAAAATAATTTATAGGATTTTGATAACATTTTTAATTTTTTTAATATTTATTAAATATTGTTTACAATTTTCAATGTAAAATATTAAGTATTAGCTATTCTTAACATGTGTTCTTAAGACACATGTTAACAAAACCTTAGTTTTTAAAATTTGACCATAAAAAAGCCATTTGATTGCATGTATCTCGTCCCTTCTTATTTTTTTTTATATTTTTCAAAAAATTTAAAGAAAAAGTACATTTTCAAGCGGTAGCGAAATTTAACGTCCAAATTCCAACTTCCTATTTTAAGTTTCTATAGTAGGACTCTATTATGTATCTTTGCAATTAGCAATTGAGTTAATCTGTTGAACTAGTTATTTCCGGCACTCGTAGTAATATTTTTAAAAATTAATTTCATGAACTAGTTATTTCGAGCACTCGTAACAATGGATCTAGAAGGGAAAAAAAAAAATATCATTTAGTAATATTTTTCTATTAATTTTAAAATTTTATTGACATCAATATATATTTTACTTTTAATCTTAATCTTTGTTTTATATACAAATTATAAAGTATATCATTTTACTTTATTATATACATCTATATGTTATAAACAATTTTTTAGGATGGCGTTAATAACATTTCTAAAATGTCATCTTGCACGATTTTTAAAAAAAATAATCATTCAAATACCATATCTATCCTTGTATTACAATGTCATACTGCACTCCTAAAATGTTATCATGTACCTCTCCCTCCATACATGCACACATTAATGTTAGGTTTAATGCAAGAATATATTTGAAATTTGAATATTGTAAAATTAAAGAGAAATTCAAGATGACATTTTAGGAGGACGGTTAAGAGCATCATTAGTAGATAGTGTTCAAAATTTCATCCTGAGGTCCAATATTTTGAAAAAGATGTAAATTTAGAATGGGTTGGATTTGTATAAGAATAGTAGAAAATGATAAAATAAGTTTTGGTCCCAAAGATTGTGTGGTAAAAAATTAAAATGAGAAAAAAATAATGTAAATCTAGAATTGGACTCCAAATTGGAACTTACTATTTTAAAAAATAATTTCCTACAATCTGAATCTATAAATTCTCAGATCCAATCAATAGCTCATGTGGGTGGATTGTGTCTGAAAATTTAGAAATTAAAACCTAGGATTGATCTTACTATTTTATAAAAGGTAATTTTTAACTTTCATCCCACTTGTTCATATGAATTTGTACTTATATCCCACTTTTTAATTTTTTTATACTTACATTCCACTTTTTGTCATAAAAAATATTTATTTGTCACGAAAAATATTTATTTTGTCAAAAAAAATACTTTTGGTGATAAAAAATAGATGTAAGTCAAATAAAAAAAAATTGTATGTAAGTATAAATTTATATCAATAATTGAGATGAAAGTCAAAAAATTTCATTATAAAATGAACTCCTACATTCTTAATATAGAATCTATAAAATGGGGGTGGGCCTTACTAATGATGCTCTAATAACAGCAACTTTTTTTTTACTGCAAACCCAGATCGTTGACCTGTGGATAAGTTCAAAGACACTAGTAGCATGTGCCCATCCACGTGTCTGTACGTGGATGTTATGATCTGAGCCAGTCCTTTTGTGGGAAATGGACAAATGCATCTGAACAATAATTATCAGTCAAACAGAATAAAGTAAAGCATATGCTCACTTGATGCTTTTGCAATAATTGGCGTCCTGGCCATCACTTAAAGCATACGAATTATACACAAATATATCCAAAACATAATTTTTTAAAAATTTATATTTTTTAGGTGTCATTTACTTCGATTTGGCATTCAAAAGAAAAATTCGAACATGTGCCTTTCAGATCGGGACTTTCGTTGTTACCACTATACCATAAGTTAACCCCATTAAGCCAACATCAAACAATATATATATATATATATATATATATATATATATATATATATATATATATATATATTTATTTATTTATTTATTTTTTGAACCAGATAAATTGTTTCTGGAATCGCTCCCAATGAGATTCGAACTCCTGACCACTCGGACCGCATACATCTCTCTTAACCACTAGACTAGAGGGTCATCTACTATATATATATATATATATATATATATATATATATATATATATATATATATATATATATATAACTACTATATATATATATATATTTTTTTTTTTTTTTTTTTTTTTTGAACCAGGTAAATTGTTTCTGGAATCGCTCACAATGAGATTCGAACTCCTGACCACTCGGACCGCATACATCTCTCTTAACCACTAGGCTAGAGGGTCATCTACTATATATATATATATATATATATATATATATATATATATATATATATATATATATATATATATTTATTTATTTATTTATTTATTTTTTTTTTATATATATATATAGCAAATGACCTCTAGTCTAGTGGTTAAGAGAGATGCATGCGGCTCAAGTGGTCGGGGAGTTCGATCCCCATTGGAGGCGAGTGCTATCCATTGCTTCAAAAAAAAAAAAACATATATATATATATATATATATATATATATATATATATATATATATATATATATATATATATGAGAACTTTCTTCCGAATGTCGTTCTTGGCTGACGTGTCATGTTGAGCCTTTGACTGTTGGAGAAGGTAGAGCTTTTAAGGCTTTGCAGTCTTTGACCGTAGCAGTGTGTTGAAGAGTGGGAAGGTGTGAGAGTCAAAGAGGGCACCTCTCTTTGTGCATCCTTTGACTGCATGATTCCTTTGGATTGGGATGCAGATGGAGTTAGTGTACAAACACAGTCAAAATTATTCCAAAATTCAACCCCCAATCCCAACCCAACGCCAGAAGAAAAAAATATATTAAAAAATGTTCTTGGGAAGGACTTTTTTTTTTTCAAGAAAGACGTTTTCCTTCTTTATAATTATTTTGTTTTCTGCTCGAGATGCTTAGTTAACAACCGTCCAAATTATTAAATATAAACTAATGAAACACCCTTCGTAAGAACTTTTTCTATTTTTTTATTTAATTTAAAGATATGACATCATACGAAAGGGTGTTCTTATGCTTTGTTTGTATTTTTTTTTGTAAAGTTGATACTTTTCGTATAATTTTTAGATACTTTTTATTTTATGGTAAAAATTTCCGTATTTATCAGTCAAAAAGTAAAGCATATGCTCACTTGATGCTTTTGCAATAGTTGGCGTCCTGGCCATCACAAGAGGAGGCCTGGAAGAAATTAGGGATAGAAAGGTTCCTTGTCCATTTCACTGTGGCTCAATCTCCAGCGCCGGTCCATTGATGTAGCTGAGGGACCTATAGGCCCATGGGCTTCTACAACAAAGACCCTACTCGCACTCTAGATCGAAACGCCTCTTTGGTTGCAGATAATTAAGATTAAAATAAAAAATAAAAAATAAAGATTCACTAGTAAAGTGTTGTACGCGCATAATTTTTTTCAAAATAAAATAAAATATTATTATTGTCAGTAATTGAACCCACCTAGAAAAAAAAAACGTCTCATCTTGAGTATAAGAAATTGACTATAATTAAATAACATTAGATAGTTAATAATTAGTTAAAATTTATTTGTTTATATATATATATATATATATATATATATATATATATATATATATATATATATATAGAGGAAAATGTACCTAAGGTCGACCTTAGGTAAGTTACCTAAGGTCGACCTCATTTTCCTCACTTTACAACATTTTTTTCTTGAATTTTTTTATGGGATTCATCTACACCTTATTGATTGACAACATACCAAATTTCAAGAAAAAATAATATTGTTTAGCCCCCTATCAATAAGGTGCAAAATCGACGGTGTAGCAGGAAAGTTTTAGACCGTCGATTTTGCAAGGGATAGATAGAGGGCTAAACAATATTATTTTTTCTTGAAATTTGGTATGTTGCCAATCAATAAGGTGTAGATGAATCCCATAAAAAAAAATTCAAGAAAATAATGTTGTAAAGTGAGGAAAATGAGGTATATATATGGAACCAGATAAATTGTTTCTGTAGTCGCTCCCACTGGAATTCGAACTCCTGACCACTTGGACCGCATGCATCTCTCTTAACCACTAGGCTAGAGGTCATCTGCTATATAGACACACACACACACGCACTAGAAGATAGGGCTGCAAACGAGCCAAGCTTTTGTAAGCTTGAGCTTGGCTTAACTAGATTCAAGCTCGAGCTTGATAATTTTTTTTATTTTAGAGCTTGAGCTAGGCTCGAGCTTGTTTATATTAAGCTTGAGCTTGGCTTGGTTTGAGCTCGAGCTTAGCTTGATAAACAAGCTTGATAAGCTCAAAATCAAGCTCGCTCAACTTTCATTAAGCTTGATTTCAAGTTTAACTAGCTCGATTTTAATTTAGTTAGGTTTAAATTCAAGTACCTGTAATATTAAGAATTTATTTATAAAAAATTAATTAAAAAAGTTTCTTAATATCAATTATTAAGGACACATAAATATATAATGCACACAAATATATATAATTAGAATTCAACAAAGAACAAATGAGCTTCTAAACAAGCTGCTAAACGAGCTTCTAAATGAGCCAGCTTGCAAGCTGATAAACGAGCCAGCTCGCGAGCTCAGACGAGCCGAGTACTTCTAAGCTTGAGCTTGGCTCGTTTATTAAACGGGCTCGAAAATGAAGCTTGAGCTCAACTTGTTTACTAAACGAATCGAGCTCAAACGAGCTTTTATCGAGCTGAGCTTTGAGCAGCTCGCTAACGACTTGGCTCATTTGCAGCCCTACTAGAAGATTAACGTGCACGTTAAATAAATATTCTTTCCTTCTTTCTAATTTTATCAAAAAAATAATTTAGATACTTAAATAAAAAATAAAATTTATTGTATTTATATTTTAATTAAAATTTGTAAGATTTAATTAAAATTTAATTTTAATTTGTTATGGATAAATGTTTTTATGATATTGTTGAAAAATAGTTAAATATTTAAATATATTTGAATTAAGATTTGCTAAATAATTTAAATATTTTCAGATTATTTTTTAAATTTACTTTTTAAACAATTTTAAATTCAGTTTTTAAATATATATCTGTACGGACTAAATGTAACCCCTCTTCCCAAAATTTTTATAATATATTTTTATTTATTTATTTGAATTAAATGGTGATTTTTAGATTTTTATAAATAATTACTTAGTTAAATATTACGGTAGATGACTTTAGCCATGGTGGAGTTTTGGAGTACAAGGTGACTAGAAATCGTGGCACGGATAGTGCAATGGGGTGTTTTGACTAGTGTATTAGCCCTGATAGGGAAGGCCGTACCATAGTGATGTCCTAACTAGAAAAATCAGGCCAAGTTGCGACTTAACCTCTATAGATGTTTTAATTATTTATTAATTGATTTATTGACTTGTAGAAGAACCGGTTGTACCAAACTAGTCTGGACTGGACCCGAACCAAGCCCAAGCCCAAGCCCAAGCCCATGTACCTGGGTAGTGTGTCTAAGGACATCTATGTAGATGTATGGTTGGTACCTATTTTATATTATTTTGCGGCCTAGTAGGCCATATTACAAATTATGGTTATATTCGAAGTTTTGTTATAATATATATAAATATATAAATAATGTTTTATTGATAATATAGTAAGTAATTCCCTTAACAAATATGTTGGATTTTGGGATATATATATATATATATATATATATATATATATATATATATATATATATATATATATATATATATATATATATATATATATATATATATAAGTAATTCATGATATACAAAATTAGGCTTTATACAAATAAATATATATAATGATCTAACTGCATTATATATATATATATATATATATATATATATATATATATATATATATATATATATATATATATATATATATATATAACAAGTATAGAATAAAAAATAAAATAAAATAAAGAGAAAAGGAAACAAAAGAAATGAAAACTAATAAACCCCCCCAAAGGTCTCAGCCGAGCAACCCAGCCCATGGGTCTTTCCCAATCTGAGAATTCCCACAGCAGGACCAAGTCCCGCGAATTCCCCAAACCGACCCTAGTTTATATATATATATATATATATATATATATATATATATATATATATATATATATATATATATATATATATATATATATATATATATATAACGCGAGAGAGAGGAGAAGGAATTCGACAAAAACTCAAAACCCTAGGCCACCGCGACACCCATGGATGCTGGGCGACCCACCCGCGACCGCGAGCGCCATCATGGGCCACCGCCGGCCGGAGAGCCGCCGGAGGACGACCATGGCCGACAGCAACCGCGAACAGGGGAGAAGTGACAGCAACAGTTGCGTGTAGCAACATCCCTACTTCGCGCTGATGGTTCTCTTGCCTCATTCATCCGTTTCACGAACGGGTTTCTCAGGTACGAAGACAACTTATACACCTTCAAGTTCCTTCAAACATGTCGTAGTTAGACGCACCGTGCTGCCCGTAAATCGAGCCCAAAGTTGTCGGGAAAACTTGTTCAAAACAGAACAGTTCGTGTATTAAATCCCTGTTTTGGAAGCCAGTTGTAGATCAGAACATTACGCAACATCGAAAACTAATTTACAGCAGTCCTAGACAACCTATAGGGCTTCGAATTATTTTTTGTAGAATCGAATTTCGTCGACTGTGCGTCAAGAAATCAGATTCCTAATTTGGCGGAAAACATGTTTTAAAATATTAAAATTTATGAAAAAACCTCCGATACGACGTGCGTCCCGCCAATCCGGACGACGTGGTCGTGAACCGAAAGCATCAAAAGGTGAGTATCGACTTCGTGGACGTGTGGGCTTTGACGGAATTCAAATTGGTTGCGTGTGCGCGATAAATTTGATGCGTTTCCGTCAAAATTCACCGTATCGGCCTCTGTGCAAATTTCTCAATTACTTTATGCACGTTCGTCAGATCGAGATGAAACTTGCACCAACAAGACTGTATCATTTTTTTGGTCCTATATGCCAAGTTTGGTCAAATTCTGAGACAGTTGATCGGATCGCCGTTTTGCGGGCCCTACGGTCCGATTCAACGGGCGATTTTGTGCACGGCCCGTCGAAATCCAACTCTGGACATACGGTTGGGTTCGTATCATCAAAACAAATCTGTAGACATAGTTTGACGACTTTAGAGACCATTGACTCTGGCGCACTTTTCGGGGCAAAGCGGGTCCAACGGCGGACATCGTTTTGACCCAAAATTATCGTTTTGCCCCTGTGTCCAGAATTGGACTTAAGGACAGGCAATTCTAGCTAATTTGACTATTCTGAGAATATTGGTAATATTTATTTTAGTATCCGAAGACTGTTGTACGAGTTTTGACTATTGTGGCACACTGAATGGTTCGGATTATCGGTTTCACCAGCAAAGGACCACAGGCGAGTACAGTTTATTGTTTATTTTCGATATTGATCTTTACTATACATCATTGTTAGTATTAGATATGTGATTTCCGTTTTCATGTTTTCATATATTTTGTAGTGTCGGGGAGGTGAAGTACCAAGGATGATTGATCTGACCTTATACAATGTATACCGTGTAGACCGTAATTTATTATTGCATTATACCATATAGATCGTGATTTATTATTGCTTTATATAGTGTAGATAGTGTTTCATTATTGCTTTATACAATGTAGACAGTATTTCATTATTGCCTTAAACAGTGTAGACCGTGTACATTATACAGTGTAGATATCGTAGACCGTGTCGTATAATTGTCCCGAGATCGATCACATATCAAAGGTACTTCAGTCAGTCGGTGAGTATTGTCTTTGTATTTATTTACTGTTTTCCTTTGTTTAGTTTTATTTTGTCTTTCTATGTTTTTCAAATCATATATTTAAAGGCTAACCTCCGTTGTATAGTCATTTTTATATATTGAAACTATATTCAGTGAATTGTACTCGTTCCATTCCTGACTGGAAATCAACATTTTTCAGGTTAGCTGTGGCTTCACTTAGCATTGGGAGTTGCGGGTGTACTTGAAGAGGAAAACCTAGAGATTAGCTAGATAGATGAGTTGTAATCATTTCAACATTTGTAAGAGTTTATATTTTCTGCAAATATAAAACTTATGAATATTGTAAATTAAATTAATTTGTGAATGAGCATTATTTGTGATTTTGAGCATTGTGGCTATATAGCATTCTACCGTCGACACTGCGGCGTAGGCTGGTTTGGACACGTCTCGTATCCGAAATAGCGGGTGCGGGTCGTGACAAGTTTTTATGGTGGCCCATGCAGGTCTATTTTCGCAAGTCATGCGAACTCGTGATAGTACTTAAGTTAGTCATACTATTGCGAGCCTGTGACTAGAAAATGCTCATTTACGAGTTAGGGATTAATTTAATTTAAGAGAATGACTAGGACTAGGAGCCCCCTGTTCAAATTTACCGATGGGTAGTCTAGGCCATACAATTTAGATGAGGAGTTATTAATTTTGATAGTTTGTCAGATCCCCATAGGTACACTATTATCTCTTGATATGACGATATAATCTAATGTGGATAGATTATTCACTTGGTGAGGCAGGGCTTCCTAGAATTAATGATCTAACCTTGATAAATTATGCAATTACTTCTCTTTGCCTCTTAGATATCATCCTCATATCTTAGTCCGAATTGCCTATTTAGTTCCTATTTTGCCCTGAGAATTATTATTTTATATAATTTTGATTATGTTATCCATATACGAACCTCGAGTTAGTTTCGATTCAAAGTTTTCCTCAATGATTTGAATACACATAAAATAGATCCTAGAATGTTTGTATTTCTTTTGTCTTCAGTTATTTCCTCTCTGTTCAATCTTTTATTTTAAGGGTTAGGACTGATAGGACAAATACTTACGCTTTATTTCATAGCCAACTTGTTTGAATCTCTAGAAGCTCATGAATTTTTACAGATATAGTTAAAAGAATGTTAGTTAACTCATAATGGCAGGACATCAGCGCACTGTCGCCATTTATTTGAATTATGGAGACTATGGATTCACTGCAGCCAGCAGCGCACTGGTGAGGCACGACCCCCATAGTTGAAATTAGTTTAAGAAATATAGGTTATAGAATATTGCTAAAACTATGGTTAGTGGTCCTCTTTTGACCGTAGTTACCCTTGAGTCGATATTGGATAGAGTTAAGAAATGGTCGATTTTGTATCATATTTGAGTTATGTAACCAAGGGTTTACCACAGCCAGAGTATACGGGCGAGGCATAATCCTCGGTGAAATGACTTCAGACATGATTACAAGTTTAGGATGCTATAGAGGATAGGAAAATGTCCTGTGTGTCCCATAAGATCCAAATCTAAAACTAGTGAAAGTTCTGTAAGTTGGGTAGCATGTCCTCAACCTAGCATTCCGTGGTCCTTGTGATCTATTGACGAGGTAATTGATTGACACTAATTGGTTTACCTGGAATATGGAATTTAGAGGTCCATAACCCATTAGTTGACCAAGGTCTTATGAATAAGAAGATAGTAGGATGACCTATAAGCAAGAACACCGGGTAAGGTTTGACTCTCACAAAACTCGAACTACTTGTGACTCTTTCCAAAAATCTTGTATACTTGTATTTTGACTATCTTGACCAATGCTGCTATTACAACCTAGTTTTGCAGGCTTATTCTTTTATCGAGCTTGATTCAAGACATATGTTTATTGGGGACGCCTACTAACATATTGTCTAATCATAATCGATGTATTACGGTCTGATCAACCGTAGTACACTCGGTTCGCCCTCCCTCTGATTTACCTACGTGGATTGAGATGTAGATGTCTCTAAGGCCTCATCCGCGACTGCATTAATAATTCCTCTTGAATTATACATTCGCCTTTGAATCACGTAATTGTATTCAGTAACATCTTTCTTGAACTCTTTATTGTTTTGTCTTTCACTGATTTGGAAGGACGAAAGCTCGTAATTGGTAGAGAGATACAGAGTATCCCCCATGGCTAGGATAGTTGTATACACAAGTGTAGTTACCATCGGCCAGCCATGTGACTAGAACCTTGCCTTGAGTTACTCGTTCTCCTCTCGACCCCCAAACTGCTATTGGGACCTTCTAGCTATCTGAATTTGAGAATAAGTAGGGTTTCACCCTTGGTAAAAATGCCAACCTAGGAAACTCTTTCTTCTCAAGAAACCAAATGTGGTGAGCCTCTAATTATTTGCTTGAAGCTTGCTTTAACTAGCAACCCTTAAGCCTTATGTCAACCCCTTGACCAATTTTTTCCTCTTATTTATTTAATTGAAACCTATCCCTTATTGTCTCATTTATTGTTATGTTTTATACTTTATTTTCTTTACTTAAAATACCAATAGAGGACTTAACGGGGATATAGGAAGTGGCATGGACTGGAATGAATAAAGTTGAGATTTAAATCTCAACTGCCATTCAAACCTATACTCTCAAACCGAGCCCAAATTTTAAAAACCTCCAGTTGATTGTCGAGATCACTCCATATCAAAATTTAAATTTCCTCTATCAAATCCCTTCCTTTGAATCAATCCAAGCATTACCTATATATATGCAAGTGAGGGCAGCAAATCTCGATTAACCCTAAAAATCCTCAAACCCTTCCGCCGACAGAGGAACAGTCGATCAAGGAGCAGTCGAAGCACAAATAGGTAAGCACTTTCCTTAGAACTTTACAATTCCTGTTATCAATAATAATTGAGAGTAACCTAGGGGTGTTTGATGGAATTCCTGAGAAGAACCCATATGAGGTGACTTATAGTTTTAGATGGGGCTTTCGAGAGGGAAACAAACCTATTTACAATCAAGATATGACAGCGTAAGCATTCCCAAAACTTAAGAGCAGATGCATAGTCATGAGTAGGAAGAGTCAAGCACTCAGGTTATAGGAAATGGCTGGAATCGTATCAAAGTTAATATGACACGGGTTGCTCTGAACACCTACAACAGAGCCGAGAAGTCGGTCGAACTCCGTATACGAACCTACCAGGTAGTCTCTACCTACAACCACTGTAACCTACGTCTAACGTTTGATTCAATGTCTAAAAGATTTTAATGGGTATCAAGGTCGATGAACAACTCCGTGTTGAGGAAAGATTGTATCTAGTTTAGAAGTCATGGAATGTGGTCTTACTTAGCTTGAAGTTATGGCTTCCTGGCCACTTTTCTTGTATAGTCCATCCGTATTAGAACCCTATCAGTTTATTCATGTGTTATTCAGTATCAAGTTATCACCTCATAAATTCCAGAAGAAATCATTTATCTCTGATTGGATCATTATCGGATAGTGGTAGACATTGCCTATTATGTACAGCCTAGGTGGGCGTACTGTTTTGGCCAATAAAGATAATCGAGTAATAGGATATGAGTTTTCATAAATTTTGATTAGCAGCCATCCAGAGCAATCGGGAGAGCAACCTGTAGGAAATTTTCATCTTAGGAGATATCTTAATCCTTGATGTATGTATAGGATGATTTTGGCCAAAAAGCAAGTTTTGATAGGAAATTGGGTCGATTTTCCTTGCATAGATAATGCTTGCCGTATGTTTCAATAAGAGTAAAATTCAGATCTTAGACAGAAATCTGCCTTCAATGATATTGCAGTTGTGAAAGTCTTGTTACATTGGTTTGAAAATGGTTTTACACTAAATCTTCTCCTTACATTGACGTACTTAACCAGTTATATAATTTCTTCCTGAGATGGTTCAGGATTTGAGTAAGGGACATCAACAGTTGTATCACAGATAGGAATGACTAGCACACCATGTCAACCTGGGACGAGTCCCCTATGTTAGAGTTACAGCTAGTGGTTAATACATGTTAAACTTACAGGTGGTATCAAAAGGTCGAGTTGTATACTGCAGGACATCACTCGTGCCATATACCTGAGCATGGGCGAGGTGAGCAGTATACACAACTCTGCAGGGCCCAGGTAAGGGTTAGCAGGTTGGGATGCCATCAAGTGCAATTGGTGCTACTGTCCTATGTATGCGTGTGTGCTTGAGACATGAATATAGGAAATAAATTGAGGGTGTTGCATCAGAGTAAGGGAAAATTGTAGTGTTATCAGGTAGCCATAACTAAGTCAGAGTTAGTGACTCCCTTGGATGTACCAGTTTGCACTTGCATTAGTTTTCACCATGTATAGGATTGTTGTATCAGTTCACTGAGGATTTGTCAAAGAAGTATCTATAGAAACTCTAGTATCAGAAATGTATCTGAGCATAGATATAGGATCAGCCTATCCTAAATAATAGATGGGATCACTCTGTACCAGACCTGAGTAAGTACACAGAGTGGACCAAGTCTAGGTACCACCCTACCCTATTGAACATAACCTACAGGTAATAAAGCGGTATAGCAGCAGATGGTAGGGCATAGCAGTAGATGGTAGGACACTTACCATATATGAATACTGACTCATCTTAGGAGTTAAACTCTGAACTTATATTCATATGAGCCACAACATAAAGTAAAAGTGTACTAGAACAGAGATGCATCATATGGTCACACAGTGATATTACCAGTATCACATCAATCCAAATTGTAGCCCTAATCTAAGCTCTTGGTGCTAGAATTGATATTAAACCAATACCAGTAGTGTTTAAGTCCAGGTGTTGTCAATGACTGTAGGTTATAAAGGGAATTAGATATGTAGGTAAGAAGGGGTACCTCTATTGTAGTCTAAGTTATGGAAGGGAACAAGGAAGAGTGTACTTAGATTAGCAATAATTCAATAGTAGCTTTTTAACTTGAACTCATGTATTGACTAGAATTAAACTCATAATATAGGTATTTGGAGACTGTGACTCAACACTCGACCCGTGCCAGCAGCTCAGGACCCCAGGCAAGTATATCTTGCCTCCCTCTACAGTTTTATTTACATGTATTTCCTTTTATTATCCAGTTTTTGTTTATGGACATGTGCTCTTCGTATTATATTCTGTTGAGTTGTTTTCATTGCATATAGCCGTGTTCATGTTTGGCCTTATAGTCACATTTGGAGTTGCTCTTACCAGTACCTTGCTTGACTCGTGTCATAGAACGAGTGCGTGTAGTTGAACTGCTAAATCCTTGATTATCGTTTTACACAACCAGAGAGTCCACACACGGGACGAGGGTTGACCAATGCACCAGAGAGTCCACACACGGGATGGGGGTATTTGTCGTGTTTGGCACCAGAGAGTCCATACACGGGACGAGGGTGTTTGTCTTGAACTAACCAGAGAGTCAACACTCGGGACGAGGGTTAGTGCTTAGTACAAACCCGTGAGTCCACACTCGGGATGAGGGTTTGGTTTTTTCCTTGATCTCGTGTTCATTGTTCTTCCAACAGTTCAGTTATGCGTAGTGGTTCTAGTATCCGTGTTTATAGCCACTTGTCATGTTCTGTTTTTCTAGCTTATTTCTCACGCATGATAAAACTGTTAGATATGCATGTTTATATGTATCTTGCTATGTACTTTGAGGACCTGATGATCTCTTCAAGTTTATCCAAGTTTGAGTCAGGAGTAGACGAGCGGTAGTGAGCCAGCATCAGACTACGGTGCCTTGCATTTGAGGTTGTCTTGATTAGCAGTTTGTACATAGTTAGTTTATTTCATGTATTTCTCTATTTTCGTCTATGCAATTGGTAGTGGATTTGTGTCCACCGGACGTAACTTTGATTCATGGAAACATTCCATTTATATTCTTTATTGTTCAGTGTTATTGACATTCATTGGGCTCAGTTGATTCTTTATTATTCTGTGGATGAGATATAGATTTCTAATTGATTCTAAACTGCCATGACTTGTATATATAGACAGCGTTCTACCGCCGACACTGCGGCATAGACTGGGCTTGGACATGTTTCGTATCCGAAAAGCGGGTACGGGTCGTGACAAGTTTTTTGGTGGCCCATGCAGGTCTACGTTAATCACTTCGGTTACGTCATTGTACCGGCGTGAGCATGCGAATAGGATTAGACACCTAGGATCTCATCCACATGTCTTGACTCATTATTGTTCTCTAATCCTTGATTTCATTGAATCCTCGACTTGCATCCAGCTTGAAATTATTCAACGGCTAAAGTATTTTCTTTGCTACAGTTAAGATGTACTCTCAAGACAGGAACAACGTTCCCCTGAGCACTCCACCAACTGCAGGAGGCTTTTTCACGTACATGATCCCACCAACACAAGGAGGCCAGTTCACTCAGATGGGCAATCCGACACAGCAGCAGTTCTCAAGGTTCCACAGGGACGACATTCTACCACCTCCGTAGTTTCCTCTGTAGACTCCACCACCAACACCCGTTCTGCCACCAGCATCTGTCCTACTGCCAGCACAAGTTTCGCATCCAACATGTGTTCCACATCCAATACCAGCCATGCACCCAGCACCAGCAGTGTATCCAGCTCCTATGATACTTCCAGCACCTACGATGTATCCAGCACCTGTTCTGCCTCCGCCACCAGCACTTGACAATGTTACACTCCTGGGGATCTTCCAGCAGCAAGCCAACATGTTCTGCGACACTTTGAGGGAGGCTCTTTAGATTAGAGATGCTCTACCACAGTGCCCTGGAACTTCCAAGAACTTCATGGACCTCCGGTCTAGGGAATTCCATGGGACATGGGATTCTCTACGCCGACGAGTGGTTAGAGAACATGGAGCGATACCTGAAGATGGTCCGAGTCCCAGAAGATCTGAAGATTGAGTCAGTTAGTGGACAGCTTTTCGACATCGTACGGACGTGGTACCAAGGCGAGCCCTGATTTTCTGCTCCATACGTAACTTGGAAGGAATTCAAGCGACTGTTCAAGAAGAAATTCTATCTGTACGTAGCACGAGAGGCGTTGGTGAGTCAGTTCGAGCACCTAGTGTCACGACCCGCACCCTAGAATTAGGGCACGAGAACGTAACAACGCCCAGCCTACGCCGCAGTGTCGGCGGTAGAACGCTGTCCTAGGTCTCAATGGATCTAATAGTATAAGACTAATAGTTTATACTCCCCGAATGGGGGTGACATAGCAGATACATACTCAATCACATCTAGGGTAGAGCATAAAGGAAGATAGATAAACACATGAAATCCAAAAGAGGTACAACAGAGAGAAATCTAAGTGTCTAAGATACAAACTCCGAATACATCTCAAAACTGAAATACAGTAATCCATAAAATAATACAACTCCAGACAACTAAGAATAGCTAACTAAACAACCTCTAATGGTCTCCTCTAGGCTAGCAGGCAATCCCAAGCATCTGTAAAATTTGTCAACGTATCCTGTCAGGAAAATGAGCAAGTACAAAACACCAACAGCAGTTCCATGTGAATTGAGAAATACTATAAGAGACAGTAATAATGAAATACAAGTCAAAGAGTAAAGGCGACTTGGGAACCATTCGAAAGCCGAGTTACAACCCTTAAACCAAACAAGGACCGGGGTTGTAACCCTTCTTCCGAACAGAACCTAGTCCCATAACCAAGGTACAGTATAAGAGACAGATAGAGCATATGAGAATGAATCGTAGCATGGTGAAGGTACAGTAAGTAAAGCTGAAACTGGAATGTAAGACATGACAAATAAAGTAAAAGGTGTTTTGAATTATTAGAGTGATATGTGATCGGCTAAAGGGAGTCATGGCATGATTATCCACTTGGCCCGACAATCACATGAAAATCTGGAAAGGGTCATGCCGGCCAACCTGGATAACATGGACATGGGGTATCTGCTACACCCTACGTGAGGTGAGGGTGGCGCTAGCAAAATAGGGACATGGGGCTTTGATCACATAACACCTAATAATTTCCCCATTTTCCCCGAATAGTATAAATGGATCCGGTCATGGCACGTCATGACGCGGGATTCCCTAAGAGGGGAGCTAATCCTCTTATGGAATCGGCGTCAATACAAGTACAAGAATCAAGACCAAGCAAGTACCAATATCCCAAGAGATCCAGGAATGACATCTCATGACCAGAATCCGTTAATACTAGTCCGTGAACTATCGTGTCGAGAATCAAGTAAGACACTACGACTGAATCGGATATAGTAGATATCAAGACAATGAAAACTATCAGTGAATGTACTCGCCTGTGGTCCTGAGCTGATAAGTATAGAGGGTCCAACTGAAGCCACAGAGTCCTATTTAAAGCAACACAGGTTACAAAGTGTTCAAGTTATATTAAAAGAGTCTCTACAAGAAATCTATATTATTCTAGGTTCTTCTAAGTTAAATTAACTCTAGGTCAACTCCGGTCAATAATTCAGTCAAACTAGGTCAAGCGTTGACTCACAGTTGACTTTGGGTTAACTGATCAACTTTGGTCAAACAGGGTCAATCTAGTCTAATTATTGAAAATATAAAGTGTACTTCGTTACTCGTACGTCGAAACTTACGACACGTAAATCGAGATAAGAATATCAATGGTAAGGTTGATAATCTTATTACAGTGATCCACGTGCCCATCTTGTCAATTTCAGCGATGTGAGATCACTGGAATTGACTGAGCTCAGTTTCGTTGTACTAATCTCGAAATACAAACATTATAAGAATTAATTATTAATTAATTATTAGAAAGGTTAAACTCAGAGAAACTATCAACAAACATTGTCGGACGATGAAATGAACATCGCCAACGTGTCCAGAATGGTCAAATTAGCTAAGATAGCCTACCCAACGGTCCAATTTGGACACAAGGGCAAAAAGATAATTTCGGGTCAAAACGGTGTCCGTGTCGGAGCCGTTTTGCACCGAAAAACGTGCAAGAAAACAAGTCTACAAAATATAACAAATTATATGTCCACGCAACCAGAATGTCGATACGAACCCAACGGTATCTCCAGAATTGGATTCCGTTGACCCGATCTCATTTTGGCCCGTTGACCAGAACTTAGAATTCCGGTTTGCACGGAAATGCGTGCCGGAGCCCCAGTTCTCAAAACTCAGCAAACTACCTGTCAACGGGTCCAGAATGACGATACGAGCTCAACGGTATCTCCAGGATTGGATTCTGATGAGCCAGCGTCAAAAAGTCCCGTTGACCCAGAAAGTGGGACCCGCTTTGCACCGAAATGCGTGCCCGGGCCCACGTTCTCCAAATCTAACAAATTTTATATGAAAACATGCCAGAACGACGCCACAAGTCTAATGGTGGTGTCAGAAATGAAATCTGGAGTCCCGTGTTCAAAAATGGAATTTTACAAGTTGGAAATTACGAATTCGGACGACCAACTTTGGCGTCGAATTCAACCAATTAAACAAGCTCAAACTGAAATAAATCTAAAGGGGGCAGGAAGAGGGTTATACCAGCTTCGCACCGGAACTGGTAGCACGCCAAACGGAGCTGCGGTGGAGGAGATACAAGCTGACGAAGTTGGCCCCGCAAAACTGTCCAAATTTAATACAATTTAAACGGTCAACTTGGTGGCCGGTTTTCATGTATCAAACGATAAAATTAACGGACGAAAATTGACAGGGATGAAGGTGGATATACCGAGATTGCGACGGAGCGAAGAAATCACCGATCCAACGGTCGGATCTCCGGGAAAACGCGCGCGAAGTCGCTGCGACGGGGCGCAAATTCTGAGTTCCAAACGCGCGCGTCACGACGGGATTTCGACGTAAACGCACGAATCGCCTCGACGGCGCGTCCCGGAGGACGGTGGCCGCCAGGGGAAGACTCGCCGGAGTGGGGCGCACCCACGGCGAGCCACGGCGGCCCACGCGGCGGCGCGGCGGCGCACGATGGCGGCCCGCGCGCGCGCGCGTGTGCGCGCCTGTGTGCGGTGCAGCAGCTGCTGCTGGCCGACTTGCGCGGTCTGGTACGCCGCGACGACGGCGGGAACGTCGGCCTAGCCACGGCGACGAGGGGGCGGGGGCCCGTGGCCAGTGGCGGCGGTGCAATGGTTGTTGGACGGAAATGGAGGTGGCGGAAATGATGGTGGTGGTGATGATGAAAGGAGGAAGGAGGAAATAGGAGGAGGAGGAAGCCGAGATGGGGGAGGCCGACGGCCAGGCCACGGCCAGGGGTGGCCGGAGGTCGGGCATGGGAGGAGGGTGAGGAGGCTGTGATTGCAGTGGTGGTGGTGGTTGCTTGGGATGGTGGAGGAAGGATGGATGGATTGATGGAGGTGGAGGAGGAAGGAGAGGAGAGGATGTGGAGGGTGGCTCCATGGCCGACGGCAATGGTCGGGGTGGTCGTGAAGGCCATGGAGGTGGAGAGAGGAGGATGAGTGCTCGGGCATGGAGGAGGAGTTGTGGTAGCTGCTGTTGTTGTTGGTGATGTTGTAGTAAAAGTGTGGTTTTGGAAATAAAGTAAGGAAGGGAGAGAGAGAAAGAATGGATAAGCAATGAAATTGAGGAGAGAGAGAAGAATATTCTCTCCATGCAATTCTAGGGCCGGCCACTTGGCTGATATGGAGTTGGGGAAATTGAATGGTGATGATAAAAAATAGGAGAATCCAATGGCCAAGGTTAACATGTTGGAAAAATGGTCCTTCCAAAAGAAATTAAATTCAAGGAAAATTTCCCATTAAATATTAAAAATAGGTGAAATGAGAAATTAATATTTTTGGACAATAAATATGAGGGTGTCCCGATGGAGAAAATCATGGAGCTGGACTGGGCTCGGTGGAGCCGGATTAGGTGAAAATCGGACATTGTGCAAAAATAGAATTAAAATTAGGTGTTGATGATCATGGGCAAATAAGTTGCACATGGGGATTCCAATAAATGGAACACAAGTGGCGGACGGGTAGTAGGCTCAATGTGGGCCATGTCCATAATTGGGACGGACAGGTTTTGGTCGACAGGGGACCCACAAATCAAGTTGGAAAATGAACGTGACGCCGTGGCGTGAAATAAAATCGGGTCACGCGTCGGGAAAGTTGTGCGAATCAAATGGAGCTCAAAATGACGTATCTGAGGGGGACACAAGGGTCATGGGTGACGAGCGTCTCGAGTAGATCATCAATGAGGAGTTGGTTTCAAGAAACTGACTGGTCTGGCGCTCCCAATTTAAATGTCATGGTAACGCGCTGAAAATGATCAAGAAAAAATAGTGGGAAAAATAAATATCAATCAAATGGTCTAAACCGACCGAAGTTCAGCGAAGCAGAAAGTGCACAAGAGAACAAGTTTGGATGGGACACTATATACCGTCATGAAGGTAATCGTGCCCACTCCAAAACTCGTGAAGAGGATTTCCAGAATTGAACATCCCTGATACTCCAAATATCAATGGCACGGAAAAGTACACTTAAGGAAAAATAATTCAATAAATTATTTAATGAAACCAATAAATCAGAAAATAAAATAAAATAAAAAAAATCAACCCGAAATTCAGGGTGCTCACATCCTACCCACCTTATAAAAATTTCGTCCTCTAAATTAAAACGTCCATACTCCCTCTAGGTCAAACCCCCAAAATCAAAGTCCCAGATTAAAACAAAGCATGTGATCAAGAGGACGACATACAGGGTCCTGGCATACGGTGGTAGTAAGTCCCATCTAGGTATACTAGTCATGCTAACCAAAACGGTTATAGGGTATCAAACACACAAACAATCCAGGGTGCTAAACAAAAGGTTACAGAGACAACAAACCATCAAAACTGTAAGGCAGTCTACCATCCTATATGAAAACTGGTACTCATCAAAATAAATTGAAGGTAACTACCAATTATCTGAAAAAGGGTACTATTCAAGGAAAAATCAAAATCACTATTTAAGGAATAAAGTCAATTTTTTTTTTTTTTTTTGTAAGAATAATAGCAAGAAAGAAATAACGATAAAAATCTGTTTTGCGTATCTATTTAAGGAAGAACCATTTTGAAATCCAGAGCTAAATTTTCAAATCCAAGATAAAGTCTAGCAAAATCATCGATTCATTGTATTAAGAAGAAACTCATAGCAAGAAGTTACGCAAATGTTTATAAAAACAGGCAAACCTACCTTTAAGTTAAATAATGAGAAGCAACGAAACAAAACAATTAATACTTAAAGTAATTTATTTTTTTTGAAGGACAGAAACAAAGTAGAGAAAACGTATTTTGAAAACATTTAAGGTACAATCTGATAATTATATGCGTCTGTCCAAAATAATGGTCCCCTAATCCTCGTCATACTAGTAAGCAAGGCTACGATAATCACAGTCCTTGACTTGGACACATACCTCTAGAATCATGGTATTTAACGTTTTCGCGGTGCCGCGCGCTTGGCTGCGAAAACCTTAAATTCCCACACCCGAGAAATAGATCCAAGTCAGACTATATGTCCTCACCTTGCTGGCTAATATGACTGTAGAAGACTAGACTCCACAACTTAGATGACCTAGCCCATATAATTTCATCTTGACAAATTAATTTAAATCAACAACGAACACTCAAAAATCAATTCAAATTTATCAACGAACATCAAAATCCAAAAATGAACAAAATCCATGAAAATACAAACTCGGAGACAACATCTATCATCAAAATTCAAAATTCGACAGTCTTCCATCAAAATTAATAAATACAAACTCAATTCTAACAATAATCCATCAAAATCAAATTCAACAACCGAAAATAAAGATAAAAACAAATCATGGGAAAAGAGTTTTCAAATCGAAGTTAAATAAGATTCTCCAGGGTCGTCCCAGGAATCTCTCAAGGGGTCCTAATTGTGATTGAGTACCTTCAAAATATATCCTAATCCTACTGCAGGCTGTAGTGGTACTCTAGTTCGAATACCACTACACTTTAGTCTCGACCTGCATGGGCCACCACTAAAAACGTGTCACGACCCGCACCCTAGAATTAGGGCACGAGAACGTAACAACGCCCAGCCTACGCCGCAGTGTCGGCGGTAGAACGCTGTCCTAGGTCTCAATGGATCTAATAGTATAAGACTAATAGTTTATACTCCCCGAATGGGGGTGACATAGCAGATACATACTCAATCACATCTAGGGTAGAGCATAAAGGAAGATAGATAAACACATGAAATCCAAAAGAGGTACAACAGAGAGAAATCTAAGTGTCTAAGATACAAACTCCGAATACATCTCAAAACTGAAATACAGTAATCCATAAAATAATACAACTCCAGACAACTAAGAATAGCTAACTAAACAACCTCTAATGGTCTCCTCTAGGCTAGCAGGCAATCCCAAGCATCTGTAAAATTTGTCAACGTATCCTGTCAGGAAAATGAGCAAGTACAAAACACCAACAGCAGTTCCATGTGAATTGAGAAATACTATAAGAGACAGTAATAATGAAATACAAGTCAAAGAGTAAAGGCGACTTGGGAACCATTCGAAAGCCGAGTTACAACCCTTAAACCAAACAAGGACCGGGGTTGTAACCCTTCTTCCGAACAGAACCTAGTCCCATAACCAAGGTACAGTATAAGAGACAGATAGAGCATATGAGAATGAATCGTAGCATGGTGAAGGTACAGTAAGTAAAGCTGAAACTGGAATGTAAGACATGACAAATAAAGTAAAAGGTGTTTTGAATTATTAGAGTGATATGTGATCGGCTAAAGGGAGTCATGGCATGATTATCCACTTGGCCCGACAATCACATGAAAATCTGGAAAGGGTCATGCCGGCCAACCTGGATAACATGGACATGGGGTATCTGCTACACCCTACGTGAGGTGAGGGTGGCGCTAGCAAAATAGGGACATGGGGCTTTGATCACATAACACCTAATAATTTCCCCATTTTCCCCGAATAGTATAAATGGATCCGGTCATGGCACGTCATGACGCGGGATTCCCTAAGAGGGGAGCTAATCCTCTTATGGAATCGGCGTCAATACAAGTACAAGAATCAAGACCAAGCAAGTACCAATATTCCAAGAGATCCAGGAATGACATCTCATGACCAGAATCCGTTAATACTAGTCCGTGAACTATCGTGTCGAGAATCAAGTAAGACACTACGACTGAATCGGATATAGTAGATATCAAGACAATGAAAACTATCAGTGAATGTACTCGCCTGTGGTCCTGAGCTGATAAGTATAGAGGGTCCAACTGAAGCCACAGAGTCCTATTTAAAGCAACACAGGTTACAAAGTGTTCAAGTTATATTAAAAGAGTCTCTACAAGAAATCTATATTATTCTAGGTTCTTCTAAGTTAAATTAACTCTAGGTCAACTCCGGTCAATAATTCAGTCAAACTAGGTCAAGCGTTGACTCACAGTTGACTTTGGGTTAACTGATCAACTTTGGTCAAACAGGGTCAATCTAGTCTAATTATTGAAAATATAAAGTGTACTTCGTTACTCGTACGTCGAAACTTACGACACGTAAATCGAGATAAGAATATCAATGGTAAGGTTGATAATCTTATTACAGTGATCCACGTGCCCATCTTGTCAATTTCAGCGATGTGAGATCACTGGAATTGACTGAGCTCAGTTTCGTTGTACTAATCTCGAAATACAAACATTATAAGAATTAATTATTAATTAATTATTAGAAAGGTTAAACTCAGAGAAACTATCAACAAACATTGTCGGACGATGAAATGAACATCGCCAACGTGTCCAGAATGGTCAAATTAGCTAAGATAGCCTACCCAACGGTCCAATTTGGACACAAGGGCAAAAAGATAATTTCGGGTCAAAACGGTGTCCGTGTCGGAGCCGTTTTGCACCGAAAAACGTGCAAGAAAACAAGTCTACAAAATATAACAAATTATATGTCCACGCAACCAGAATGTCGATACGAACCCAACGGTATCTCCAGAATTGGATTCCGTTGACCCGATCTCATTTTGGCCCGTTGACCAGAACTTAGAATTCCGGTTTGCACGGAAATGCGTGCCGGAGCCCCAGTTCTCAAAACTCAGCAAACTACCTGTCAACGGGTCCAGAATGACGATACGAGCTCAACGGTATCTCCAGGATTGGATTCTGATGAGCCAGCGTCAAAAAGTCCCGTTGACCCAGAAAGTGGGACCCGCTTTGCACCGAAATGCGTGCCCGGGCCCACGTTCTCCAAATCTAACAAATTTTATATGAAAACATGCCAGAACGACGCCACAAGTCTAATGGTGGTGTCAGAAATGAAATCTGGAGTCCCGTGTTCAAAAATGGAATTTTACAAGTTGGAAATTACGAATTCGGACGACCAACTTTGGCGTCGAATTCAACCAATTAAACAAGCTCAAACTGAAATAAAATCTAAAGGGGGCAGGAAGAGGGTTATACCAGCTTCGCACCGGAACTGGTAGCACGCCAAACGGAGCTGCGGTGGAGGAGATACAAGCTGACGAAGTTGGCCCCGCGAAACTGTCCAAATTTAATACAATTTAAACGGTCAACTTGGTGGCCGGTTTTCATGTATCAAACGATAAAATTAACGGACGAAAATTGACAGGGATGAAGGTGGATATACCGAGATTGCGACGGAGCGAAGAAATCACCGATCCAACGGTCGGATCTCCGGGAAAACGCGCGCGAAGTCGCTGCGACGGGGCGCAAATTCTGAGTTCCAAACGCGCGCGTCACGACGGGATTTCGACGTAAACGCACGAATCGCCTCGACGGCGCGTCCCGGAGGACGGTGGCCGCCAGGGGAAGACTCGCCGGAGTGGGGCGCACCCACGGCGAGCCACGGCGGCCCACGCGGCGGCGCGGCGGCGCACGATGGCGGCCCGCGCGCGCGCGCGTGTGCGCGCCTGTGTGCGGTGCAGCAGCTGCTGCTGGCCGACTTGCGCGGTCTGGTACGCCGCGACGACGGCGGGAACGTCGGCCTAGCCACGGCGACGAGGGGGCGGGGGCCCGTGGCCAGTGGCGGCGGTGCAATGGTTGTTGGACGGAAATGGAGGTGGCGGAAATGATGGTGGTGGTGATGATGAAAGGAGGAAGGAGGAAATAGGAGGAGGAGGAAGCCGAGATGGGGGAGGCCGACGGCCAGGCCACGGCCAGGGGTGGCCGGAGGTCGGGCATGGGAGGAGGGTGAGGAGGCTGTGATTGCAGTGGTGGTGGTGGTTGCTTGGGATGGTGGAGGAAGGATGGATGGATTGATGGAGGTGGAGGAGGAAGGAGAGGAGAGGATGTGGAGGGTGGCTCCATGGCCGACGGCAATGGTCGGGGTGGTCGTGAAGGCCATGGAGGTGGAGAGAGGAGGATGAGTGCTCGGGCATGGAGGAGGAGTTGTGGTAGCTGCTGTTGTTGTTGGTGATGTTGTAGTAAAAGTGTGGTTTTGGAAATAAAGTAAGGAAGGGAGAGAGAGAAAGAATGGATAAGCAATGAAATTGAGGAGAGAGAGAAGAATATTCTCTCCATGCAATTCTAGGGCCGGCCACTTGGCTGATATGGAGTTGGGGAAATTGAATGGTGATGATAAAAAATAGGAGAATCCAATGGCCAAGGTTAACATGTTGGAAAAATGGTCCTTCCAAAAGAAATTAAATTCAAGGAAAATTTCCCATTAAATATTAAAAATAGGTGAAATGAGAAATTAATATTTTTGGACAATAAATATGAGGGTGTCCCGATGGAGAAAATCATGGAGCTGGACTGGGCTCGGTGGAGCCGGATTAGGTGAAAATCGGACATTGTGCAAAAATAGAATTAAAATTAGGTGTTGATGATCATGGGCAAATAAGTTGCACATGGGGATTCCAATAAATGGAACACAAGTGGCGGACGGGTAGTAGGCTCAATGTGGGCCATGTCCATAATTGGGACGGACAGGTTTTGGTCGACAGGGGACCCACAAATCAAGTTGGAAAATGAACGTGACGCCGTGGCGTGAAATAAAATCGGGTCACGCGTCGGGAAAGTTGTGCGAATCAAATGGAGCTCAAAATGACGTATCTGAGGGGGACACAAGGGTCATGGGTGACGAGCGTCTCGAGTAGATCATCAATGAGGAGTTGGTTTCAAGAAACTGACTGGTCTGGCGCTCCCAATTTAAATGTCATGGTAACGCGCTGAAAATGATCAAGAAAAAATAGTGGGAAAAATAAATATCAATCAAATGGTCTAAACCGACCGAAGTTCAGCGAAGCAGAAAGTGCACAAGAGAACAAGTTTGGATGGGACACTATATACCGTCATGAAGGTAATCGTGCCCACTCCAAAACTCGTGAAGAGGATTTCCAGAATTGAACATCCCTGATACTCCAAATATCAATGGCACGGAAAAGTACACTTAAGGAAAAATAATTCAATAAATTATTTAATGAAACCAATAAATCAGAAAATAAAATAAAATAAAAAAAAATCAACCCGAAATTCAGGGTGCTCACACCTAGAGCAGGGCAACCACACCGTCGACGAGTACACATCAGAGTTTTCTCGCCTCAGCTGCTTCGCAGAGAGCTTGGTCAACACCCCTGAAGACAAGACGCGACGATTCAGGAAGGGACTATCTCACGAGATTCGTCTAGCCATCGCCACCAGCCGTGCCGCCACTTACGAGGAGATTCTGCAAGTCGCCCAAGCCGTAGAGGAAGAGCTGAGTCACAAGCCGAAGAGGAATCAAGATGCACTCGGAGGAGGCAACAACCAATCAACACCGGCAAAATGCCCCAACATTCCAGGGAAGATCTCAACACAGCAGCATTAACAGCAACCACGAGCAGCCCCACAACAAGTTCAAGATGTTCCCACCTGGCAGTACTGCAAGAAGAGAGGCCACGTCCAAGAAGACTGTCGTAGATGGTTATGGTTGTGCTATACTTGTGGATCCAACCAATATCTATCTCGAGATTGCCCGAAGAGAAATGCGACTGGCCCACCATTATCAGCTGCACAGGGAGGACAAGCTTATGCCATGATCACGGGAGATGTGACAACACCACAGGGAGCATCTGGCAAAAATTTCTAGTAGAGATTGGCAGTATTATAGACAGGCCATACTAGACTTTGATTTAAGAGCAATTGAATTACTGTCATAGCAATTTATTCTAGACTGTTCATTCTAGTAGATCTTGGCCTTATTGAATTTCGAGGACAAAATTTGTTTAAGGGGGGTAGAGTTGTCAACCCCTTGACCAATTTTTTCCTCTTATTTATTTAATTGAAACCCATCCCTTATTGTCTCATTTATTGTTATGTTTTATACTTTATTTTCTTTACTTAAAATACCAATAGAGGACTTAACAGGGATATAGGAAGTGGCAGGGACTGGAATGAATAAAGTTGAGATTTAAATCTCAACTACCATTCAAACTTATACTCTCAAACCGAGCCCAAATTTTAAAAACCTCCAGTTTGATTGTCGAGATCACTCCATATCAGAATTTAAATTTCCTCTATCAAATCCCTCCCTTTGAATCAATCCAAGCATTACCTATATATATGCAAGTGAGGGCAGCAAATCTCGATTAAACCTAAAAATCCTCAAACCCTTCCGCCGACAGAGGAGCAGTCGATCAAGGAGCAGTCAAAGCACAAATAGGTAAGCACTTCCCTTAGAACTTTACAATTCCTATTATTAATAATAATTGTGAGTAACCTAGGGGTGTTTGATGGAATTCCTGAGAAGAACCCATATGAGGTGACTTATAGTTTTAGACGGGGCTTTCGAGAGGGAAACAAACCTATTTACAATCAAGATATGACAGCGTAAGCATTCCCAAAGCTTTCCTCTATTATAGTCTAAGGTGTGGAAGGGAACAAGGAAGAATGTACTTAGATTAGCAATAATTCAATAGTAGCTTTTTTAACTTGAACTCATGTATTGACTAGAATTAAATTCATAATATAGGTATTTGGAGACTGTGACTCAACACTCGACCCGTGCCAGCAGCTCAGGACCCCAGGCAAGTATACCTTGCCTCCCTCTACAGTTTTATTTACATGCATTTCCTTTCATTATCTAGTTTTTGTTTATGGACATGTGCTCTTCATATTATATTCTGTTGAGTTGTTTTTATTGCATATAGCCGTATTCATGTTTGGCCTTATAGTCACATTTGGAGTTGTTCTCACCAGTACCTTGCTTGAGTCGTGTCATAGAACGAGTGCGTGTAGTTGAACTGATAAATCCTTGATTATCGTTTTGCACAACCAGAGAGTCCACACACTGGACGAGGGTTGACCAGTGCACCAGAGAGTCCACACACGGGACGAGGGTGTTTGTCGTGTTCATTGGCACCGGAGAGTCCACACACGGGACAATGGTGTTTGTCTTGAACTAATCAGAGAGTCCACACTCGGGATGAGGGTTAGTGCTTAGTACAAACTCGTGAGTCCACACTCGGAATGAGGGTTTGGTTTTTTCCTTGATCTTGTGTTCATTGTTCTTCCAGCAGTTCAGTTATGCGTAGTGGTTCTAGTACCCGTATTTATATCCCCTTGTTATGTTCTGTTTTTCTAGCTTATTTCTCACGCATGATAAAACTGTTAGATAGGCATGTTTATATGTATCTTGCTATGTCCTCTGAGGACCTGATGATCTTTTCAGGTTTAGCCAAGTTTGAGTCAGGAGCAGACGAGCGGTAGTGAGCCAGCATCAGACTATGGTGCCTTGCAGTTGAGGTTGTCTTGATTAGCAGTTTGTACACAGTTAGTTTATTTCATGTATTTCTCTATTTTCGTCTATTGGTAGTGGATTTGTGTCCACCGGATATGACTTTGATTCATGGAAACATTCAGTTTATATTCTTTATTGTTCAGTGTTATTGACATTCATTGGGCTTAGTTGATTCTTTATTATTCTGTGGATGAGATATAGATTTCCAATTGATTCCAGACTGACATGACTTGTGTATATAGACAGCATTCTACCGTCGACACTGCGGCGTAGGCTGGACTTGGATACGTTTCGTATCCGAAAAGCGGGTGCGGGTCGTGACACCTTAACCCAACCTTTCCTCGACCAAAGCCCACAGTTTAGACATGAGATAAATAGACAAAGGTAAGGACAATCATTTACCATGACTATGATAGAAACTCATCCCGAGATTGGTTTCCAACAAATATTACCCTAGTTATGTAAATTTTATTATTAAGACCTAACCAGTATTGGAACACCACAGTCACTAGATTAGCCAATACCATAGCTTAAATACCATGTCATATTATGATCTACCAGTTGTCAACAACAATACATGATCACTACAACTCTTGTGACAATAGTCGGGCATGCTTGACACCAATAGAGATTCACGTCTTATTTGTTAGAATTCTTTTCATATGATGTGCCTTAGAGTTGGTTATCCCGTCAACAACTCTTGTATACTGTGGACGAGTATATCATTCTATTTTATCGACAATGTGCCATTGTACACACTCGTTTTCCATTTATTGAGAAACGATCCTTGACTTGACTTATATCTACCGTATCCCGTTACGCCGTACCTTATTCTTTATTAACAAGAGTCGAGGTACAATACCCGAACTTTGGAATTCCTCTAACATCATTATTCCTAAAAACCATGTCCTAGTTTCTAAGATGAGTAGACTGTAAGCCTTCTAAAATTTTGGGATATACGAGGATTACCGATTGATTAGAATAATTTCCATTAGGATGATAAATAGTGCCCCATGGACTCTCACTTTCCATTTAGATCATTTTGTGTCCCCGACCGTGTCATTACTAATCGGAGCGCGAGACCAGCGGTTACCTTCCAATAAATTTCATATACAAGATCTAGACGAGTCCACCTTTAGGTAGACATATCATGTCCCACTCAAACATGTTCCTTTGTGTCATGCCCCGATTCCGTAGAATCGATAGTCGTCCCCCGGGCGTGATGCCGTGCAAGCCTAAGTTGCGCTCGCACAAGGCATAGTCATAAGGTTATCTGAAACACAACAATAAGAGAATGCGCAGAATAAATTGAACACACATTATAGAGAAGAAAACTTAAGCTTTATTGATAATGAACATCATTTTACAGACTCGATACAAGGGCGCCGTGCGGGTTTTTTACAAACTGACTCCATTACAAAATGAACGTCGATGAGATAGCCATTCCATACATTTCATCCCTTGATTACAACCAGCAATACAAAAACCACCTGGGATGACGGGAAGTCGCTCCATCTGTCTTCTGGCCTTCGACAGCGGAGTCTTCAAAAGAGATTGGATCCAAACTTCGACCGCACGGATGAAGCTTCAAAACACACGAGCGTAGCCTCCCTTCACGCGGCACGCTCCTCCTGATTTATCGTACCTGTAGAGAGAGCGAGGATCAGTACAATCAACATGTACTGGCGAGTGGCTAATTAGTTTCCAAGCTCTCATTTGGTTCAAGAATTTAGATAAGAATTTACACAACTTGCTTTTCGTGGTCTTTCTAACCATCCTAGGTATTTTTATACGAAGCATGTTGACGAAACATAAACCAAGCAAGTTACACCAGAATTTCCCTCGGCAGAGCGCGCCGTACGACATAAAACTTACCATCACCTTTTCTGTTAGTTGATAACAATTTATATCAAGTGTTTGAAGTGGAGGTCTGTCACGACCCGATACCCAAATTGTTGGGCCGGGCCGAGCCATGTCCAGCCTACGCTTGGTTAAAGCGTAGTAAGCTGTTCTAAGAATAGACAATGAAGGATCTAAGCTGCTAACAGTTGTAATATCACATTTAAAGGTTCATCACAACACAACATCTATAAGCGAAGGTAACATAAGCACAGACTTAATAATACACTTCCAAAGTATCTAACTGGAGACAAAGTCCAGTATCAAATATAAGTTCAAAACAAAGTCTAGGTCTCAAAACACATTAAAAATATCTAAGCAAGGTTCCCCGCTGGGACCTCTTCTGGAGCTAAGGCCAGGTCCTCAAATGCAGTACTATAATATGAATCACATAGCATTTCCTCCTCAGAAAGTATACCTACAACGTTATCCTGTCAGGACGGGAGCAAGTACAACCTCTACAACTAAAGTACTGAATATATAATGAAAGGGATGTACAACAAGATACATGGTGTAATAAGTCTATAAAACAGAAAATACTGGAAACATGGCCTCATGGTACAACTGGGATCACAATATCATAGTAATGTGGGAAACATGGCATAACTGGAATCATGGTATGACTGGAATCACAGTATCATAGTAACATAGGGAACATGGCATATCTGGAATCATGGTATATCTCATAATCTATCATGGCAAGGATACATATGTCATAGAGACAGATGTATATGTAATATTTAAAACTGTAGCAGATACGTGATCGGTCAATAGATGTACAATGTGCTGGGGGCACATAATGAAATGTACTTCCGTATAAGTGTAAAGGCGATAGATGTACATACGTACAAATACAACTTTGAGATAAAGGCCTGCGGCAAGATATGCATATAAAATGCGACCTCGCTCGCTACTATGAGGGGGGGCATGATCACGTACTCAACTGTCAGTTTTTCCATAACCCATATATATATAACATGTGAGAGATACGAGAACAGTAAAAACATGTAAGAGATACGAGAACGATATAGAACATGTGAGAGATACTGGGATCGGTATAAAGTACGGTAGGTACTGATAGCAGTATAAAGCATAGTAAAACATGTACTGAGAACCAGTAAGATGCATGTGAAGATATAAGAACTGTCCTAAGCATGGCCGGTACTGATAGTAATACAACATGTGAAGATTTTAACTTGCTACCTCAAGGATCAGTATTTTAACGTGGTTAATACATGTTCTAGCATTAAAAGACAGTAAATGAGTTTGTAGATGTACTTGCCTCGAGCAAAGCAAGAATACTAGTACGAAGATATAGATGTCCGGTGTCCTGTCAATAATGATATACAAACTCAGCATCTAAGTTATGATTAAGATTACTCTAGTGGTGTGACACGACTCCTAACTGGATACTAGCCAAGTGGAGACTAGCATAAAAGTCCAATGTGGGGTGACACTATATCCAAACTAACTTTCTAAGGCCTTTACACTAGAGTAGGGTGAGGTCCAAATACGTCTATAACTTAAAACAACACAAAATATTGAAAGTCGTAATTATTTAATAAATAAATCAAACTGTACACAGAGTTCTAACAATTTTTGAAATAGACAAAAAGCTCAATTTTACATAAAATAAAGTATCAAAATGATCCTTGTTAATTATAGAATTTATACTAATTTTTCTGGAATTTATAAACCTTCATAAATATTTTTTTATTAAAAATAAGCAAACATATGTATCCTAAAAATGAGGTCTGTTTTCCCATTTTTATAAAATACCAAAAGTACTTATTAAATGCTGAAAAAATTATAATAAATTAGCTAAATTAACATAGTATTTAAATTCAATTTTTCCCAAATTTTTACAGCACTTAAAATATATAAAAAAAAATAATCAAAAACAGCCTAACCGGATCATCCGACGGATTACTGCGGATTACCGACGAATTTTCCGATCCGTCACAGCAAGTTTTGTGGTGCAAGTTCAGATTTTTCGACGGATTTCCGCGGATTTCCGACGGATTTTCCGAACCGTCACAGAAAGTTGATTTTTGAACTCAAAACTTGTTTCGGCCATAAAAACTTCGTTTTAAATCGAAATTCGGACTTTCAAAAGTCAAAATTGAATAGAATTGAATTTCTTACAACATGGAAGTATTAGTTTTCACAAATCAAAACATTTGATAGATCAAAACCTCAAAATACTCGAAAATCATATCTAGAAACTCAGATCTACGCAATAGTGTCGATCAAAACCAAAAGTGCTTTATACTAAACATGTTAACAATTTAAAGAAGCATATTATAGGTCAATAAAACTTTAGTTTCTATGGAAAACAAAAATAAAATATGGTCATGTCACTTTTGAGCAAGATGTACTTGCCTAGGTTAAACTCCAAGCCTAATCTTCTACTCCACCACCAAGAGGGGTACGAAACCGCACTCTAGACCTCAAGACCAAGCTCTTAGCAAGCTCCAAGGGAAGAGAAGGGAAGAAGAAATGAAGAGAGAGTGAAGAGAATAAAAAGAGAGAGGAAAGAGAAAGTGAAATGGTATATATAGAAGGGGGAATTAATCTTAGCCGTCGGATCGTGATCCATGTGAAAGTCTAGGTCAATCATGGCCATTGAAACAAAACCAATTATCCATTGGATAATAGAGTGTATCTACGCTATTCACGAAAATATCTTAAATACTATTCACGAAAATATCTAAACACTATTCACAAAAATATCCGAAACACTATTCATGAAAATATCAGAAACCGAAAATATCTAAAGTGTAGAAAATATGTCCGGGCGGTATGCCGTCGGTATACACCGGTATACCGGCGGTATGCCGATCAAGGAGAAAACCTATAGTTTTGAGAAAATTTAAAGCATTCCGGAAACCAAGAGAATACGAAATACGCTGCAAAATACGTATTTGAATTAATATAAAATACTTATCGAAAATAATTCATTCAAAAAATTTAAAATAAATCCTGAAATTCAGGGGGCTTACATCCTACCCACCTTACAAGAATTTCGTCCTCGAAATTAAAAATCACCCAACAGGTCAAACTATAACATGTAGCTGCTCTGGCTACGATACTCAAACTGCTACCCTTGAAATCATCCATGTTGTTCTCGCTACATCTATTTTGGTTCAGGTTCAACAATGTCCTTCTATCATAAACTATGTCATATATCCTTTAGAATCTTCCATACTAACATGAAACTTTAACGTATACCCTAAAATATAGGTCATTTTCTGGGTATGTTCCTAAGCAAACAATGCTTGGTCATCAACCATATTTTCAACCTCAATTGTAAATACTGGATTTCCTTATCATATCCTAAGTATCCTTATTTTATCAATCCATAGGCCCTTTGCATTATTTGTCGTCAATCCTTTCCTACAGTTTCTCCTTGAAATTATACGTTCAATACTTATACTTGGCGTAGAGCATTCTTCTTTTCACTTAATAGCTCATCCGAATATAAATCCTCGATTTCAAAACTTTCGATTTATTAATTACCAATGTGCATATGTCTTTGCCTTGTTTCTTGTCGTTTTAACTGATATTCTTTCCGATCTCGTACGCAATATCATATCCCATTCTAACTTATTCTATATCAATCCACATATCGATCTACCCTCTAATCACATGTAATCAGCTATAGATAACCAATAATCACTTGGTCATTAAAGTCCTACGAATGCTCAATCCTCAAACTCTAAGCACAAGATTCTAATCCTCAATCTATAGTTACAACAATATACTATCTCATTTCTCCATCTTAGATACCCTATCATCAAGTCATACTATCAATACAATCGTTCTTAATGGTTTCCAAGTCTACTATAGTCAGTCACCCATACTTGTCCTATAAGCTTAATCTAACCAATCCCTAGGAAAAGTACTTATCACAATCACACAATACATTTATAGTTATACTATAGAATTAGTTAACAATGTTTGGCTATTTCGGTCGCCTATGAAATAGAAGGTTACAAGGCCTAAGACTGGGTCAAGCAATCCATAACAGTGTCCAAACAAGTTAAAGGTCAAGCAAGACAGAAAAGTTTATTGGAATATCTCCAAGAATGGTACGAAGACAACGAGATGCATAACGAGAAGAATTACCCAAGAGGTTAACGAAGAATGGTTTAGTCAAGTTATAGGAAAGATGGAACGCAAAAATAATTATGTCCAAAAAGATAACATGAAAGCAATTCTGTTGGAGAGTCCTAGAGAACCTGTAATCCTAGTTGTAGATGTAGATAGGACAGAGTTAATCAAGACGGGAAAGAATGATAATAAGAATTTATTCTTGCTCATTCGATCATAACGAAGTGAACCAAGTTGAGATATGATCTGATAACCATAACGTCTTCCTGAAATCATGTTGCCAGAATTTTCGCCACACCAGTAAGCTTAGATGCAATAAACGATAGAGTCATAACTAAGGTATACACCCTATAATCATATTATCTAGAATCCTCGCCACGCCAACCGGTATGGCTGCGAGAAAATCTAAATTCTATGAATAGGATAGTATATCCAAAATCAGGCTTTATGTTTTTGTCATACCAGCTAATATGGTAGCGATAAATTCTAAACTCCATAAATAAAGCAGACGTTTACTTCATCAGGATATATCACAATTTAATCCACAAAATTTATCGCGATGCAAGATTCAAAGTCAACAACAAAATATCAGAAATCGATTTCAACAACGAATTAAGGAAGAGCAAATGAAAATAAGCAGAAACAGATTTCTAGGTAAGATTAGAGTGAGATCCTCAGGGGTCATCCTAAGGGTACTATCCTGGTCAAAATTGTAACCCACAGAATTTCAAGCAAGAGACTAAATACAGTTAACGGTCCTATGCTGTGATGAGTTTTCCTATGTTACAATCCTAGTAATCCTCTATGTGTTCTAAATGTTATTTCTAGTCTTAACAAGTTGTCCTAGATCCTAATTGCAGGCATGCTTGGTACAATAACGTAACCAAACAACTTAAGTCTTGACCTGCATGGGCCACCACTAAAAACATGTCACGATCCGATACCCAAATTGTTGGGCCGGGCCGAGCCATGTCCAGCCTACGCTTGGTTAAAGCGTAGTAAGCTGTTCTAAGAATAGACAATGAAGGATCTAAGCTGCTAACAGTTCTAATATCACATTTAAAGGTTCATCACAACACAGCATCTATAAGCGAAGGTAACATAAGCACAGACTTAATAATACACTTCCAATGTATCTAACTGGAGACAAAGTCCAGTATCAAATATAAGTTCAAAACAAAGTCTAGGTCTCAAAACACATTAAAAATATCTAAGCAAGGTTCCCCGCTGGAGCCTCTTCTGGAGCTAAGGCCAGGTCCTCAAATACAGTACCATAATATGAATCACATAGCATTTCCTCCTCAGAAAGTATACCTACAACGTTATCCTGTCAGGACGGGAGCAAGTACAACCTCTACAACTAAAGTACTGAATATATAATGAAAGAGATGTACAATAAGATACATGGTGTAATAAGTCTATAAAACAGGAAATACTGGAAACATGGTCTCATGGTACAACTGGGATCACAATATCATAGTAACATAGGGAACATGGCATAACTGGAATCATGGTATGACTGGAATCACAGTATCATAGTAACATAGGGAACATGGCATATCTGAAATTATGGTATATCTCATAATCTATCATGGCAAGGATACATATGTCATAGAGACAGATGTATATGTAATGTTTAAAACTGTAGCAGGTACGTGATCGGTCAATAGATGTACAATGTGCTGGGGGCACATAATGAAATGTACTTCCGTACAAGTGTAAAGGCGATAGATGTACATACGTACAAATACAGCTTTGAGATAAAGGCCTGCGACAAGGTATGCATATAAAATGCGACCTCGCTCGCTACTATGAGGGGGGCATGATCACGTACTCAACTGTCAGTTTCTCCATAACCTATATATATAACATGTGAGAGATACGAGAACAGTAAAAACATGTAAGAGATACGAAAACGATATAGAACATGTGAGAGATACTGGGATCGATATAAAGCACGGTAGGTACTGATAGCAGTATAAAGCATAGTGAAACATGTACTGAGAACCAGTAAGATGCATGTGAAAATATAAGAACTGTCCTAAGCATGGCCGGTACTGATAGTAATACAACATGTGAAGATTTTAACTTGCTACCTCAAGGATCAGTATTTTAACGTGGTTAATACATGTTCTAGCATTAAAAGACAGTAAATGAGTTTGTAGAGGTACTTGCCTCGAGCAAAGCAAGAATACTAGTACGAAGATATAGATGTCCGATTTCCTGTCAATAATGATATACAAACTCAGCATCTAAGTTATGATTAAGATTACTCTAGTGGTGTGACACGACTCCTAACTGGATACTAGCCAAGTGGAGACTAGCATAAAAGTCCAATGTGGGGTGACACTATATCCAAACTAACTTTCTAAGGCCTTTACACTAGAGTAGGGTGAGGTCCAAATACGTCTATAACTCAAAACAACACAAAATATTGAAAGTCGTAATTATTTAATAAATAAATCAAACTGTACACAGAGTTCCAACAATTTTTGAAATAGACAAAAAGCTCAATTTTACATAAAATAAAGTATCAAAATGATCCTTGTTAATTATAGAATTTATACTAATTTTTCTGGAATTTATAAACCTTCATAAATATTTTTTATTAAAAATCAGCAAACATATATATCCTAAAAATGAGGTCTGTTTTCCCATTTTTATAAAATACCAAAAGTACTTATTAAATGCTGAAAAAATTATAATAAATTAGCTAAATTAACAGAGTATTTAAATACAATTTTTTCTAAATTTTTACAGCACTTAAAATATATAAAAAAAAAAATCGAAAACAGCCTAACCGGATCATCCGACGGATTACTGCGGATTACCGACGGATTTTTCGATCCGTCACAGCAAGTTTTGTGGTGCAAGTTCGAATTTTCCGACGGATTTTCGCGAATTTCCGACGAATTTTCCGAACCGTCACAGAAAGTTGATTTTTGAACTCAAAACTTGTTTCGGCCATAAAAACTTTGTTTTAAATCGAAATTCGGACTTTCAAAAGTCAAAATTGAATAGAATTAAATTTCCTACAACATGGAAGTATTAGTTTTCACAAATCAAAACATTTGATAGATCAAAACCTCAAAATACTCGAAAATCATATCTAGAAACTCAGATCTACGCAATAGTGTCGATCAAAACCAAAAGTGCTTTATACTAAACATGTTAACAATTTAAAGAAGCATATTATAGGCCAATAAAACTTTAGTTTCTATGGAAAACAAAAATAAAATATGGTCATGTCACTTTTGAGCAAGATGTACTTGCCTAGGTTAAACTCCAAGCCTAATCTTCTACTCCACCACCAAGAGGGGTACGAAACCACACTCTAGACCTCAAGGCCAAGCTCTTGGCAAGCTCCAAGGGAAGAGAAGGGAAGAAGAAATGAAGAGAGAGTGAAGAGAATGAAAAGAGAGAGCAGAGAGAAAGTGAAATGGTATATATAGAAGGGGGAATTAATCTTAGCCGTCGGATCGTGATCCATGTGAAAGTCTAGGTCAATCATGGCCATTCAAACAAAACCAATTAGCCATTGGATAATAGAGTGTATCTACACTATTCACGAAAATATCTTAAATACTATTCACGAAAATATCTAAACACTATTCACAAAAATATCCGAAACACTATTCATAAAAATATCAGAAACCGAAAATATCTAAAGTGTAGAAAACATGTCCGGGCGGTATGCCGTCGGTATACATCGGTATACCGGCGGTATGCCGATCAAGGAGAAAACCTATAGTTTTGAGAAAATTTAAAGCATTCCGGAAACTAAGAGAATACGAAATACGCTGCAAAATACGTATTTAAATTAATATAAAATACTTATCGAAAATAATTTATTCAAAAAATTTAAAATAAATCCTGAAATTCAGGGGGCTTACAAGGTCTCTGGCATTAACTAGCCATCTTGGACATAGCCTGGTAATACGGGACCCTTGCAATGCAAATAGCGAGCTCCGATGCAAGTCCCCGTCTTACCGATTGCCTATTACCCAGCTCGGCTATAACCTGTTTCTTCCTAGGCCGAGTCGGTCCCGTGGCCCCGGGTTGCCGCTCGAAGAAACCATCGCCCTTGTCGACAAGTTGTCTATGACCTTGATAGGTTAACAAGGTATATTTGGGGTACCGCTGGGGCTTGTTATGTAATCGATTCATTTACTTGGTTATTTTGCAGGCCTAAAATAATTCTATCTCTTTTCTACACAACTCATCTTTTTCCCTTCTAGCACATAGGACTTGTATTCTTCAAGCGATTCATTCAAATTCGATATCATTACCCGAGTTCTTATTTTGAAATAGAGGGTCGAGACGAAGGAGGTCATCCACTCACCTTGAGTTTTTACTTGAGGCGAGAGACCGGTTGGCCGCGCTAGACGTCGCCTACGCGATCACCTGAAATCGTACAAGCAACCGATTAGAATACTGTATTAGGCAAGAAATTTGATAGGAAATGCGAGTTCGAAATGTAAGCCATAAAAACCATCGAAAATATTCACGAAAATGCATTCAGAAAACCAAAGCCAAAACCAACGCAAGCGGCGTGAAAAACAGAGCAACGGGAGGTCTCTCCCGACTCAGCCGCAGAGTCAATCCTCGAGGCGCTACCCGCTGAATATGGGACTTGGTTTCGAAGAAGCCATTCCATAACGTGGAATGGATCTTAATTCAACCGTTCCCGTTCGATCGATTCGATCGATCCCGACCTATCGGTCCCGACCGAGTCGATAGCGACAATGTTCCTTTCTCGCGCACCCCGTGGACGGAGAACGGGGCACGATGTTGGGACGGGGCACTACACCATAACCAACAAAGAAAAAGTTTCGTCCTTGAAACTTAAGAACAGAACCTACCTCTATGAAAATAATGAAAGAAACTTTTCTTTCATCTCTGACTCGAGTTCCCATGTCGACTCTTCCGCCGCATGGTTCCTCCAGAGTACGCGAACAAGAGGGATCACTCGACTTCGAAGCAGTTTATCCTTGCGTTCTAAGATTTGAACTGGCTCTTCAACGTAGGTTAAGTCGGACTTTAGCTCCAGCTGGCCAAAGTCCACCACGTGGCTAGGGTCGTGCACATACTTTCGCAGCTGAGAGACGTGGAAGACATTGTGCACACCTTCAAGTGCCTGCGGCAGGGCAATTTTATAGGCTACTGGGGCGACCCGCTCGAGTATTTCGAACGGCCCAACGAATCTCGGACTCAGCTTTCCCTTCGCGCCGAACCGAGTAACTCCTCGCATAGGCGACACCTTCAGGAACACGTGATCGCCCACCTGGAACTCAAGCGGTCTTCGATGGGTGTCGGCGTTGCTCTTTTGCCGACTCTGTGCAATCTTCAGTCTTTCCCGAATTAGCTTGACCTTTTCCACAGTCTGTTCCACCAGCTCCGGGCCGAGTTTCTGCCGTTCTCCGACTTCACTACACCAAAAAAGGCATTTAGAAACAGTTTTTTAATGTACCTAATATTTTTAGGAACATATAGATACCGTTCCTGAAAGTGGCGTTGCAATATTAGGAACAGTTATAAAGCGTTTCAAATGTTCATTTGGAACGGATAGGAAGCGTTCCTAAAGCAGATTTTGCAACACATATAATGTGTTCCTAAAATATATTTGGGACGTTAAAGAAGTGTTTCTAAAATTGGCTTTTGAAACACATACAATATGTTCCGAAAGTATTTCTTGGGACGTCTTTAAAGCGTCTCTAAATGTCATCATGAAATATTTTGCATCCGTTCCTATATATAATTTATAACAATTTTTACATTGTTCTTGTGGCTAAATTTAAAACATTTAATTAATGTTCCAATGTATTTTTCCAATTTCAATTTTCCAGACAATTTTTATTTTGAACCACAATAATTTATAACTGAACATAGAACACATAATAAATGGTGCAATATTTTTATATATTGTCTCAATCAACATCCAAGAGAGCCATTAAACCAATAACATATCCCAAAAGTTAAAGCTTTATAAAAAATGGTGCAATATTTGTATATGTTGTCTCAATCAACATCCAAGAGAGCCATTAAACCAATAACATATCCCAGAAGTTAAAGCTTTATAAAAAATCATCAAGAGTACATATTGTAAGTTACAAAGACTATAAAATCTAGCTCGATAAAGACATCAGTTTACAAAATTTAGATAATTCCAAAAGTTTTTTTTTCAACAGAAAGATGGAGATTTGAACAACGCTAACTGGCAACACCTGCATGCAACATTAAAACAAGTTTAAGTTAAAATTAGGATACTGGATAATAAAAGACTAAGATGAACAAAAAATCTAAGATGAACCAATATACTATATTCAAAAAATTGGACAATTAATAGACATGCATAATTCAGTCTCACTGCCAACAAACAACTCAAAATAATAAACCAAAACACGTTATGGTGACACCCTCATCCTATCCAAGTAAGCAGACGTTGGTGCCAAACTATGTAGACTTAAAGAATATTAAGTGGGCCAATAAAGAATATTAAGTGGGCCATTGGATGGGGCAAACATTTTTGAATTAATTGATTCAAAGCTTCACATATGACTTAGCTACACAATTAATAAAGTCGATTCAAAGCAATATATTATGTAATGAAAAGAATGCAACGCAATAATTATAATCAAAAGTTAAAAGTGGACTTACTAACGCTCCATGTATTTGACGAAAGACTTGTTCCATAAAAGGAAATCGCCGAGAGCAACTTCTCCAATTTTCTTAGATTCTGGATTTTTATCAGCCTTGTAAATCTTTGCAGAGAAGACCTTTCGCGTCACCATGCTCACCTTCAATTCATCAGGTTCCAAGACGTAGCCATGACATATACCCCGATGGATTGGATCTATTACCTCCTTTGCAATTGCAAGACAGTTGCCATCCCAGTCAAGCAGCTCACACAATCTTGCAACTTCGGTAGGTTCATTGCGTGCCACTTCAGTAGGTTTTTTGCATGCAACTTCAGTAGGTTCTTTGTGTTACACTTTAGTAGGTTCTTTGCATGCCACTTCAGTAGCTTCATTGCTGCCACATTAGTAGGTTATTTGCGTGCTACTTTAGCAGGTTCATTGCGTGCCACTTCAACAGTTTCATTGCGTGCAGATGTCATCGTGTCTCCTTCAGCTAAGGAATGTCTTTTCCTTGTTAGATTCATGTTCATCATCATTGGGGGCTGCGAAGACCCAACAATTGCTTCTGGTTATGTTTGTGACAAGTTTTTCTAGAGTACATAACAACAATTTATTAATACACAAATATGTAAGTAAACAATCAAGTAATATTTTTTTTTTCTAGAGTACAATCAAGTAATATATATATATATATATATATATATATATATATATATATATATATATATATATATATATATATATATATATTAGTGCTTTGATAAAGTAATGTTTGGTACTCACCGAACACATGTTCAAACATAAATCAACTTTTGATTCCAACCTTTCAAAATTCTTCTCTGTAGTCTTTCTTTCTGCTCTTTCATTCAAAAGCATTATATGGCCAGGAAGGCAATCCTCATATTGTCTCCTAGAAACATGGCAACCAACACCTGGGAGACTGCCTTTGGAGTTCTTACCTAAAACTTGAGTCAAAGGATCGAAATCAATTGATAATATGTGGATGTCGCTATTGTTTTCACTATTTTTAGCTTCTTCAACATTCTCCTTAATTTTCTCCTGTAATGTGATGTTAAACATAACTAAATAAATAAATACAAAAACATCTCAGTATATGTATTTAACTTTACTAATGTCATTTATCTCACCATCAGCTCCACGACACTAGGCAGTATGCTTTTATCCTTTCTAGTATGAGTTTCTATCCACATTGCAGTACGTGAAATTGGAATAGTCGAATCTGCTTGTTTTTGAATCTGTACCATAAATAATTGTTATTATATCATTTTAACCATAAAACCATTAAAAGGTGCTCTAGAAAACATACCAACTCCTCAACTATTGCAGCACTCTTACGTCATCCAGTATATCCGCACCTACTGTGCTTCTTGTTTTCAGCATTTTGCACTCTACGTTCTTTCAGTTTTTGGTCACACTCATTTTCACAAAATTGCTCCAAATCGTCTCTTTTTTGTTCTAGGAGGAATATTCAATTTTTGTGCCTCTATATTTGCACACTTATCCAAAAAATTCTTTCGCAAGTATTTTTATGCTTTCTAAACACACTAGCCATTGAACTCTAAAAATGTCTTTTAATGTAGGTTGGTACTTTAAATTCTTTCTGCAATAAACATATATATATATATATATAGTTTATTTCTTTTATATATATATATATATATATATATATATATATATATATATATATATATATATATATATAAAGAAATAAACTATATATTTAATGTATACTTTTCTAATAAAACCCCCCTTAAAAACTAGGGAAGAAGTGAAGTAAAATGTCATCTCACCAATATGCCATTCCAAATTTCATCCTTTTGGTGATCAGGAACCAACCTTCAATCAATATACTTGATGGACGCATGAGACTTCACATTCTCGCCAACACAGTGCATAAAGTGAGGTGCTCTCTTTCTAATTGCTTTTCCATGTCGGTTGAAGTCGATTTTCTCCCAAGGTTTGTTGCTATCTATTGATACTAGATTTTCTTGAGTGAAGTTGCTTCTCATATGTTCTGACGTAGTGCTTAGCAAGAAAACCTTCAGTATCAACAAAAAAAAAAGAAAAAAGAAATGATTATAGGTTTACATAACATATTAATGTAAAAGGAAATTAGGCTTTCAGTCATTTTCGTCAAGATTTATATTTATGCTCATTACCATTGAAACAAATAGGGAAAATAACCTAATGTTGTTTAACCATACTCATCCAGACATTCTAAGTCTTTTCATTCTAATTTTAACTAGGTTTAACCCATACCAGCTTTTTCTTACCAAGAAACAAAGGATTAGAGTTTCTGTCACTGACATCACATGCATAATAACTGGTAACTGAATAAAGATGAAGTGCAACATATATCATGAATTCAAAATTTAAAGTTTAAACTACATCCTTGGAACTTTTATCTGTTTACACTCTTAAGCAACATATTGACAAAATACTTCCTTTTTTAGCAACATTATGCCTTAGTTTTCTTCATTGTGTTTACACTCTTTAAGAAATATAGTACTATAATCAAACAAATGGTTAGAGAAGTTTGCAGCTAAAGCTTCAACTTTCTTATAGACAACAGATACATAAAGAGTTAAAGATATTCCTCAAGTAACGGGGAAAAGCTACATGCTTCTATGGACGAGTTTAACTACAAACCTGCTATCTTAAAATTAAGAATGTTACAAGCTTTACTTCATATCTGATATGTATCCAGCAAGGGTCTTGGCCACCTTAGAACACCTAGTCCCCTTGGCAACATTGATCGCAAGAACTCCCAGGTAATCTAGAACAACTTCAATGCCAGAAAATAATATTTTTGAAATTTATTAACCCTATGAGGTATCATCTCATATAAATATCCAACAACTTGCATGTGGTCATGTCCGAAAAATACATAATGCAACAATGATATCTTAAACCTACAAATCCAACACGGAACAAATGTCATAATGCACATATATTGCAAGTATGGATGAAGGAAGAACTCACGGAAAGGGTGGTGGGAAGCAAAGCAACTAAAAATCAAGTTGTAGCACTAAAAATATTATTGTTTGGTAAGAAATATATCAAAAATATTATGAACAAAATTCTAGCATGTCTATCAACAACCAGGAGCTTAACCTTAAAACGGCGAACCAAACCCATTACACCTTGACATGCTATTGGATTCTAAAGAAGAAAATAAAGTATTGCCTAGAGAGCACTGAAATATTGCCTTGAGCTTAGGGGCACCATCAAAAATTCACTCGAAAGTCGATTTGCAGCAAAGAACAATCTTAAGTAGTCCGCGACTCAATTATTGTGGCATGAAAATCACTGTTGTCTTCTATAACACATTTCTATGGGTACGTGACCATAACCAATTTAGCTCAACTAATGATGCTGACAGTAAACTTAATGTGTCAAAGTCACAATTTGTATGATATAGCAGTTGGGAATAAACATCTTCTATTTTCTGAGGATGCTCCAATAAAGCAAGGTGACAAGACTCCTTCAAACCACACAAGTAGACAGTATCTGCACCTTTGAGGCTTTGAGCAACAAACAATCAGACATAACCCCTAACAATCTGTAGTGGAAACAAACCACCATGCTGGGCAAAACGTAATATTTGTCATAGTTTTCATTAAAGCCTCGTTTGGTTCGCGGAATCATGAGGTTGGGAAAGCAAAGTCGTTACTTTCCTATGTTTGGGTGCCAAAAGAATTGAGGAAAGGATAAGAGTTTAATGGAGGAATTTTAAAATTACTGGACCAAAAAGTTGCTGAAAGTTTGAACCACAATACATTTATAGGTCTTGCTCTGTTTACATATGCATTATGCAGCCTATCTGCTATTAGTATTACTTATCAAAGTTAACTATGCATCAGTGTGTTTCTTATTTAGTAATTTTTATATAAAATAAAATGAAAATGCACTGAAAAGAAGCATCTTTTCATCAATGAGCAATAAGTTAGTGAATAATACAATCCTCCCAGATCTTGCACTGATGGAGGTTTTAGGCATTTGGATACCCTTTTTCTCCATAAAATGGATTGGGGCTGTTGCACAAAGGAAAATAAATAACCCATAAAATGATAGTTGTTAATTGTCTAGGTACTATTCCGTATGGACTCTAGTCCTGGATTATTAAGTTATGTACAATGTTTCTTTTGTTTTTAATTCTAACTTATTGTGTTTGGTTTCTAGCTTTATGGACTTTTTCTTGTGTGTAAAATCAACATTTTTTTCCTTGAACATTATCTAATATGGTTTTACATGTATGCTACCCCATGTGACTTCATGTGTCAATTACTACTAGCCTTAACCCGATGTGGTGAAATTATTGGGTAGGCAGACCTAAATCAGCAATTTTTCTGTTGTTTTTAATTCTGACTAGTTGTATATGGTTTGTACATTATGAAGCCCCTTAAAATCAGCAATTTTTCTTTAATATTATCCAATGCCTTTCTTAATAATGTTTTCATGGATTTAGTGCTTAATCTATGTTCAGCATTGTGCACCTTTAAAGGTGTCAAGTTGATATAATTATCTTTTTGTATGCTTCTTTTTTTGACTGATATACATGTAAGGGAGTTGGGGGTTATAATGTGCTAACATGATGGGGGGTGCACATGTCCAGGATGGTTATCAAATGCAACCTGTACCAAAATCTGTACTCTAAACCATTTACTGTACATATCCAGGAAAGGATATATTCTTTGCTCAAGTCCTATAGGCTTATAAGCATCAAGCACGAGCTACGCTAACATTAGAACAAAATGTATGGAAACTGCTTTTTAGTAAGCCTTGTGTTTCTTGCTTCTAATTGTGTTCTTCTTTCCTTCCCACTGCCGCAGACATTGTTTGTCCTTCTCCAGTCATGTATCTTATTTTGCAGACCTTTTGTTGGCTGAGGTACTTATTCCCAGTGTTCTCACATTTTGTATGTCTAGTAAATGCCTTTCAATGGATTGAAGAAAATTAGCAAAAACCCTTCAAACCATGGTTACCAAATAGTAAAGAACAAAAAATAAAAATCCTCACCAAACTATAAAAGAAGAAGAAGTTGGAGTAAGAAAGTAATGTTTCGACAAGGGTAGGAACTTACCAGGTAGGCTAGACACAATCATGCCCTGAGCTTTCTTCTAAATATGAAACAGCTTTGTTACAAGAAACAAAATTTAGCAATATACCATGTTAAAGATATATGGTCTTTGAACTTTATGAGGCTTTTGTCAGTTGTGTAATATCCATGCTCTATATATTGTTTTTTTTATTGTGTTGGAAAGAAACCCATTTCATTCTTTCTTTGTCTCATCTTTTTTAACCCTAATCTTATTTCATGGTCTCAGGCCTTCCACCTCGATTCTACGCCATTGAAGGTGACCTAATATGGGAACAGGTTGCTATCTGGAACCCATCACATTACTTACAACTGCCATGTACAACTAATCACCTCAACACTTGAAACTGTGAAAAAGATGCAAAATGTTCCATCTACATATCCTGAGAACTTCAATCATACAACCACGTTACTAGCACATGTATAAGACACCAAATTTGGAGTGCTTGTGCTTCTATCTAATCAATTCAACCAGTAATACACCATAACTTGATAATATATATGGGAATGTATCCTGAAAAAGAGCATAAAAGAGAATCGAAAAAGAATAACCCATTAACCCATTGTCTCTGCTATGATTACGCATGTACATAAATTATAGCCGTGTTCAAGACTAAATTCCCTCTACATGACACAATATAAAATACATCTCCAACAAAATCCTAGGGAACCAGTCTAAAGCCCTTTGTTCAAATCCCAAGTTAACCATAGTACTCAAGACTTTCTACTTCAGTTCTCCTAAAAGATATTGACATTATATTTTAAACACATATATTAAAAGATAAGTATCGATAAGGAGGGAAAAAAGTTCATTATAGGGAGATAATATTTCTGTGTGTAATGTCATAGTTAATAATAGGTGAGCAATCATGTTCCAACTTTATCTGACGTAACAAGGAGATTTTCTCATTGAACCTAACAGTAAGCTTTAAGTTCAAATTCCAAGCAAAAAAGAGCAGTAATGCACAGATTCACAGATTCATCAAGAAGAAAGTAATGCACAGATTCATCAAGAAGAAAGTAATGCACAAATCCTTAATAGCAGTAATGCACAAATTCATCAAGAAGAAAGTAATGTCAAAAAATATGATGTGTTCTTGAGACCATACAACTTTCTAATGAAGCATTGCACTATAATATTTTCATTCATCAAAATTGAACAAATTTTTTAGGTTAGGATTGTCATTCAAAATGGATTGATAGTCGATAGGGATGCTTATCATGTCAACTTGCTTAGTTAGTCACTTGGGCGTGTGTAAGACCACATGCCACCCATCTTCCTTTTGATCTTTAGAATAGAATACTCCACTGGCTTCTCGAGATAAAATGAATGGGTCCTTCTCCACTTTTTCTTTGTTCTTGAGCTTCTTCAAATTTACCATCACAAGATTCCAAATAGGATCAACCTTACAACCATTTTTTGAATCCTCTACCTTGACCCAATCACAATAAAATACAGTCTCCTTAAAATCTATGTAGTCCAACTCTAATATATCTCTAATTATTCCATAATAAGTCATCATTCCTTCCTTTGGATTTTTGCCTTTTCGACCAGCAACAAAAGTAGTATAAGCCTTCATAGATACACCACTGTCCTGAGTCACCAAATTTGTATCAGAAGAACTTGACGAAAAGACAAAACCATTGACACAATATTTATTGGGGTAAAGTGCAAAAAACTCCTTGTTAGATTTTTGCTTTTTACACTAAAAGATCCCATGCTCTTAAAATTCCTGAAAGTATAAAATATGCTCATTTTGCCCCCTTTCCATTAACTGATGTTAAGTGGGGTGTGTAATGACCATTTTAATCCTCCACTCTCTCCCCCCTCTCTCTTCGGTGGTGCGGGAAGGAGGAGGAGGGGGTGGGGCTGGCCGGGGCGGGGAGGAGGAGGAGGGAGGCTGGGCTAGCCGGGGCGGGAAGGGGGGGTGCTCGCCGGAGTAACGAGGGGGGCGGGGAGGAGGGAGGAGGAGGGGGGCTGCCCGGGGCGGGGAGGAGAAGGAGGGAGGCTGGGCTGGCCGGGGTGGGGAGGATGGGGGGTGCTCGCCGGAGTAATGAGGGGGGGCTGAGGGGGCGGGGAGGAGGGAGGAGGAGGGGGGCTGCCCGGGGCGGGGAGGAGAAGGAGGGGGGCTGGGCTGGCCGGGGTAGGGAGGATGGGGGGTGCTCGCCGGAGTAATGAGGGGGGACTGAGGGGGCGGGGAGGAGGAGGAGGGGGGCTGGGCTGGCCGGGGCAGGGGGGTGCTCGCCGGAGTAAGGAGGGGACGGAAAGGAGGAGGGGGGTGGCTGGCCGATGGGAGGAGGGGAGAGGTTAGGGAAGGGGGCGTAGTTTAGGTATTTTATTTTATTTTTATGAAAAAAAATGTCACTTAACGGTCAAAACTAACGGTCAACAGACGGTAGGGGCTGGCCGAGCAAGTCATAGATTGCGGGGGTTTATTTGTTAAATTTGACTAAAAGGTTTTTCTACTCAAAAGGTACACATTTAACAAGAATTTTTTTACAATTTACCCTATTTATTGTATCTTGTTGCCTTATACATTAAACCATTGACTAATCTCCTAAGGTTGTATTGGTTTTCCTAGCCTTCTGTAACTGTATTGCAAAAGATTTCACTAGTCACTAAACTTGAAAAGTGACACAAATTAGTAAGAAAATGTGACTTGCTTCGGTAAAAATACCTCATCACGCAAGGAATGAATTCCATGATCGTTGTGCTCGTCTTAGTAGTCCCATCTTTTCGAATTTGGACATACGTCCTTTGAGAATATTCTGCATACTTACTGCCTAAATTCACAACAACAAAAATAAATCATACTCTTAACAAATAATAGTCATTTATCTAAAGATATGGATAAAACCTACTTTTCCCAATCCCCTAAGTCTTCAAGCCGATTGAGTACCCATCTTCGTACTTGTTCAAACTGTATATTGTTTAGCTCGATGACTTTTCCAACATCTAAAGGCTTTTCATCTGTAAAGTCAACGTCCTCATCCAACCAATCTTCTCGACTCGACTTACGAGTACCAATGCTTGTGTTTGGCATATACAATACATCACAGATTCATCTGCAAGGTAAGACTCTGCTATAGAGCCTTTTATGTACCTTTTATTAAGTGTATACTCCTTATATCGCTTCATTAATCTTCCATGACATAATTAAAAAGTTTCATTAAATAGAATAAGTAAAATTGCATTAAATACAAAATGTATTTTCTAAAAAAAGATTGTATACCTTTCAAATGGGTACATCCATCGGAATCTAACCGGGCCACATGCCAAAGCCTCATCTGCCAAATGAACCATACAATGCATACTTATGACAAAGGAGGGAGGAAGTTCCTTCTCAAGAATACACATTGCTTCCACCAATACTCTCTTTGCTTTACCAAGTTCCTCCTTATTTATCACTTTAGCACATAAGATATTAAAGAATAAACTGATTCTGTGAATAGCAATTCTCAATTCCTTCTCCTTTTAAAAAGCATGTTTAAGCAAAACTGGAAGCAAGTGTTGCATAATCACGTGATAGTCATGTGATTTGAGCCCCCTTAGTTCTGGAGGTTGGATGGACACCAAATTACTCAAGTTAAAGGAAAATTCCGTAGGCAATTTTAAATCTTTCAAGCAACGACAAAATTCTCCCTTTTCCTCCTTAGTTAAGGCATATGATGCCTTTGGCATTGAAGTTTTTTCGGTGTCTTTTTCTTCCACTAACCATAATTTCTTGTTGATGCCTAATTTCTTCAAATCTTCTCGTGCCTTCAACCCATCCTTTGTTTTCCTAGTGACATTCATCAACATGCTTAATAAGTGAACATTGACATTCTTTTCGGAATGCATGACGTCAATGTTATGACGGACCTCAAGAAACTTCCAGTATGGCAAATCAAACAAAATTGACCTTCTCGACCATGGAGGTGCAATAGTGGAATTAACATTCAGATTGGCATCTTCATCGACCTGAACCTTGCATTTTTTTTACCAATGTTCTTACTTTTTTTCTTTTTGCCAGTGACACTACTAAGCCCTTGCCCATCATTACTCTTGATAATTTTAGAAATTCATTGTTTCACTGCTTCACCAGATAATCATCGTGGAGTTGGTCGATGATCTACGGTCTTGTTGAATTTTTTATCATTTCTAAACTTGTGGTCAGATCTTAAAAATCGACGATAGCCTCGATAACATATTTTATTTGAGTCTTCAAGATGCTCAGAATCAACATCCTCGGCGCATAATGGACAAGCTTTATAGCCATGAATATTGCAGCCAGATAGTGTTCCATATGCAGGTAAATTGTGGACCCCATATCATCATTGCTTTCATTGTAAAAGAGGTTTTAGCAAATGCGTCCCATGTCGGCACACCATTTACCCATAGCTCTTTCAACTCATCTACAAGTGGTTCTAGAAAGACATCGATGTGTTTGCCTGGTGATTTGGGCCCTGATATTAATAATGTCAACAATGAGAACTCCTTTTTCATGCACAACGACGGTGGAAGATCTAGAGGTGCTAAAATCACCGGCCAACAACTATAAGTGCTGCTCTGGGTTCCATGTGGGTTAAAACCATTAATTGATATTGCAAGTCGTAAATTTCTAGCCTCGGCGGCAAAATCTGGCCAATTGACATTGATTGAATCCCATTGGCCTGAGTCACAAGGATGTCTCATTAGATTTCCATCGATTTTTGCCTTTTATGCCAAGTCATTGCATTTGGAATCCAAGGAATGCTAAAGAATCTCTTTATCCTTGGCATCAATGGAAAATATTTCACAAATTTTGCTGGTTCTTTTCTGACACTTCTTTTTACCTCAGAGTCATTTTCAAAGACAAGCTTATACCTACTGGCTCCACATTTGGGACACATATGATGTTGCTTGTATTCCTTCCAATATAGGATGCAACCATTTCTACAAGCATGGATGGTTTCACATTCCCCTAAGTCCTTAATCATGTTCTTCATATGTGGGTAGTTCTGGGGAAGATTGCAATTCTCAACAAACAAAGACTTTACCCACAGTCATGCTGTTTCCAGTCAAATCATATCGCGTTTTCAAATTTTGCAACTCAATAATGGAAGACAACATTGTCTTACCCTTAGGACAACAGTTGTAGAGAGGTTGTGTTGCCATCTCCCTATATCTTTTGTATTTCCTACTCTCATTCATCTCAGTCCCAAAACCAACAGTTTGATCGCCTCCTAGTCCACCTTCATGTGTAATATTAACGTCTCCTAACTCGTGCTCATTCCCCCAATTGTTCATATTGAATACTTCATCAACAAGTTCCTCCATCATAGGCTGGTCAGCTTCTTTGATTAGATCATGTTCTATTGTTGTAGACTTATGGCCCATCAACTCTGTAGATTTTTCTCCATGCTGATCCCATACCACGTAGCTCTGATCAATACCATTTGACAACAAATGAAAACTGATTAAACCAAGCTCTATATGTCCCTTCGAGTTTCTGCATCGAACACATGGGCATAAAAAACGGTTTTCTCCATTGGCATTCTCCTTAACAAAATTCACGAATTGCTTGACACCATCAATATATTCTAAGTCCCCCCGTTTGCTCATCCATGCCTTGTCCAAAGGCATTTTCTATACCAATTTTTTTATTCTATAAGATATATCTGTCGAAAATAAAAATATAAAGTAAATACTTAATAAAGTCATAGGATGCTTTTCAATTAAATTAAGGATCTCCAAGATGTACGACATGAGTTAACTAAACTAAATCATTTTGAAGACTTATATAGATTAATTATTCATGCAAGCAAATCTTACTTAAATATTAAATCATACAAATTAACAAATTAAAATATTTGAATAGTTAATAACATTTTAGGTGATCTAAAACTAGAACCATATCATTTAAAAGACAAGCTTATACCATATCATGTATTGTTTGTGCAATACGATGGGAATAAGAAATTGGCATAGCAATAAAATAGTCAACACTTCTTATAATACAAAATTCTGCCTATACATATATAACATGTGCCTGCTCCACCTTTACTACAAAAGACTAGTTAAGGTCGTACTCAAAGAGGAGACACTGTAGAGCACATGGAATCATATAAATGCCACAGACAAATATAAACTATGATATATCTCTCTATTAAGCAGCTCCTAAAACTTAAGATATGTATATTAAAAGCCGAATATGGAGAGTCAACACCCAACAGATGCAACCAAGGTTCATAGTTTTGGCATAAGTGCTTGCGGATCAAAATTTCAAAATTCTTGGTTTCGAAGCAATAAAATACTAACCAACTATTTTAAAAGCTAGAGAAAATTTGATAATTTCAAAAAAACTTATGTATTATTTTTTTCTTTAGTTTTTAAAGGAATAATAGTCAACATTACTCGAACGTTCAGCCGTATTATATATTGTTCTTTATTTTTGCTTGCTTTTACAAAATTCATGCAATAGATAGGAGGAATATTTAATATATTGTTCTTTATATATCGTTCAGCCGCATTATACAAAATTCATAAAATAGAAGAACAATAACACAGGATGTTGCAGTAATGGGCACTCTTTAATGGAACCTGAATGAAGAATATTAGGCAAGAGGAAAGGAATTTGATGAAGACGAAGAAGAAACTCGAAGACGCAGGATGCAAATCCGAAAAACTAACAAAAAATGAGGAAAGAAAAAAAACACACAAGGATTAGAGAACCTGGCTTGCGATATCGATTTTCGGGGTGGGCTGCGTCCCTACCTAAGATCTCGTCGGCTGGATGGCTTGCGGCCTCGTCGGCGAGATGGCTTGCGGTCTCGTCGTCGGGAGAGGAAGGCTGGATGAATAGAGGAAGGGTTTGCGTTTGGGGGGAGGGAACACTTTCTGTATTTGAAGGGGTAGGAAGGGTTCATTTTTGGAACGATTTTCTAATCCTATTAGTCATGGGAGATTGAGGATAATATTGTGGTATTTAATTTGGCACATGTTTAGAACGATATAAAATCGTACCTAAAATAAATTATTTTTTCTAGAAGTTAAATTAAATACATTTGGAATATTTTTTCATTTGAAACACTTTTATTCTGTTTCAGCACCTAGATACGGAAAATGAGTGTTCCGAATTGAAAAATGTATAGTGTTTCTAATTTACCATTTTGGTGTAGTGCTTCATCCCAGCAAATGGGCGATCTGCACTTCCGGCCGTACAAAGCTTCATACGGCGCCATTTGGATGCTGGATTGGTAGCTATTGTTGTATGCAAATTCTGCCAGCGGTAGGTGGACGTCCCAGCTTGATTTGAAGTCAATTGCGCAGAGCTGTAGCATGTCTTCGAGAATCTGAATAACGCGCTCCGTTTGGCCGTCGGTCTGAGGATGGTAAGCTGAGCTGAACTGCAACTTGGTACCCAGCGCCGACTGAAGGCTACTCCAGAATCGCAACATGAACCGTGAATCCTGATCAGAGACGATGGATACTGGAACTCCGTGCAGTCGTACTATCTCGTCAAGATAAATCTGCGCCAGGCGATCAACGCTCCAAGTAACTTTGATGGCGATAAAGTGCGCTGACATGGTTAATCGATCGACGATGACCCAGATGGCGTCGTTCCCCCGTGGTTTCTTCGGCAGGCCAACAATAAAATCTATAGTGACGTGATCCCCCTTCCACTCGGGAATAGCGAGGTTCTGCATCTCCCCGCCCGATCGTTGATGCTCAGCTTTCACCTGCTGACAGGCCATGCATTGCGACACGAAGAGCGCCATATCTCTCTTCATCCCGTGCCACCAGAAGGTCGTACGGAGGTCCTTATACATCTTGGTACTGCCTGGATGCAAGGTATATTTCGTATAATGCGCCTCCAATATTATCTCCTTTCGCAGTTCTAAATCATCCGGAACACATAGTCGGCCATTCAATCTCAGCATGCCGATTTTGTCTTCCGTAAAGTCGATCGCACTACCTGTCGAAATTCGCTCGTGCATTTTCTTCAGGTACGGATCATCCTTCTGAGCGGCCATGATCTTTTCCAGCAAACTCGGCTCTAACTGCAGTTGCGCCAACCGTACCTCCCTGAATCGAACCCGGAGATCGATGCCCATTTCTTCTAGATCTTGTAGTAGTCTGCGGTTGATGGATAGCGAAGCAAGATATTTTCGACTCAGAGCGTCCGCCACCACATTTCCCTTGCCCGGAGTGTAGTCGATCGTCAAGTCATAGTCTTTGATCAGTTCGAGCCAGCGCCTCTGTCGCAAGTTTAATTCCTTCTGGGTGAAGAGATACTTGAGGCTCTTGTGGTCGGTATAGATTACGCATGCCACGCCATATAGATAGTGATGCCACAATTTCAACACGAACACAATCGCCGCTAACTCCAAGTCGTGCGTAGGATAGTTCTTCTCGTGCGGCTTTAACTGTTTGGAGGCGAAGGATATCACCTTGTTTCGCTGCATGAGCACACATCCCAAGCCCTGGCCTGAAGCATCGCTGAATATCTGGAAACCCTCTGGCCCATCCGGAAGTGCGAGTATAGGTGCCGAAATTAGTCGCTGTTTTAGCTCCTGGAATGAAGCTTCACAGTCATCCGACCACTCATACACGACGCCCTTTTGAGTGAGGCGAGTCAATGGTGATACAATCTTCGCGAAGTCTTTCACGAAGCATCGATAGTATCCCGTCAAGCAAAGAAAGCTTTGAATCTCACTAGCAGACGCAGGCCGCTTCCAATCAGCAACAGCTTCCACTTTCTTCGGGTCGACTGCAATGCCTTCGGACGAAATGATGTGACCAAGAAAGTATACGCTGCTTAGCCAAAATTTGTACTTACTCCGCTTTACAAACAACTCATTTTCTCAAAGTGTCTGGAGCACGGCCCGTAGATGTTCTGCATGCTGCGCCCTGTCCTTTGAGTAGACGAGAATATCGTCAATAAAGACTACCACAAATTTATCAAGAAAGGGTCGAAATACCCGATTCATTAGATCCATGAAGGCGGCAGGGGCGTTCGTCAGGCCGAATGGCATCACCAGGAACTCGTAGTGGCCGTACCGAGTACGAAAGGCAGACTTTTGCACGTCGTCTGACTTGATCTTGAGTGGATGATAGCCCGAGCGGAGATCAATCTTCGAAAATACCGAGGCGCCTTGCAGTTGATCGAATAAGTCGTCTATACGGGGCAATAGGTACTTGTTCCGGATGGTGGCCTTGTTCAGCTCTCGGTAATCGACGCACAGACGCATGAACCCATCCTTCTTCTTCACGAACAACACGGGCGCTCCCCACGGCGAAACACTAGGCCGAATAAATCCTCTGTCGAGTAACTCTTGTAACTGGACCTTGAGTTCCTTCAGCTCGGCGGGAGCCATTCTGTACGGGGCCTTAGAAATCGGTCGAGTATCGGGAAATGTATCGATGCTGAACTCGATTTCTCGGTCGGGGGGCATGCCGGGTAGCTCGTCCGGGAACACATCGAGGAATTCTGCCACAACGTCGGTCTGACCCGCGTTTGTACCATCCTGCACATGTCTCGAACGGACGCCAAATAGCCTTCGCACCCAGAATGCAGCATCCTCCGAGCGAAAATTGCCGAGATCAACATGCAGGTCGACGACGCCTCATCATACGAAAAGCAAAATTCAGGCACTCCTGGTATGCGGAAGGTGACCGTCTTTCCGGCGCAGTCTATGGTTGCGTTGCACGGCCCGAGCCAATCTATTCCCAGAATGATGTCAAAGTCCTTCATATCTAGAACTATCACGTCAAGACCGATCTTTTGACCGCCGATACAGATAATCCCATCGGCGTAGGCTAAGTTTGTGAGTATTGGTGTGCCCGACGGTGTGCTTACTGTAGGCCTCAAAAATGAAAGTCACGCTCAGTTGATCCAGACAATATAAACAAATCACGCTGGGAGACAGCTCATCATTTGTCAAAGAGTAATTATGACTGACAACACGACAGTCGAAGAATATCTCTTCGTATGCCACGTATACACAGAATTCGAGAGATCATCGCCGTCTATCGCGTGATTTTCGAAATCTTCTTCAGCAAGACTCAGCCTTCGTCGAGTTGGCGTACCAAAAGGGTTTCTTGTCATTTAATGCGACTGACAAAGCAATCACTGTCAGAGATTTTGTGTCAGTCGAGACACGCCGAATCAAGACAGCTGGCAGTTCTATCTCAAGTCTGCGTGTATTTGTGATCTTCATCTCAAGTTTGCGTGGATTCTGAAGTTTTCTTCCTCAAGTTTGCGTGGATTTTGAAGTTCTTTGCCTCGAAGTCTGCGTGGATCCTGAAGCTTCCTGCCCCAAGTTTGCGTGGATTTTGAAGCTTTCTACACCGAGTTTGCGTGGATTTCGTCTTCAACAAGTCTGCGTGGATTTCATCAAATTGGAGTACGTGGCAGCCATGCCACTAATCTCTCACCTGCGTGTCCTGTAACTTGCACACGACTCATGCATGATTGCCATGTGTCCAACAGTTACAGGCCACGTCCAGTAACTGCTCACAGCCTTGTGTATGTTAAATCCTGCGTGATTTTTAACTAGGCATAGGCTGTGAAGACAGTTATCTTTTCAGTTATTATTCTTGACTCTATAAATAGAGTTCTTTTTCTCATTCATTGTACAGATACATTGATATCTACTGTCAAAATTTTGAGAGCTTTTCTTCTTCGCATAGTCCAAGGGATAAAGTGATCGTCTTCTAGATCAGATTCCCACAGTTGTAATTTTCCCAGAAACACAACAAATAAAGAGAATTTCTTTATGGAAAACAAATTGGCGACTCTGCTGGAGAAAACCATCTCCTCTTCTGAGATGGTAACAACTCAATGCGACACTTCGTCAATCGGCTCGACGAAGAAGGTGATGACGATCAAATTCGATCAACTCGCCTATGAAGAAATGCAGCGGGCTAAGGGTGGCAAGCCCACTCCAGCCTCCATCATCACTGCCAAGTCGAAGGGACACTCTGTCTATGTCCCTAAGAATCAGTTGGCAGTCAATGGTGAAGTCTCTGCCACAGTGTCTACTCCTACCTCTGGCAAGAACTCCACTGCAAGCACGCACACTCTTGTGCGCTCGAAGATGACAGTAATCAAAAGTCACGTTGACAGTACTGGCTCCTTAGCCAAATCTGTTCCAGCGTGCAAATTCAACCCTAAAAGTCACGCTGACAGTACTGGCTCCTTAGCCAAATCTGTTCCAGCGTGCAAATTCAACCCTAAAAGTCATGTTGACAGTACTGGCTCCTTAGCCAAATCTGTTCCAGCGTGCAAATTCAACCCTAAAAGTCACGCTGACAGTACTGGCTCCTTAGCCAAATCTGTTCCAGCGTGCAAATTCAACCCTAAAAGTCACGTTGACAGTACTGGCTTCTTAGCCAAATCTGTTCCAGCGTGCGAATTCAACCATAAAAGTCACGCTGACAGTACTGGCTCCTTAGCCAAATCTGTTCCAGCGTGTAATTCTAAAATTAAAAGTCACGCTAACAGTACTGGTTCCTTAGCCAAATCTGTTTCAGCGTGTATTTCATCAGAGAAGAATAACTCCTTAGTTATCTCTTCTTCTTTACCGAGTTCTACTAGAACTGGGGGTGGTCTTCCACACAAAGTTCCTGCGAAAAGGAATAACTCTTTAGTTATTTCTTCTGCTCCTGTAGTTTTTACTTCAGGAACAGCTTTGACTGATACTTTTGTTAGTCAAAGGAAAGGAGATGGTCTTTTGACTACTCTTCCTTCTGGACATTCTATGTCTCAAAATCTGATTGAGTCTAAGAAGAAATATTCCTTAATATCTTCTCCTATGACTTCTTCAAATTGGGCACAGAATCTGTCCATTAAAGAGGGTCTGTTACCAACTCCTAATCAAAGGAGTGGTTCAACTCTTCCTTCTCTGCAAATATCCAGATCAATGGAAGGAAAGCTCCATGTTTCCAAAATTAATGTGTTACCTTCCACTGATTTAAGAACAAAACTCAGCACTTCTGGTGTTAAGAAACCATACAAATTGGATATGAAGATAAAAGATCCAGATGCAAAGTATGCAAGAAATTATGTGGCTCACATTAGTCACTCTTTGTATAATCAAGAGCCATCAAGACCCAAGAATAGGAAGTATACTCCTCAATCTTCACAAACAGATTTACGGAAATATCTTCAACAGAAGAGAAGGAGTAATTCTATGTCAAAGGAACATGCTGAATGTGACTTCTATCCAAGAGTCATAATTCAGTGCAGATGTTAATCGACGGTTCAAGACCATGGTGATCATGAATGTGACTTCCAGCCAAGAGCCACAATGCAATGCAGATGTCAAACTAAACGACAGTCTGTCTTCAATAGGATTCAGTATGAACCTATGCCTGATGAAGATGAGCCTTTGTTTGCCTCTGTCAACATGACTTCTCGGGACACCGGGGGTAGAGTTGATAGTCCAGATGGAGTATATAGAAACACCAGAGCAAGAGTCCTGGCTTCTAGTCAAAGAAATTTGATCCCTAAAATTGATTCTGAATTCCTTGGAGAATCTAACTTCCCACCTCTTCCTACTGGGGGTAATTCTCCTATAGTTGACTTTGATGCACAAAGCAATGATTCAGAACAAACAACATCTACCAGTTCATCAATAATCCCTCATACAGTCACGACTTACATGGTTGATGGGAATACTGATGAACCTTCTTCTTCCTTGACTCCTCAAGATCAAAGAATTGCTTCTTTGGAACAGCAAATGAAGTCTATGACTGACACAATGAAGTCGATGTATGAACTCATGACAGCTCAGTTGCAAAATCGACAGACTGTACCAGATGCTATACCAGTTGATACTGATATAAGTCCAGTACAAGTTCCTCCAGCAGTACAATCCAATACTCCTGGACCAGCTCAACCAAATCCTAGTCTCTCTGGAGCTGGGGGTAGTGCTTACAATGTTGTTCCTCCTCCCAACTATTCTCTACAAGCCACAACTCCACAATCTTCGGGAGTTGTCTCTGAAGAATTGAAGAATCTCAAAACTCAATTCGAGGCATTCAAACAGAAGGATGGTTTACAAAGGTTAGGCATCAAGCAGCCTTATCCGATAGAATGGAAGCAAGTATCATATCCTCCTAAATACAAGCCTCCTACTATCTCATTCTATGATGGAACTACTTCTCCAGGTCAGTTTATTAATCACTTTGAAGTGATGACTGATCAACTGCAACCAAGTGATGCCCTCCTTACTCGGGTATTTATTGGATGTCTCAAGGGAACGACTTATGAATGGTATAGGAGTCTCCCAGATGGGAGCATTACCTCATTTGCTGGTTTCAAACAGATGTTTCTTGAAAGGTTCTATGAAGGGCTTAATGACATGACTATGTCTGCTCTTATTAGAATCAAGCAGAAAAATAATGAATCTACAGAGGAATACATTGAACGGTTTCGAAGAGAAGCTCGGGAGACGTTAAGTGAAGCACTTCTACAAGCTGACTCTTGTCTTGCACAATTGAAGAAGCCAGATGCGGAACCTGCCACTTGCTTACATTGCAACAGTGTACTGGAGATTATCCCAAATATCACCTTTACACAAGACAACATGCTACTGGAGGATAATCGACATGACCGACCTCTCTACTACACTGGTTATATTGATACGATGAAGATAGATCGTATCCTCATTGACCCAGGGTCTGCTATAAGCATAATGCCAAAGAGTTTGTTGGATGAACTAAAAATTCCTCTTCACAAGCTCTCCAAGACGGTTACTACTATCTTGGGATTCAATCAAAGACGAAGTGAGCCTTTGGGAAAGATTCATCTGAAGCTTCAGATAGGCGATTTCAGATCTAAAGTCACTTTCTATGTGATCGAGATCGCGGGATCCTATAATCTTCTTCTGGGGAGGCCCTTTCTTCATGAAAATAATGTGGTGCCCTCTACTCTTCATCAATGTTTTAAATACATTGATAGCAATGGAAGAGTACAAAAAGAAGTTGCTGATATAAATCCCTTCCATGGGGTTGAAGCTTATTTCAACGATTCCCGAATGTACAAAGAAGAGTATACAAGGATCATACAAGCTATGGAGAAAGAAGATGCACAAAGTGAGACTTTAATAATCCCTGTTAAAGGTCGAACTACTCAGCAACAATCTCCTAAACCCTCTGGAGAAGATTCTTTCATCATTCCAGTGAGTGGACGGATCTCTCCGTTACCTCAGTTATCTACTCAAAATACACTGATCATTCCTGTCAGTGGGCGTACTACAGTTCCTGTATCTTCACAAGATACTCTGCTAATTCCAGTTGGTGGGCGGACTACTCTTCCTACTCAAACTTCAAGGGAGCTCACCTCTTCTGAGCCATTTGTTATCGATCTTAATCGAAACAAAGCTTTTTTTTCCTCTCCCCCCTTTAGTCATTGACTTGGCTAAAATTTCTAAGGCTCAGCCTTCTCCCAATGTAAATATTGCTGCTTTTACATTTAATAAAAAGTCTCCACCTTTGCAGTACGTTGATGTGTGTAATTATGTTCATAGTTATTTACATCTGTTAGATGACTTGAATACAATAACCATAGGAGTTGTACAGACTGTTCATACAGATGTATCTCTAGAACCTGTACAATCTTCATACTTTCTAGTTCCCAGCAGAAAGCCAGGAGACATTCCAATATTCTTCTACAAAGGGCCTCAAAATCCTTCTGATCTTGAAGATGATGACAAAAATGATGATACTGGAAGATTACAACTACGTCGTTATAGTCAACAATCTAGAGACATCATAAAAAATATGGGCTATGACTTCAGGACTGGCCTCAATGATGGAAAAGGAAGAAAAATACCTGTCCGGATTCCTCCTTTGAAATATGAAAGGACGAAATGCGGATTGGGTTATACTGCTCCTACTCCTTTCATCAATATTATCCATGAAGATCCCGAGTCTGACGAAGATAAGAGATCTGATTCTTCTAGTACCACTTCTTGGGATTCCGATACGAGTATCGGTGACTTCTACTGCAACATTTTGTCTTCCAACATGGTTTCCATTGACCATTCTGAAGAAAGTGATGAAGACGAAGAAGAGTTTGAAATCTCACCTGAACCAGAACAGTGGGCCCAAAGATTAGATAATCAATGGGAGTTCCATTTCGAGCAAAAAGAACCTCCGACTGAAGATAAACTTGTTAAAATAGATGTTGGTGAAGAGGGATCTCCCAAACCAATATTCATCAGTGAAAGTCTTTCAGAAACTGATAAGAAAGACATGATCAAACTCATTCGTGATTACATCGATGTCTTTGCTTGGAGTTATGAAGATATGCCAGGGCTTGATCCTCAAATTGCAACTCACAAGCTCAATATCTTGCCGAATGCTAAACCGGTCAAACAACAACAGCGACGATTTCGTCCAGACATCATGGATGCAATTGAAGCTGAAGTCAATAAACTCATTACCTCTGGGTTTATTAGAGAGGAACAACATCCCGATTGGGTGGCTAATATTGTTCCTGTTCTTAAAAAGACTGGCAAGATCAGAGTATGCATAGACTTCCGCGATCTCAATGCGGCATGTCCTAAAGACGAATTTCCTCTACCAATCACTGATGTCATGGTTGATAATACCTGTGGATTTGAACGAATGTCATTCATGGACGGGTATTCTGGGTACAATCAGATCAAAATGTTTCCAGAGGACGAGAAGCACACTTCTTTCAGAACGCCGATTGGTACATACTGTTATACAGTTATGCCATTCGGTCTCAAGAATGCAGGAGCAACTTATCAACGAGCTATGAGCACTATATTCCGTGAACATTTGCGGAAAATAGTCGAATGCTATGTTGATGATATTGCAGTCAAAAGTCGACAAAAGGAGGATCATATCCAAGATTTGAAGACTATATTTGATCTAATGCGTAAGCATCAATTAAAGATGAACCCTACTAAGTCCTTCTTAGGCGTCTCTAGTAGTAAATTTCTCGGCTTCGTCATTACCTCTAAAGGTATACACGTGGATCCCGAGAAGATCAAAGCCATCCAAGAGATGCGTCCTCCACGCACCTTAAAAGAGCTACGAGGATTTCAAGGAAGAATCGCTTATATCAGAAGATTCATCTCTAATTTATCAGGACGCTGCAGACCATTCAACAAACTTATGAAGAAAGGTCTCTTTTGTCTGGAATGATGAATGTCAGAAAGCATTCGATGATATAAAACAATATCTAATGAGCCCTCCAGTATTGGTACCTCCCGTTTCAGGAATACCGTTCCTCCTCTATACTCGAGCAATGAGTCATTCATTGGGTGCATTACTCACTCAAAAGAATCAAAATGGCCATGAACAAGCCATTTATTATCTCAGCCGCACTATGACCGGAGCTGAACCTCGATATTCACCGGTTGAAAAAGAATGTCTAGCCTTGATGTTTGCTGTCCAAAAGACACGTCATTATATCATTGGCCAGACTATTCATGTCATCTCCAGGATCAATCCTATACGGATCATGATGAAGAAACCCAGTGTTTTGAATTCTCGATTGGCTAACTGGGGAATCCTACTTGCTCAGTATGACATGCACTATATTCCTCAGAAATCAGTTAAAGGACAAGCTTTAGCTGATTTTCTGGCTGCTCACTTAATTCCAGAAAATTCAAAACTCTATGATGAAATCCCAGATGAAGTCCTAGATTCAAATCAAATTGCTGAAGAAGATCCTACTTGGCGTCTATTCTTTGATGGAGCATCAAGAATTGGTCCTAATGGCGATATTGTCGCTGGAGTTGGAATTGTTCTTGTATCGCCAGAAGGTCTTGCTATCCAAAGAGCTTATTCTCTCGATCAGCCGTGTTCAAACAATGTAGCTGAGTACAACGCATTACTTATTGGTCTTTAACTCGCTAAACATCTGAATATTCAACATTTGGAGGCGTATGGAGACTCTAAACTCATTGTCAATCAGATCAGGGGTACTTATGAAGTTCGCCATCAAGATCTGATTCCTTATCATACAACAGCTATATCTATGGCTTCTTCGTTTGAAGAATTCTTCATTGAACATGTTAGGCGAGCATGTAACACAGAAGCTGATGCCCTTGCTAATCTTGCAGCGGTGCTGGCTATTCCAATCAGACGGCAACAAATGATTGTTGTTCGTAATCGAGAATTATTTCATCTTGAAAATAACTTGACTCTAGGACTTCCAGTTGACATTGAAGAATCAACATCTCATGACGTCAACACAACAAGAGGATTTGGATTCAATCGTAAATCGATGTCATCTTCATCCGATTCCAGCATGGAATTCATCTTCAGTAACTCGACTGAGAATCAGAATACGGATAAAGATTGGAGACTTCCTTTCTTAGATCTCGTATTATATGATATTCTTCTGGATGATCCGAGTGAGGCAGCATCTATCTGACGACGATCACTCAGATTCTACTACAATCATACAACAAAGACCTTATATCGTCGAGCTTATGATGGTTTACTCCTTCGATGTGTTGCCGGTGAAGAGGCTCAACAAATCATTCGCGAAGCACATGATGGAATTTGTGGAGCACATCAGCCAGGACCAAAACTTCAAGACCGTATTGACGCATGGGTTATTATTGGCCCATCATGGTATCTGATGCCATCGAATATGCAAAGAAGTGTAAAGCTTGTCAAATCCATGCGGATTTTATTCATCAACCCTCGGAATTTCTACATCCGACGGCAGCATCATGACCCTTCGAAGCTTGGGGCATGGACATTGTCGGCCCGATCAATCCACCGTCATCTAAAGGTCATCGGTTCATTCTCGCAATAACCGATTACTTCTCCAAATGGGCCGAAGCCATTCCTTTATCTGAAGTTAAGACGTCTAATGTCATCAGCTTTATTAAGCACCACGTCATCTACAGATTTGGTGTTCCTCGATGCATTGTTCATGATAACGGACCACAGTTCGTCAGCCAGAAATTTACTCGATTCTGTGACGATCACTGGATCAATAATGTGGCTTCTACCGCATATAATCCAGCAGCCAACGGATTAGCAGAAGCTTTCAACAAGACTATCATCAAACTCCTAAAGAAGTTTGTCTCCACTAACAAACGTAATTGGAGTGACAAGCTCGGGGAATGTTTGTGGGCTTATCGCACTACAGTTCGTAATGCTACCAAATGTACACCTTTCTCTCTGGTGTATGGTTGCGAAGCTGTTCTTCCATTAGAGATTCAAATTCCTTCTTTAAGGATAGCAATCGCTAATGAATTCACTACAGAAAATGACAGAAGACAAAATCAGATATACCTATGTCTATGACTGTATTACAGTATTTGAAGGAAAATTCAAAAAGTCACGCAGACTCCACATGGATATATTACTGTGACATGCTAAGTGATTTATTCACGCAGATGATTAATTCACGCAAAGCTCAGACAGATTAGAATGAAAGTCACGCATCATTTGCTAGAGTCACATTTTAGTGAAAATGACAAAAGAACACACTAACAGATCAAGACTAGTCTATCCAGAGGATGACTCTCAGAAGTCTGCGTGAATAATTCAACATTGGCATCTCTTCCAATATATGAAAAATCACGCAGAGTTATCATGGAAGCTGCGTGACTTTTTCAACATCGACATTTTCTGTCAAAATGAAAAGTCATGCAGAGTCATGAGAGCCATGCCCTTTTTTGCGTGAAACACAGAGCTTCGTAAATACGAAGATGTGAAGTATGGCTAACCCTAAAGAGGGGGCATACTTTGTTAATATCCTTTGCCCTAAAAAGGGGGGATATATTTCTGAAACTTCATTATTTGTTTTAAAGATCCTAAAAATTCTATATTGAGGTCATCTTCATCATCTTCAACAGTTCGTGTTCTCCCATCACTTACGATGTATAGGAGCTTGTGGGACTTCCTGTCGAGGAAGTCTGTCGATAGTGGCACGCGAAGAAGTTGCGAGAGCTTTCCCCTTGGCCTGAGCATCAGCTTTCTTAGGAGCCATTTCGGCTGAGAAAGGAGAAAAAGAAGTCGGGGAAGAAGGAGTTCGTCGGGGAAGATGAAGTTCTCTTCTGTGGGTTCTCTCTTTCAAACGCAAGTAAAGAAAGAAAGAAGTAATCTATGGCCTATTTATAGGCTCATAAAGAATTCTAAATAACGGTCAAGTCATTATTGCCTCGATATTTGGAGATTTGCACGGGATCCTAACAGCACAGAATCCCAACAGTCTAAACATCTCGGAGTAAATCTCTCATTTTGAAGTCATCTCAGCATGACTAAATCCATTTTATCATCTCTATTTTCAAAGTATTTCGAAATAATTTATCATTTTTCGAAAACTTTGAAGGGGGTTTTGTAGGCCTCAAAAATGAAAGTCACGCTCAGTTGATCCAGACAATATAAACAAATCACGCTGGGAGACAGCTCATCATTTGTCAAAGAGTAATTATGACTGACAATACGACAGTCGAAGAATATCTCTTCGTATGCCACGTATACACAGAATTCGAGAGATCATCGCCGTCTATCGCGTGATTTTCGAAATCTTCTTCAGCAAGACTCAGCCTTCGTCGAGTTGGCGTACCAAAAGGGTTTCTTGTCATTTAATGCGACTGACAAAGCAATCACTGTCAGAGATTTTGTGTCAGTCGAGACACGCCGAATCAAGACAGCTGGCAGTTCTATCTCAAGTCTGCGTGTATTTGTGATCTTCATCTCAAGTTTGCGTGGATTCTGAAGTTTTCTTCCTCAAGTTTGCGTGGATTTTGAAGTTCTTTGCCTCGAAGTCTGCGTGGATCCTGAAGCTTCCTGTCCCAAGTTTACGTAGATTTTGAAGCTTTCTACACCGAGTTTGCGTGGATTTCGTCTTCAACAAGTCTGCGTGGATTTCATCAAATTGGAGTACGTGGCAGCCATGCCACTGATCTCTCGCCTGCGGGTTCTGTAACTTGCACACGACTCATGCATGATTGCCATGTGTCCAACAGTTACAGGCCACGTCCAGTAACCGCTCACAGCCTTGTGTATGTTAAATCCTGCGTGATTTTTAACTAGGCATAGGCTGTGAAGACAGTTATCTTTTCAGTTATTATTCTTGACTCTATAAATAGAGTTCTTTTTCTCATTCATTGTACAGATACATTGATATCTACTGTCAAAATTTTGAGAGTTTTTGCCACTGATCTCTCGCCTGCGGGTCCTGTAACTTGCACACGACTCATGCATGATTGCCATGTGTCCAACAGTTACAGGCCACGTCCAGTAACCGCTCACAGCCTTGTGTATGTTAAATCCTGCGTGATTTTTAACTAGGCATAGGCTGTGAAGACAGTTATCTTTTCAGTTATTATTCTTGACTCTATAAATAGAGTTCTTTTTCTCATTCATTGTACAGATACATTGATATCTACTGTCAAAATTTTGAGAGTTTTTCTTCTTCGTATAGTCCAAGGGATAAAGTGATCGTCTTCTAGATCAGATTCCCACAGTTGTAATTTTCCCAGAAACACAACAAATAAAGAGAATTTCTTTATGGTTCTGAAATATAATCTAATAATCTCAACCTTGATATAAGATTGGCAAATTATATTTGATTCTCAACCTAGAGGATATATAAGTTCAACTTATACCTTCCCTCTGGGATCCACAACTCATCCCAAGAAAGAATAAAGTTTGATACGGACAAATATTTCAAAAATCGAGACGAATAGAAACAAGTGGAAAAAGATTTGAAAAGCTTTCGAAATAAGATTCTCAGGGGTCATCCCTGGAATCTACCAAGAGTTCCTAATATGTGACTGAGTACCAAAATGCTATCATAACCTAGAACATATATCCTAATAGCAGGCTCGTAGCAGCGCTCTAAAGTACTATTACAAAATCGCACTAGTTGCGACTCTGACCTGCATGGGCCACCACAAAAATGTGTCACGACCCGCACCCGGATATACGGGTATGAATACGTGGGCCACGCCCAGCCTACGCCACAGTATCGACGGTAGAGCACTGTCAATTACCCTAAACTAACTACAACATCTAAAGATCCATAACTAGAAATGTACTCATGTCCATCACGAAAACTAAGGAAGATAAGACAAGAAATAATAACAATATCACTAGAACAACCAGAATCTACAAGGATCATAAGACAGGAAAATAAAGAAGGAACAACAAGACTAACTAAGAATAACTACCAGGCAACTCACATAGAAGAATAATGAGATCCACCTCAGCTAGCAACATCATGAAGTCCAATACTGAGGGCACAACTACTCCTAAAATTTTGTCAACATATCCAGTCAGGATGGAACGAGCACAAATCTAAAATAATAGTTCTAATTAGACGATATTGAAAATATAGCAGTAAATAGAGTGAATATACGAGAAATCATGAAATGTACATGTGAGTATCATGGCAAGCTAAGCTGTAAATCTAGAGCTAGAACAAGGCAAGTAAAACTGATCATGGCATGTACAAAAATCAAGAATCACCTATCTAGGTGTGTGAGTACTAGCTACAATACGTGGCCGGCTTGGGAACTTGTACAATAGTAACAGGCCTGGCTAACCATACGTGGGGTGTATGATCAACACTCACAATCAATAGGTGCATAATAGGCTTTGACCACATATCTACACTAATACTCCCCGTCCTTCGACTACTATAGTGGATCCAACCATGACACATCATGACGTGCGATTCTCTGAGAGGGTAGCTAGCCTTCGCAGGAATCGTGTCTATACAATGCACAAGGAACAAGAAAGACTTGCACAAGATATACCAAGGAAAGCAAGGAATAACATCTCATGACGGGATTCAGAGAAATACCAATCCGAGTTAACAATTTGTCAAGAGAACAAGGATATCTACACGAAATACAAGAAACATAGACGATATCATAAAACAGAAATATTATCAGAGAATGTACTCGCCTGAGCTCTGGTAGAATATGTCAACTGTGTAATCTGGCTCAGAGTGAAATCACAGACCTAAAGATGAGATATACATAAGCTAATTAGGGTTCAACAGTGTTAGGCATGATTATATAGGTCAATCTCAGTCCACTAAGTCAAACTAGGTCACAGGAAGTTAAACCAAGTCAAACTAGGTCAATCTAAGTCAAGGGTTGACTTACAGTTGACTTTTGGTCAACTGGTCAACTCTGATCAATCCTAGGTCAACTCTAGGTCAAACTGGGTCAAAGCTAGTCTCTACAAACATCTACAGGGTCAACACATTCAATTTCAGTGGTTGTGAAATTACTAGAATCGATGGATCTCAAAATACCATAAAAGGAGAAAGATTATAATAATAGGGTGAAAACCGACAGATGTTGTCGGATGGTGAAACAACCATTACCAACGTGTTCAGAATGGTCGAAATAGCTATAATAGCCTATCCATAAGTCCAATTTGGACACAGGGGTAAAAGGTAATTTCGGGTCAAAACGGTGTCCGTGTCGGACCCGCTTTGTACCGAAAAATGTGCCAAAGTAAAAGTGCACGAAACCTAACAAATTATATGTTCACGAATCCAGATTGACGATACGAACCCAACGGTATATCCAGAATTGGATTCCGTTGACCCGATCTTAAATTGGTCCGTTGACCAGGATATTGAAATTCCGATTTGTACAGAAAAGCGTATCGGAGCCAATGTCCTCAAAACTCAGCAAATTATATGTCAACGAGTCCAGAATGACGATACGAACTCAACGGTATGTCCAGAATTGGATTCCGATGAGCCGATCTTAAAATGACCCGTTGACCCAGATATTGGTATCCGACTTGCACCGAAATGCGTGCCGGAACCAATGTCCACTAAAACCTAGCAAATTATATGTCAACGAGCCCAGAATGACGATACGAACTCAACGATATATCCAGAATTGAATTCCGATGAGCCGATCTCAAAATGACCCGTTGACCCGGACTATAGGACCCGTTTTGCATCGAAATGCGTGCCAAGGCCCACGTCCTCCAAATCTAACAAACTTTATATGAAAACGTGCCAGAACGACGCCACGAGTCTACTGGTGGTATCAGAAATTGAATTCGGAGTCCCGGGTTCAAAAATAGAATTTTACAAGTTGGAAATTACGAATTCGGACGGCCAACTTTGGCATCGAATTCAACCAATCAAACGTGCTCACAATGAAACGAAACTTAAGGGGTAAGAAGAGGGTTATACCAGCTTCGCATAGGAACCAGTAGCACGCCAGACGGAGCTACGATGGAGAAGATACGAATCAACGAAGTTGGCTCCGTAAAACTATCCAAAATATACACAATTTAAACGGTCAACTTGGTGGCCGGTTTTGATGTATCAAACGATAAAATTAACGGATGAAATTTGAGAGGGATGAAGGGGTATATACCGAGATTGAGATGGAGCAAAGAAATTGCTGATCCAACGGTCAAATTTCTTGAAAAACATGCACAAAATTGCTGCGACGGAACGCTATTTTCGGATCCATTCCGAGCTCGCGCCGACGGGAACCCGTGCCAAACGCACGAAACGCCTAGGCGGCGCGTCCCGGAGGACGGTGGCCGCCACAGGAAGTTGCCTGGGGGTCGCCCGGGGATGGGGTGGCCGGCCACGACGGCCGTGGCGCCGGCGGCGGCGCCTGCACCGCACGGCAAAGGGACGGCTGCTGCTGCAGCTGCCTTTGCTGTGTGCTGCTGCGGGGAGCTGTACGGCCTGGCACGTCGGCGCGGCCATGGCACGGCGAGGGTGGCGACACGCGGTGGTTGAGGTGGCATAGTGGGGGTGAGGTGTGAAGACGATGGTGATGGTGTGGTATAAAGTGGTGGTAATGGGAGATGATGATGATGGATGATGGAAGAATGAAGAAGGAGGAGGAGAAGGACTGGAGAAGTTGTTCGAGAGGAGGAGGAAGGAGGAGCGGGGAGAGGAAGCTCTCGGCCTGGGGGCTCGACCAAGGGAGAACCGGTTCGGCTGGGGGGGGGAGCATGGCATGTGTGTGTGTGAAATTATAAAGAGTGAGAGAGAGTTAGGAATTAAATATGTTGTGTGGATATTAAATATAGAAGAGATATTTAGAGTGAGAAAAGAGAGAGGGGGGGTGTTTGGCTGCTAGAGAGAAAGAGTGATGGTGATGGGATGAGGGTGTAGGATATTTTAAGGAGGAGAGAGAGAAAGATATATATATATATATATATATATATATATATATATATATATATATATATATAAAAGAGAGATATTTTTGAGTAGGGGAAAAAGAGAAAATATCAGTGGGGTACATCGGTAGACATGGTAGGGTCACACCAATTTGGGTTGGCTATTGGGTCAAGTTAGACAAGCTTGGGGCCAAGATTGAATTGAAATAACAAATTTAAATCAATTAAAATCATAAATGAAATGGGAGCACAAGGTAGATCAATTTGGTGGCACGCAAGTGGCACGTGCATAGTAGACTCAAAATAGGCCAAGGCAATATATTGGATCGAACAAATTGGACCAATGTCGGGCCCAGAAATTAAATTGGAAATTAAATCAGGTTTTACGGTAGATAATTAATTGGCATAAATTGACCCGAAAGTTGTGCGAAGGAAATGAAGCACAAAATGGAGTGTCTGAGTGGGACACGAAGGTCATGGGTGTAAAGCGTCTCAAATAGATCATTCATGAGAAGTTGGTTCTGAGAAAATGACTGGTCTTGTGCTCCTAAATTAAAAGTCACGGTAACGTACAAACGATGATCAAAGATAAAAGTGGGAATAATTATTCAACGATTAATTGGTCTAAGTTGACCCTGAAGTTGCGCGATACAAAAAGAGCACAAGGGAATGAGTTCGAGTGGGACACGATATATCAACATGAAGATAATCTCGTCTACTACAAACTTCAAGAAGGAAGTTTCCAGAGACTGGCATCCCTGATGCTCTAGAAATCCAAGTCACGATAAAGAGCATTTAATGATAAAAATTAATTAAATTAAAATTAATTATCGAGAATAAATCATTTGGAAAATTCGAAAATAAATCCCAGAAATTCAGGGGGCTTACAGTGAGACTAGCAAGAGTTAAGTCTTACATGATCAACCCTAGGATTTGTCAATCATGTTACAGCCCTTAGGCAAATAGAAATTTAGTTTCAACACGAGCTAACACTTGCTCGGCGGCTAAACGTCTCAAAAGAATAATTTACAATAGTGTGGGAGAGCAAAATAAGAAATCCACTCGTTGTCAGGATTACGTCTGGTGTTCACCATCTGGCTAATAATCAGGAAGATCCTTGGGTATCACTCCGAAATCTGGCTATACAAAACCAGTTGAGTCAGACCCCAAAAAGAGCAAGTGCCACAAGGGAGGCTTCATTAAGGAACTAAAACCAGCAGATAATAAATAGAAGAATAAATAAATGAACATGCTTAAATGACAAGAAAATAGGGTTCGAATAAAATAATAGCTTACATTAGAAAAAATAAGAGACGGAATATAATTCCCATGCTAATCATTAGCAAGCATTCAGGTACGGCCAATCAAGTCCTACGGCTTGCTATTATTAGCTAACTAGGGTTATCACAGGCCTAGTTACTAGCAAGATGCAGTTGAGATGTTCCCGCAGTCACAGGCCCTGCAACTATCCAGGTTATCCAGGCGAGGTAATTTACAAGAGTTATAAGATTTAACAAGATTACTGGTGTACTTTCAGTACTTATGTTTTCAAGAAGTGCCCCACATGATAGTGGGCTGGAAATGTGCCCTACTCGTCGGCAGGCTACGAGTCCCTCAGGTGTGGCCGGAATACCGGGATCACCTGTAACTGGGAAAATCTTCCTATATGGACTATTTGATCAATCTAGTCATTAACCTAGTCAGATTTATTATGAATTTCTGACCGTGGTAACCAGGAATCCATGTCCTAGACATGATGCAAGACGAGACAAGTAGCTTGTACAGGCACAATCAAGAAAATCAACCATGGTGTCAAGACAAGAGTTACTTAGCAAGTCAGGGTAGCTGTCGCAACAGCCTTTCAAGATTATCATGTTATGTCAGGTTACTTGTTACTTGTCAGGATTACTCGTCAGGAGTGCGCCTCGACAGGCCACTATCAAGATTATCTTGAAGAATTCATATTATCATGTTCAAGTCAAGGTCAATGCTCATGTCCATGTCAAGTTCAATAGTATCAAGCTGTCAAGTTGGGTTGTCGCAAGTTAGGCCAAATTCAAGACACATGTAAGATCACAAGCATATACAACAAGAACTAGGAGAACATGCATGGGGATAAGGGCAAGGGGATATCGAGGCCAACAAGTGGCACTGGTCAGGTGGTGCCAAGAAAGTGACAGGTGCTGGACCAAAAGGTGCCAGCCACCAAGTGGCACGGGACCAGATGGCGCTGGACCAAAAGGCGCCAGGCCGGAAAGGCGCTGGGCCAAAGGGCGCCAGGGCGAGCAGGGTGCGCCTGGGCCAAGAGGCGCCAGGACCAGGATGGGTCAGCATGCTCCAACATGCACCAACATGCGCCAACATGCACCAGCATGCTCCAACATGCATTAACATGCGCCAGCCAGCATGCGCTAGCCAGCATGCGCCATCATGCACGCCAGCCAATATGCCTCCTGCTCATCTTCTCCAGACAGCTCCCAAATGTTCATGGAAACCCATAAACTCAAAAGGGCATAAATCGCTCAAAATAAGTCGAAATCGGAATTTTCAATGGTCTAAATTTGGTAGAATCAAATTTCCTACAACATAGGACAATTAGATTTCAAAAATAACAAAGTTTAAGAGATCAAAACCAATAAAAACCGAAAAAAGCTACAAACTTAGATCTACAAGAGTGCAACCATCAAAACCGATAATGTCAAGTTCTAAAGAGCCTTAGAATCAAGTAGAGAAGATAATGGAACATTAAAAATTTGAGATCCAACATGAAGCAAGTTGCACTTGCCTAGAATTTCTTTGTATGTGGGTAGGAGTTATGGAGAAGAAGAAAGAAATAAATGAAGAAGTTGTGGAGGAGAGAGAGTGGAGTTGACTTATATATCAACCCCTTTCATCTCAAACCAAAATGAACCAAACCAAGCCAAACCATGTTGAACCAAGTTGAACCAAAATCAAGTCAAGATTAAACCAAGGCTATGCTAAGCAAGACAAGTCAATATACAGGCCACCTGTCAAATATCATAAATCTGTATACGTATCCTGAAAAATATGTATAATAGAAAATGGGAGTGACAACTCTACCCACCTTAAAAGAATTCTGTCCTCAGAATTTAATCAAGAGACTAGAGATGTCGGGGCAAGCTACACTAACCACATACAATCTACGACTAGCAATTAATCAAGCAATCATTCATGCAAGCAAGGAGTTAAGAGCATAAGGCATAATAAAGACATTATACCTCATGAGTCAACCAGGTGTGGATATCGCGATCGGATATCATCCTCACGTTCCCAAGTTGACTCACCCAAAGAGTGATGACCCCAAGCAACACGGACTAACTTAATAGTATTGTTCTTGAGTACCTTCTCTCTTCGGTCTAATATGGATACGGGCCTTTCCTCATACGAAAGGTTGGTACCAACAACCAATTCCGAATGATCAAGGATATGGCTCGGATCCGGAATATATCGTCGCAATTGGGATACATGGAATACGTCATGTACCTCACGAAACGATGGTAGAAGAGCGAGACGATATGATACATCACCTACTCGCTCGAGAATATCAAATGGCCCTATATACCTAGGACTAAGCTTTCCCCGTACGCCGAATCGAATGACACCACGGGTAGACAAGATCTTATGGAATACGTGGTCGTCGATAGAAAACTCAAGAAGACGTCGATGAGAATCGTCCCAATGGAGCTGACGATCTTGTGCAACTCGAAGATGATCTTTAACTTATCTGACCACCTCGATAGTCTGCGTAACCATTTCTAGACCAAGCATATGCCTCTTGCCTACATCATCCCAGGCTAAAGGTGATCTGCACTTTCTACCATATAGTGCCTCAAACGGTGCCATTTGGATACTGGCCTGAAAATTGCTAATGTCACGACCCACTCTCGAATACTCGGATACGTGTCAGACACGCCCAGCCTACGTTGGAAGATGCAACACAGTAAGCTTTACAATACTAAGAAAAACTCCAAGTCACAAGGTAAGTAAAATATCACAACTACTATAAACGTTCCCAGAGAGATCACCACAATCCACCAAGTCAATACAATATCATCCGGAGACAAATCCGATAACAAGAATAAAATATACAACTCTGGAATCTTAAAATAATATCCAAAAGTAAAGTCTCTAAATAATCTAGAAAATGACTAAGCTAAAACTGTGCAATCCTATGTCCATCATGCTCACTATGGCCTCAAGCTCTAGTCCATAATAGGTGCAATATCCTCAAGTATATCTGCAACGTATCCTGTAAGGAATAGAGCAAAGTACAACCCCGACAAGAAGCACTAAACAAAGTAAACTGAAGTGTTGCACAATGAACTATGATACAAACACTGGAACATGAAACTATAGTACATGAATAACGATGAAACTATAGTACCAGATCTAGAACAATGAACTAGACTATCAGTGTAATATGCATATGAAATAACTATCAGAATATGTGACCAGCTGGGGTAGTACAGGGTACAGGAGCACAGGAATAATAATATGGCTTAGAGTCCTACGTGTACGATGTGAGACCTAAGCTATTAAGCAATACCTAGCTAAAATATGATTGGTCACATATCTGTAGTATTTTCCCACTCCCAATGTACAAGTAAAGCATACTGAACAATGAACGATGAACAATGAACGATGAATAATGAACGATGAACGATAAACAATGAACAATGAATAATGAATAATCGTGTGTACAACGTGTCAATATGAGAACATGAAGGAAGATAGAAATACAGTGTACAAGAGTTCGAGTCGGCGTACTTGCCTTGCACTAGAAGATCGAAAATAGAGAAAATATAACCTCTATGTCCACCTGAGAATTAAGTACTATTTGGTTAAGTTCTAAACATTACCATTCAGTAGCTAACTACTCATAATATACTAGCTAACTATTTACATCTATATAACTAGTTGATTTATCAAAAAATACTAGACAAAAGAGTTTATTCATAATACAAAAATGATATTAGTTAGATTATAGATACTGACTAGAATCATTTATATAGAGATAATCTAGTAGCAGTTTAATACTTAGCAAAATAATCATAATATTATTTAGTTTAGAAATTAGAACCACAATATTGGAATATATATGGAAATGTTTATGAAATCATTATTTAGGCAAATAAGATTTTATGGATAAAATACTTTTAAATTTTCTTTAATAAAAGTAAGTTAGAAATCTTACTTGTACGATTTCGATGAAATATTTAATATATATACAGTATAAAATTATAACTAAATACATATTCATATATATATATATATATATATATATATATATATATATATATATATATAACTCGATACATGAGAAGATGGCAGCGCGTGCCGCTCGCTCCGCCCGAGGGCTCTTGGGGAGCGACGCCCATGGATCGCCGTTCGTCGGTTGGTCGGCGTGGCCGGCCGGCCTTCTTGGACCGGGCACCGGCTCCCCTTCTCGCGGTGGCCTCAGCCCTAGCTGGTCGGACTTTCGGCCAACTTGCCTGTGGGGGGGTCTCCGTCTCGATGGCGCTCTCTCACCGTGGGGAGGCCCCGCCCTCACCGTCGTCTTCCCGTGGTGGGGGCTTCTCTCTCTCCACCCCCCTCGACGTCGTTCTCGGCGCCGCCGTGTTCGTCGACGGCATCGACCTATTGCCAATCCCCCAGGCGACTCTGGCCCCCTCCTTCCTCGGGCCTACCCCCTGTGCGATCTCCGCCGCCACCTTGGCTGCACCGTCTCCCCCCGCGGTGGCCTAACTCAGCCACGTCTTCCTTCCGCCCCCCGGCTGAGCTCCCCGTTGGCCCTAGGCAGGCGCCCCCCCTCCGCCTTCCTCCCCCTGCGCCGGCTCCCCCTCCGCCCCTCCACTTGCCGTCGTTCTCCTCGTCGACCCCCTCCCACTCCCCCTCCGTCGTTTTCTGGGGCCTCCCTCCCCCCACCGTCGACGGTGTAGTACCCCGTCCCGTTCAGCCAATCGGAGGAATATGAACACCGACGGCGTTCGAACTTAGCCTTGCAACGGCTGCTAAGAGACATCACTCGGTCGAGGCGACCGCTCGCTCTGGTGGGGTACTTTCGGTGAACTTGCCTCATCTTAGCCTTCACATAATAAATTGTGTGTTTTCAACTTGCACAATAGGCTTGATAATAAAAGAGACGAATCCACATAGCTAAGGGAATAATCCCGACGGGTCGAAATGAGTTAGAACTTGGAAAAAGGTCCAACGGTCGGCTTAGAGTTGGTGCACAGCGTGCTTTGAAAATGACACTCGGTCCTTCATCCCGCGGCTTGGAAAAAGGAAAGTTGGTCTTCGACACAAAACTATGAACTTGCCTAAGTCATAGGCGTCGCCCGCGTAAATGCTTGATAAAGCATGTACGCTTCCACTGCGCAAGGCTTGGCATAGCCTTTGCTCGTCCCTCGGGTTAAGTTGTAGGCTTGAGTAAGTTAGGCAAAGTTATGCCGGTCGACCTAAGTTATTCCAAGTGCTGTCCCACTCTTTCTGCGGTTGTCAAGTTAAGTAGTCCCACGATCTCTAGGCCCGTTGACTTGGGCAGGAGAGTTGCGTAGAGCACGATTGGCTTAAAACACGGTGCACGGACTTAGTGTTTGAGGGAAAGACCACAATTGGTTCAAAGTGAGTTTCGAGAAAGGACTATCAAATAGGCGTTCATGAGTTGAACAAAATGATAAGATAACAAGGAAAGAATGCTCGCGACCGTGGGTCGTCGAGGGGTCTCAAGGAAAGCAAAAGGCTCGCGACTGTGGGTCGTCGAGGGATCTCAAGGATAGAAGTCTTGAACATGGTTTTGAAAGAGAGGGTAACATTGAAAGAAGGATGACTGTGTGAGACGTCAGTTTGTGTCGAGTCTTGCATGGTCATGGACAACTTGTCGACAAGGGCAAAGTTTTCTCGAGCGGCAACCCTGGGCCATGGGACCGACTCGGCCTAGGAGAAAACAGGGTATAGTCGTACGTAAGATTTTGGCACGGGTTAAAGCGTGGGCTTGCAACGGAGCTAGCTACTTGCGTTGAAAGGTCCCCGATTTAACCAAGCTATACGTCTCAGGATAGCTTGTGATGCTAGTGGCCAAGTTCATATAGATGTCGGCAAATAGCGGCTATCCGCGTGTATGCCTTTGGATTGAGTTGAGTTGAAGGTGTGTACAGTTAGAACACAAAGTTTGGGCCTAAGATTGGGTTTCAACATAGGCATCGTACTTCGGCATGAGATGTGGCGTCGAGTCTCAGGTGTGGTCATGTGAGTTGCATAGTTATGGATTGAGTTGTCATGAGTTTAAGTCAGGAGATGCCGCAAGGCAAAGTTGGTCGAGTGACACTTAGTTCACAAGTTGGATGGGTCAGTTGATGATTTAGTAACAAAGGGCTGCGAGGCGGCAAGGGCTGCGAGGCGGCGATATGATCGAGTCTCATTGAGTTGCGAGGCACGGCCTCAGCAAGGGTTTGTAGCACGGTCACACGGAAATGGAGCCTCATTGCGTAGTTGCGTCTCTGATTTTAAGCCGTAAGGCAAACACGACTCGATAGGTTAACGTTGTTGGCACGAGAAGGGTCTTGAGGCAAGGTATAAAGTTAACATTCTATTGCAAGCACGAGATGGTCTAAAGACACAAAACAGGCAAGGCGTCGGTCATAAAACTGATCCTAAGGCAAGACTAGAAAGACAATCGATAAGAAGTGACTATGTTGCACAAAATAAATCAAACGTGTTGGGTTTGTATGGGTGGACGAGGAGCTCATTCCACCAGTACAGTTGAGTACTGACACCCACATAGTTTACATGTGCAGGCACAGGTAGAAGCTCGTGGCGCGGAGCTCGCTTGTATGCGTCGAGACACGGAGTTCCTTGGCGATTCGAAGCGTGCGGCCGCATGGAGAAAAGACTTATACGGGACATAATGTATGGACGTCGCCTTTCGAAGCTTCCGCTGGTTCAAGACTGGTATTGAGAGATGAGAGAGAGCTGAGTGACTTGTAATGTGGGCTTGAGTGAGCTTGAGAGACTTGTAATATTGGCCTTGCACCCATTGTAATCTTTGTATAAATATCAATAAAGAGCTTTCTGTTGAATAACTTGTGTTTGTTCTAAATTTCCGCTGCATGTTCAATGTCTCTGCATGGGACTTCTGTGCGACGACCCCGTCGCAGCTGCTGAAATCGGCCGTTATGGAACTCGCCTTGCACAAGCACAATCTAGGCTCGTGCGGCATCATGCCTTAGCGAGGACGATCGCTCCTACGGGAGCGGGGCGTGACATAATGGTATCAGAGCACGGCTTTACGTCCTTGGACTATCGATTGAATTCTTTAACTCGTTGTTTCCGCAAACTCTGTTACTTCCGCATGTTGATGTCGTTGGTGCACTCTCTCTCAATTGTCCCATGGAATGTCCATACAATAAGTCTAAATAATTTGTAAAACATAGGATAACGGTTTTTGATAAAACGAAAAGATAGTTTGCGTAAGCACGGTTGGCTAAGTCGGACTGGGCATATATACCAAAGTTGTGTCGACCTTAGAAAAGTCGAGTGCGGGATTCGAATTGTGTCGAACGAGAATGAGTTAGACTTGATTGAGTAAAATGGGATGACTATCGATAGGGGTGCTATCGAGCGACGACAACGTCGGTGCGATATAGGTGAGCGTGCTTGGAAATTGAAAAATGGTTCGAACGGAAAATTTAAAGAAGTGGATTTTGATTCGAATGATAGTTGAGGATTTGATAAATAACTTCATCCCTGAGTGGTGTATGCGATAGCCTCAGGGATATCGATCGATCGATTGAGGAAAATTGATGTTGTGAATGATTCGAGGGATAATGATTGAACTTGAATTTGAATGTCGAGGAGATTGTCCAGTCGGACGATAGCATCGTTCGCACGACTCGAAATTCGTTGCAAAGGAAGATCGTCAGGTTACGCATATCATTGATGGTATTGAGGCGTATCAAAGATCGATATGCGATAACTCGGGGGCACTCTAACTCGACGAGTGATGATCGTGCAAGTGTTATTGTTCGGTTGGGTGCTATACTTAGGATTTTGATCGAGATGAATGTTAGATGAAAATAATTGTGTTTTGATGGTTACGCGGATAACCACAACGTCGACAATCTTGTCTTGTGTGAGCGCAACTCTAGCCTCGCACTTGCGTTACGTCGGATTTGGGACGATCGTTCCGCGTGAGCGCTGACATGGTGATTCATGTCGCGGGAATGATCGAACTCAAAAAAATCAGGATGCGACAACGTTGATTGTCTCGACTTGTCGGTTTGATGCGAAGGAAAATTCGAGGATGTTAGGACTTGCGATTGATGAATGAATAAAACTTGAGGATTGAGTAGGTCTAATCCGCGCATCGAGAATGAATTAGTCTAGACACAAAACAAGAGTCACGTCCCGATGAGAATGATTATCTCGCGGGAGCGTGCATGGTGATTCGTGCCCACCGTGGATAATCTGACTCGTGCGAGATCGGAGCACAACGTATTGTTAAGTCGGACGACCTTGTGATCGATTTCGTGAATTGGGATGAACGACTTAGGGAATATGAATTATGAATTATGGTTTAGCGATGAATTGTGTCGTAGCGTGCTTGACTTGGAAGGAATGATAGGTGGATTATGTCGAACGTGTTCGGAGAGATAGACTACGCAAGAGGGTTTGTTGAACGAAGTGATATTGATATGTCAAGGAATTGGTTGAAACGTGAGTTATCGTAGGATGACTTTGCTGAATGACTCAGACCATGTGCGACAAACGTTGGAATGTGTGTAGAGAATCGATGCTCGATGTTTAGAAATTAGAGTGATGCGAGCTTGGGTAGAAAATCCCATACTATCAACTTGGTTTGACCTTAGGATGGGGTCAGTGTTGATATTGTTGTTTGGGAACTATGATTCCAATACTGACGGAAAGACATAGCCTAGCGGTTAGTCAGACGTCCGAGTGCGAAGTGGTAGGATTTATGGAGGCACCACTCACGAGTATCGGTTGACATGCATGTATATCAGGGACGCCCGAATATGTGCACGATCTGACTCGAGTGGTGATAGGGAGATTCTCTATCACGAGGCTTGGTTGAAATGCATATATTTCGGGGACGCCTGGAATGTGTGCACGATCCAACTAAGTGATACGTTGAATTCAAGTGAGACTTGAGGAATGGAAAAGTGTCAAGGATTTTAAGATTGAAAGTTTTGAAGAAAAGATTGTGGGTAGCACGAGCGTGGCTCGGATTTGAGGAAACGCATAGGAGAAGTGTGTGCGAGAGTCCTTGAATATTGAGTAAAGTGATAAGTGTACTCAGTTAGTCCTCGGGCAGCGCGCCCGCTCCCTTTGGGCCGCGTGTCCTTGGGGCGTGCGCTAACCCCTTCGGGCTTCGAGCATGCACCGCCTCAGTCGAATTTCAAAATTCGAAATCTTTTAAATTTTTTTTTTCTGTTTGGATTATTCCAAAAAAAAAAAACGAATTTTGGTTTATGACGCGTCGCGTCAGGATGTCTGTTTAGGGTTCCACCCGCACCTTGTAGGAACTTGGGCTATCTCCCGGTTCCAACCTATCTTTCTGTTTCAATGAAGGCTTCAGCCATTGATATATATATATATATATATATATATATATATATATATATATATATATATATATATAACTCGGCCCATTTTATCTTTCATAAAGAATGTAGAGAGAGGGACTGGGCTCTGAACCCAGCTCACAACATTTCAACATTGAATCTAAAATTCCTCACTGGCTGGTCCACTACCCAATAGGAAATTGAACTGCAGTGGCTCGAACCCACAAAGTAACCGACACTCAAAATCTCTACTTTACTGCCCTCCCATTATCCAACCATAGTAAAACTCAACTTAAGTCCAACATTATTATACACAACCAACCGCAGCCACATAATTATCTAACATCAACACAATCAGTTAACTGGGCTTGAGCAAATTGTACAAAACTGACTTAAATGCATCAACACAGCAACATATATATCCTAACATTTTAAAATGACCTCCCCTTCATAAGTTCTGCTTCTTTCTATGTCCAACTCAGCTCTCGTTTTAACTAAGCATGCAAAGCCAGAAGTTAAGCTTCTACCATCTTCATTCACACAACACAACCCACTCCCTTTCGTATTACATACAAGACTTTCCCCCTCAACTCAGCTAGCAACCACAGAGCACGTCTCCATTTAACCCAACGGCTACTCAACATTAGGAAGAAAACCACTGAACTTCCAAACCATTCTCAACAAAGTAACACCAATCAAATAACAGGACAATTATACAACAGAACTTAGCAAAAATATGTACACCAAAACTAACTCAAAATGGAAAACCCATTCATCAGGTTGAACTCATTCCAGTTCAACTTCCCCTTTCCGCCACTGCAACCTGACCACAACTATACTTTCCTTCCAGTCTCCTTCTCTGGACACGACACCCCCCCAGCGGAACACAAACTACCTTCGACATATCCTTGTTCATTATCGAACCCTGCCCGACACTCCATTATTAAATCTAAGCACACTATAAATTTTTCAACATCAGAAGAGTGGAAAGCTACCTGAATGAAGCCAACTCGAAATCTAGCGTAGGACACCAACGTCTGTGTCCAATCTGATCCCACACCCGTCCAAATATAAATCAAGACATGCTTAAAACATTACAACGAACAGTAGGAGAGAAAAGCCGATTCAAAAAATAATTGTTCAAGCTACGTCCGAATTTCGAACATCAAACTCGACTCCAAAATCGAATATTGCTGATTACTCGAACAAGTTGCAGAGATCAATTGAGAACCAAATTAATCCATTTGGAACTTACCATATTCAAGGATTGGCATCCCGATTTACCGAGTTCTTGAGCCTGGAAACAAGAGGAGCTCGAGAATAGTACACCTCTTCAGATCAATCAAGAATATCCAAAATTGAACACCTCTGAAAAGAATTTTCAAACAAAGAAAGCCGACACAATGATCACAATGAAATTCATCCCAGATCTAAAGGATGTTTAAAATTGGAACTTACTGAAGTTATTGGTCATAAGAGTGATGATTGAGAGAAAGGACGAACGATTGCCAAAAAATTTGGTCTACTCACCGTTTTGAAGAGATGGCTCGCGGCCGGAAGAGAAGATCGCCGGAGGAAAAATCGTCGCCGCTTGATCACCGGGAAGAAGCAGACCTGTCGCCGAGATCAGGCGTGCTGCGGAGGAGAGTTGAAGTCCTGGTCGAGCGTCATCAACGGAATGGAGCGTGGCCTCCGCTGTGATGTTGTCGATGATTTCTCGAACACCGCTGATGGAAGGGATGACGCTTGGTCGTCGATCGTTGCCGTTCGAGATGGCCGTTGACGGAGGAAGGGTCGCGGAAAGGGGATCGTGGCGAAGGAGATGCCTAGTCGCCGGTGGGGGTAGTGGCCGCCGCCTCTGCCATGGCTCTTCCAAGAAATTAGGGTTAGGGTTGGAGAAACAATTGGGGACGAAGGAAGATTAGAGGACTCGGTTTCTTGGAGAGAATGAGAGTAATGAGAATTCATTTCTCTCTCTCCTCTCACAGGATTTTATACACAGAAGGGGAAAAAAGAATTTGCAACTAAATGCCTCAACATTTGATTTATTACAATTAGTTAAAATAGATAGTTAGAAGTTGGTTACAAAGTTTGTTAGGATTTGTTAGGAATTGATTAGAATCTTGGAGAACACTCCAACTAATGTAGAGCATTTCCTCAAAATTAAAATCAATTATTTCATTCATATAATTTCGAAGAAACGTTATTGAATCTGAAAATTACTATTCTCAAATAAACTTAAAATAACATTTTCGAAAAAATTCTAAATTAAAATTGATAATTTTGGAAAAGCGGGGTTACAGTTATTGTAGGAGAACTCCACCAAGTGCCGATGATCTTTCCACGAACCATCGAAGTTAAGTGTACAGGATCGTAATATATCTTCAATAGTTTGAATTGTGCGCTCCGACTGACAATCTGTCTGCGGATGATAAGCTGAACTAAACTTGAGACGAATCCCCAAACTCTCTTAAAGACTCCACCAAAAGTGCGATGTATATCATGAATCTCTGTCTGATACGATACTGACTGGCACTCCATGCAGTCTGACTATCTGTCTAGGATATATCTCTGCAAGCTGATCCCTTGACTGGTCAATTCTGAAAGGGAGAAAGTGAGCTACCTTCATGAGCCGGTTAACTATAACCCAAATAGCATCTCTCCCAGCTGGAGATTTAGGTAATCCAGTTACAACATCCGCGGTAATGTGCTCATATTTCCATTCTGGGATTGGTAAAGGTTGAAAAAGTCCAGCTGATCTCTGATGTTCAGCTTTAACTTGTTGATAAACTAAATAACGATAGACAAACCGGGCTATCTCTCTCTTCATGTCATTCTACCAGAAATGCTGGCGAATATCACAATACATCTTCGTGCCACCGGGATAAATTGAATATTGCAAACTGTAAGCCTCTGCCATGATCTCCTGCATCACCACTGGGTACACAAAGACGCCTTCCATGTCGGAGCGTGCCGTCTTCGTAAATGCATAACTCTTCTCTTCGTCCTGCTTCACATTCTGCCCTAAGTCGCTGAAGCTTAGAATCCGATGACTGTGTTATCTTGATCCTCTCAACTATACTGGAATAAACTTGCATACTGGCCATCAATACCACATTGGTAGGGAAAATTATCTCTATTTCCATCTTCTGAAGATCTGCTAATAACTATGGCTGAGATGTTAGAAAATAAGCTCATGCTCTTCTATTCAACGCATCTGCAACTACGTTGTCCTTCCCAGGATGATACTGCAGGTTGATGTCATAATCCACCAATAACTCTATCCATCTTCTCTGAGGCATGTTAAGATTCTTCTGGGTAAACACATACTTAAGAATCATGTGGTCGGTGAAAATCTCTACTCGATCTCCATACAAGTAATGCCTCCAAAGCTTAAGGACGAAAACTATCACGCCCCGCTCCCGTAAGAGCGATCGTCCTCGCTAAGGCGTGATGCCGCACGAGCTAAATTACGCTCGTGCAAGACGGGTTCCATAACGGTCGATTACAGCGGCTGCGACGGGATCGTCGCACAGAAGTCCCAAGCAGAGACATTAAATATGCCAGCGGAAATTTAGAACAAAACACAAGTCATTCAAAAGATGCACTTTATTGATATTGAAACAAGGATTATAATAGGGCGCAAGGCCAAGATTATAAGTCACTTAAGCTCACTCTTCTTACATTACAAGTCACTCAGCTCTCTCTCATCTCTCATGTACAAGTCTTGAGCCAGCGGATGCTTCGGAAGGTGATATCCATACATTACGTCCCGTATAAGTCTAGACTCCACGCGGCCACACGCCTCGAATCGTCAAGGAACTCTGTGCCTCGACGCATCCAAGCGAGCTCCATGCCACGAGCTTCTACCTGTGCCTGTACAAAAAAACTGTATGGGTGTCAGTACTCAACTATACTGGTGGAATGAGCTTCTCGTCCACCCATACAAAACCGACACGTTCATTTACTTTGTGCAACATAATCCTTTTTTATTATCTTTCTATTCTTGCCTTAGGTTCAGTTTTAGGACATAGACGCTTTGGCCTACTTTGTGTCGTTAGGCCATCCCGTGCTCGCAACAACAACGACAACTCATACTTTACCTCTAGACCCTTCTTATACCAACAATTAACGTTAACCTATTATGTCGTGCTTGCCTTTCGGCACATAATCAGAGACGCGACAACACGATAATACCGAATTTCCATGTGGCCGTGATACAAGTCCATATGTCTGTAGGCCTCAAAAATGAAAGTCACGCTGAGTTGATCAAGACAGAGTCAAAAGTCACGCTCAGTTGATCCAGACAATATAAACAAATCACGCTGGGAAGACAGCTCATCCTTTGTCAGAGAGTAATTATGACTGACAGCACAACAGTCGAAGAATGTCTCTTCGTATGCCACGTATGCACAGACTTCGAGAGATCATCGCCGTCTATTGCGTGATTTTTGAAATCTTCTTCAGCAAGACCCAACCTTCGTCAAGTTGGCGTACCAAAAGGGTTTCTTGTCATTTAATGCGACTGACAAAGCAATCACTGTCAGAGATTTTGTGTCAGTCGAGACACGCCGAATCAAGACAGCTGGCAGTTCTATCTCAAGTCTGCGTGTATTTGTGATCTTCATCTCAAGTTTGCGTGGATTCTGAAGTTTTCTTCCTCAAGTTTGCGTGGATTTTTGAGTTCTTTGCCTCGAAGTCTGCGTGGATCCTGAAGCTTCCTGCCCCAAGTTTGCGTGGATTTTGAAGCTTTCTACACCGAGTTCGCGTGGATTTCGTCTTCAACAAGTCTGCGTAGATTTCATCAAATTGGAGTACGTGGCAGCCATGCCACTGATCTCTCGCCTGCGTGTCCTGTAACTTGCACACGACTCATGCATGATCGCCATGTGTCCAACAGTTATAGGCCACGTCCAGTAACTGCTCACAGCCTTGCGTATGTTAAATCCTGCGTGATTTTCAACTAAGCACAGGCTGTGAAGACAGTTATCTTTTCAGTTATTATTTTTGACTCTATAAATAGAGTTCTTTTTCTCATTCATTGTAAAGATACATTGATATCTACTGTCAAAATTTTGAGAGCTTTTCTTCTTCGCATAGTCCAAGGGATAAAGCGATCGTCTTCTAGATCGGATTCCTACAGTTGTAATTTTCCCAGAAACACAACAAATAAAGAGAATTTCTTTATAAAAAACAAATTGGCGACTCTGCTGGGGAAAACCATCTCCTCTTCTGAGATGGCAACAACTCAATACGACACTTCGTCAATCGGCTCGACGAAGAAGGTGATGACGATCAAATTCGATCAACTCGCCTATGAAGAAATGCAGCGGGCTAAGGGTGGCAAGCCCACTCCAGCCTCCATCATCACTGCCAAGTCGAAGGGATACTCTGTCTATGTCCCTAAGAATCAGTTGGCAGTCAATGGTGAAGTCTCTGCCACAGTGTCTACTCCTAACACTGGCAAGAGCTCTACTGCAAGCACGCACACTCTTGTGCACTCGAAGATGACAGCAATCAAAGATCACGCTAACAGTACTGGCTCCTTAGCCAAATCTGTTCCAGTGTGTATCTCCAAAGTTGAATGTCACGCTGACAGTACTGGCTCCTTAGCCAAATCTGTTCCAGCGTGCAAATTCAACTCTAAAAGTCACGCTGACAGTACTGGCTCTTTAGCCAAATCTGTTCCAGCGTGCAAATTCAACTCTAAAAGTCACGCTGATAGTACTGGCTCCTTAGCCAAATCTATTCCAGTGTGTAATCCCACATTCAAAAGTCACGCTGACAGTACTGGTTCCTTAGCCAAATCTGTTCTAGCGTGTAATTCTAAAATCAAAAGTCACGCTAACAGTACTGGTTCTTTAGCCAAATCTGTTTCAGCGTGTATTTCATCAGAGAAGAATAACTCCTTAGTTATCTCTTCTTCTTTACCGAGTTCTACTAGAACTGGGGGTGGTCTTCCACACAAAGTCCCTTCGAAAAGGAATAACTCTTTAGTTATTTCTTCTGCTCCTGTAGTTTTTACTTCAGGAACAGCTTTGACTGATACTTTTGTTAGTCAAAGGAAAGGAGATGGTCTTTTGACTACTCTTCCTTCTGGACATTCTATGTCTCAAAACTTGAATGAGTCTAAGAAGAAATATTCTTTAATATCTTCTCCTATGACTTCTTCAAATTTGGCACAGAATCTGTCCATTAAAGAGGGTCTGTTACCAACTCCTAATCAAAGGAGTGGTTCAACTCTTCCTTCTCTGCAAATATCCAGATCAATGGAAGGAAAACTCCATGTTTCCAAAACCAATGTGTTACCTTCCACTAATTTAAGAACAAAACCCAGCACTTCTGGTGTTAAGAAACCATACCAATTGGATATAAAGATAAAAGATCCAGATGCAGAGTATGCAAGAAATTATGTGGCTCATATTAATCACTCTTTGTATAATCAAGAGCCATCAAGACCCAAGAACAGGAAGTATACTCCTCAATCTTCACAAACAGATTTACGGGAATATCTTCAACAGAAGAGAAGGAGTAATTCTATATCAAAGGAACATGCTGAATGTGACTTCTATCCAAGAGTCATAATTCAGTGCAGATGTCAATCAACAGTTCAAGACCATGGTGATCATGAATGTGACTTCCAGCCAAGAATCACAATGCAATGCAGATGTCAAAATAAACGACAATCTGTCTTCAACAGGATTCAGTATGAACCTATGCCTGATGAAGATGAGCCTTTGTTTGCCTCTGTCAACATGACTTCTCGGGACACCGGGGGTAGAGTTGATAGTCCAGATGGAGTATATAGAAACACCAGAGCAAGAGTCCTGGCTTCTAGTCAAAGAAATTTGATCCCTGAAATTGATTCTGAATTTCTTGGAGAATCTAACTTCCCACCTCTTCCTACTGGGGGTAATTCTCCTATAGTTGACTTTGATGCACGAAGCAATGATTCAGAGCATACAACATCTACTAGTTCATCAATAATCCCTCATACAGTCACGACTTACATGGTTGATGGGAATACTGATGAACCTTCTTCTTCCTTGACTCCTCAAGATCAAAGAATTGCTTCTTTATAACAGCAAATGAAGTCTATGACTGACACAATGAAGTCGATGTATGAACTCATGACAGCTCAGTTGCAAAATCGACAGACTGTATCAGATGCCATACCAGTTGATACTGATATAAGTCCAGTACAAGTTCCTCCAGCAGTACAATCCAATACTCCTGGACCAGCTCAACCAAATCCTAGTCTCTCTGGAGCTGGGGGTAGTGCTTACAATGCTGTTCCTCCTTCCAACTATTCTCTACAAGCCACAACTCCACAATCTTCGGGAGTTGTCTCTGAAGAATTGAAGAATCTCAAAACTCGATTCGAGGCATTCAAACAGAAGGATTGTTTACAAAGGTTAGGCATCAAACAGCCTTATCCGATAGAATGGAAGCAAGTATCATATCCTCCTAAATACAAGCCTCCTACTATCTCATTCTATGATGGAACCACTTCTCCAAGTCAGTTTATTAATCACTTTGAAGTGATGACTGATCAACTGCAACCAAGTGATGCCCTCCTTACTCGGGTATTTATTGGATGTCTCAAGGGAACGGCTTATGAATGGTATAGGAGTCTCCCAGATGGGAGTATTACCTCATTTGCTGGTTTCAAACAGATGTTTCTTGAAAGGTTCTATGAAGGGCTTAATGACATGACTATGTCTGCTCTTATTAGAATCAAGCAGAAAAATAATGAATCTACAGAGGAATATATTGAACGGTTTCGAAGAGAAGCTCTGAAGATGCCTCTTGGAACTCCTGATGCTGTCACCATTGACACGTGCAAATCAAACTTATTGCCAATCATCAGTATGTGGACAGGGTCTACTCAATTTCAAGATTGGCCTTCCTTCATAGTCAGTGCCAAAGCTGCAGAAATCAGTGCTGAAACCTTCAAAGGTTTAGGAGTGCAGATGACTCCTAAAGAAACAGGACAAGGTGCTAACAATAAAAACAATGCTCACAAGGGAAAAGAAACTCTTGAAGTTAATCTTCAGAGCAAAGATGCATCAAATGTTCAAACTCCTGCCTCTACAACTCAACAATCAAGAATACCTCGCCCTAAAGAAGAATATTCTTTTGACGACGACGATGTCCTTGGTATCTTTGAATGTCTGTTGAAAGGTAATAAGATACAATTACCAGAGATCAAGAAACCTGATGAAGCTGGTAAGACAGATCATCCCAAATACTGCCCATATCACAGAATGCTGGGTCATATAATTCGTACATGTTATGTACTGAAAGAAAAGATCCAAGAAATGATTAAATCTGGAGCTATCTCTCTTACTCCAAAAGAGAAGACCGTCACCTCCAACGTCGTCTCTATGCAATTTGGAGATTTCCCTCCTCAACTCCTTGAAAGTGGGATTGTTCCTATTCCCAAGGCAACTCTTGACATAGTGAATCTTCCTCCTCCACAGTCTGAAAGATTAGTGCCAATCACTTTGGAAACAGGGGAAATCATGTGGATCCATCCTGATCTAGTGGCAGATTTTGAATCGCCTTCTCCTCAAAAGATTTCTTCTCGAAAGTCCAAGAAGGCTGGAAAGATCAAGTCATGTCATATGACTTCTCTTGGGTCTACCTCTGACACAGAGCCAAAAGACAAAGAAGAAGCACTTGTTAGTGCTACTCGAACGGGGAAACCTTACCTAAAGGATTATTCTAAAAGTCCTTAGGATCCTCTTGACATCTCTCCAGCTGATAAAAATGCTCCTAATGTTCCTCCTGAAGAAGAAACATCCACTGAACCTATTCCTCCCAAGCCTATGGCTCTGGAGAAAGGCAAACAACAGGCTCGGTTTGATAAGCCAATCAAGAAGTCTTCTCCTCTTGGACTTCAGAAGCCTTACAACTTCGACATTTTGGCTCAACTTGCTAATACTCCAGCTAGAATGTCCTTTTTTGAACTTCTACGTCTTTCTAAAGAAACTCGGGAGACGTTAAGTGAAGCACTTCTACAAGCTGACTCTTGTCTTGCACAATTGAAGAAGCCAGATGCGGAACCTGCCACTTGCTTACATTGCAACAGTGTACTGGAGATTATCCCAAATATCACCTTTACATAAGATGACATGCTACTGGAGGATAATCGACATGACCGACCTCTCTACTACACTGGTTATATTGATACGATGAAGATAGATTGTATTCTCATTGACCCAGGGTCTGCTATAAGCATAATGCCGAAGAGTCTGTTGGATGAACTAAAAATCCCTCTTCACAAGCTCTCCAAGACGGTTACTACTATCTTGGGATTCAATCAAAGCCGAAGTGAGCCTTTGGGAAAGATTCATCTGAAGCTTCAGATAGGCGATTTTAGATCTAAAGTCACTTTCTATGTGATCGAGATCGCGGGATCCTATAATCTTCTTTTGGGGAGGCCCTTTCTTCATGAAAATAATGTGGTGCCTTATACTCTTCATCAATGTTTTAAATACATTGATAGCAATGGAAGAGTACAAAAAGAAGTTGCTGATATAAATCCCTTCCATGGGGTGAAGCTTATTTCAACGATTCCCGAATGTACAAAGAAGAGTATACAAGGATCATACAAGCTATGGAGAAAGAAGATGCACAAAGTGAGACTTTAATAATCCCTGTTAAAGGTCGAACTACTCAGCAACAATCTCTTAAACCCTCTGGAGAAGATTCTTTCATCATCCCAGTGAGTGGACGGATCTCTCCGTTACCTCAGTCATCTACTCAAAATACACTGATCATTCCTGTCAGTGGGCGTACTACAGTTCCTGTATCTTCACAAGATACTCTGCTAATTCCAGTTGGAGGGCGGACTACTCTTCCTACTCAAACTTCAAGGGAGCTCACCTCTTCTGAGCCATTTGTTATCGATCTTAATCGAAACAAAGCTTCTTCTTCTTCTTCTCCCCCTTTAGTCATTGACTTGGCTAAAATCTCTAAGGCTCAGCCTTCTCCCAATGTAAATATTGCTACTTTTACATTTAATGAAAAGTCTCCACCTTTGCAGTACCTTGATGTGTGTAATTATGTTCATAGTTATTTACATCTGTTAGATGACTTGAACACAATAACCATAGGAGTTGTACAGACTGTTCATACAGATGTATCTCTAGAACCTGTACAATCTTCATACTTTCTAGTTCCCAGCAGAAAGCCAGGAGACATTCCAATATTCTTCTACAAAGGGCCTCAAAATCCTTTTGATCTTGAAGATGATGACAAAAATGATGATACTGGAAGATTACAACTACGTCGTTATAGTCAGCAATCTAGAGACATCATCAAAAATATGGGCTATGACTTCAGGACTGGCCTCAATGATGGAAAAGGAAGAAAAATACCTGTCCGGATTCCTCCTTTGAAATATGGAAGGACGAAATACGGATTGGGTTATACTGCTCCTACTCCTTTCATCAATATTATCCATGAAGATCCCGAGTCTGACGAAGATAAGAGATCTGATTCTTCTAGTACCACTTCTTGGGATTCCGATACGAGTATCGGTGACTTCTATTACAACCTTCTGTCTTCCAATATGGTTTCCATTGACCATTCTGAAGAAAGTGATGAAGACGAAGAAGAGTTTGAAATCTCACCTGAATCGGAACAGTGGGCCCAAAGATTAGATAATCAATAGGAGTTCCGTTTCGAGCAAAAAGAACCTCCGACTGAAGATAAACTTGTTCAAATAGATGTTGGTGAAGAGGGATCTCCCAAACCAATATTCATCAGTGAAAGTCTTTCAGAAACTGATAAGAAAGACATGATCAAACTCATTCGTGATTACATCGATGTCTTTGCTTGGAGTTATGAAGATATGCCAGGGCTTGATCCTCAAATTGCAACTCACAAGCTCAATATCTTGCTGAATGCTAAACCGGTCAAACAACAACGGCGACGATTTCGTCCAGACATCATGGATGCAATTGAAGCTGAAGTCAATAAACTCATTACCTCTGGGTTTATTAGAGAGGAACAACATCCCGATTGGGTGGCTAATATTGTTCCTGTTCTTAAAAAGACTGGCAAGATCAGAGTATGTATAGACTTCCGCGATCTCAATGCGGCATGTCCTAAAGACGAATTCCTTCTACCAATCACTGATGTCATGGTTGATAATACCTGTGGATTTGAACGAATATTATTCATGGACGGGTATTCTGGGTACAATCAGATCAAAATGTTTCTAGAAGATGAAAAGCACACTTCTTTCAGAACGCCGATTGGTACATACTGTTATACAGTTATGCCATTCGGTCTCAAGAATGCAGGAGCAACTTATCAACGAGCTATGAGCACTATATTCCGTGAACATTTGCGGAAAACAGTCGAATGCTATGTTGATGATATTGCAGTCAAAAGTCGACAAAAGGAGGATCATATCCAAGATTTGAAGACTATATTTGATCTAATGCGTAAGCATCAATTAAAGATGAACCCTACTAAGTCCTTCTTAGGCGTCTCTAGTGGTAAATTTCTCGGCTTCGTTATTACCTCTAAAGGTATACACGTGGATCCCGAGAAGATCAAAGCCATCCAAGAGATGCGTCCTCCACGCACCTTAAAAGAGCTACGAGGATTTCAAGGAAGAATCGCTTATATCAGGAGATTTATCTCTAATTTATCAGGATGCTGTAGACCATTCAACAAACTTATGAAGAAAGGTGTCTCTTTTATCTGGAATGATGAATATCAGAAAGCATTCGATGATATAAAACAATATCTAATGAGCCCTCCAGTATTGGTACCTCCCGTCTCAGGAATACCGTTCCTCCTCTATACTCGAGCAATGAGTTATTCATTGGGTGCATTACTCGCTCAAAAGAATCAAAATGGCCATGAACAAGCCATTTATTATCTCAGCCGCACTATGACCGGAGCTGAACCTCGATATTCACCGGTTGAAAAAGAATGTCTAGCCTTGATGTTTGCTGTCCAAAAGACACGTCATTATATCATTGGCCAGACTATTCATGTCATCTCCAGGATCAATCCTATATGGATCATGATGAAGAAACCCAGTGTTTTGAATTCTCGATTGGCTAACTGGGGAATCCTACTTGCTCAGTATGACATGCACTATATTCCTCAGAAATCAGTTAAAGGACAAGCTTTAGCTGATTTTCTGGCTGCTCACTCAATTCTAGAAAATTCAAAACTCTATGATGAAATCCCAGATGAAGTCCTAGATTCAAATCAAATTGCTGAAGAAGATCCTACTTGGCGTCTATTCTTTGATGGAGCATCAAGAATTGGTCTTAATGGCGATATTGTCGCTGGAGTTGGAATTGTTCTTGTATCGCCAGAAGGTCTTGCTATCCAAAGAGCTTATTCTCTCGATCAGCCGTGTTCAAACAATATAGCTGAGTACAACGCGTTACTTATTGGTCTTCAACTTGCTAAACATCTGAATATTCAACATTTGGAGGCGTATGGAGACTCTAAACTTATTGTCAATCAGATCAGGGGTACTTATGAAGTTCGCATCAAGATCTGGTTCCTTATCATAAAACAGCTATATCTATGGCTTCTTCGTTTGAAAAATTCTTCATTGAACATGTTAGGCGAGCATGTAACACAGAAGCTGATGCCCTTGCTAATCTTGCAGCGGTGCTGGCTATTCCAATCAGACGACAACAAATGATTATTATTCGTAATCGAGAATTATTTCATCTTGAAAATAACCTGACTCTAGGACTTCCAGTTGACATTGAAGAATCAACATCTCATGACGTCAACACAACAAGAGGATTTGGATTCAGTCGTAAATCGATGTCATCTTCATCTGATTCCAGCATGGAATTCATCTTCAGTAACTCGACTGAGAATCAGAATACGGATAAAGATTGGAGACTTCCTTTCTTAGATCTCGTATTATATGATATTCTTTCGGATGATCCGAGTGAGGCAACATCTATCAGATGACGATCACTCAGATTCTATTACAATCATACAACAAAGACCTTATATCGTCGAGCTTATGATGGTTTACTCCTTCGATGTGTTGCCGGCGACGAAGCTCAACAAATCATTCGCGAAGCACATGATGGAATTTGTGGAGCACATCAGCCAGGACCAAAACTTCAAGACCGTATTCGACGTATGGGTTATTATTGGCCCACCATGGTATCTGATGCCATCGAATACGCAAAGAAGTATAAAGTTTGTCAAATCCATGCTGATTTTATTCATCAACCCTAGGAATTTCTACATCCGACGGCAGCATCATGGCCCTTCGAAGATTGGGGCATGGACATTGTCGGCCCGACCAATCCACCGTCATCTAAAGGTCATCGGTTCATTCTCGCAATAACTGATTACTTCTCCAATTGGGCCGAAGCCATTCCTTTATCTGAAGTCAAGACGTCTAATGTCATCAGCTTTATTAAGCACCACGTCATCTACAGATTTGGTGTTTCTCGACGCATTGTTCATGATAACGGACCACAGTTCGTCAGCCAAAAATTTGCTAGATTCTGTGACGATCACCGGATCAATAATGTTGCTTCTACTGCATATAATCCAGCAGCTAACGGATTAGCAGAAGCTTTCAACAAGACTATCATCAAACTCCTAAAGAAGTTTGTCTCCACTAACAAACGTAATTGGAGTGACAAGCTCGGGGAATGTTTATGGGCTTATCGCACTACAGTTCGTAATGCTACCAAATGTACACCTTTCTCTCTAGTATATGGTTGCGAAGCTGTTCTTCCATTAGAGATTCAAATTCCTTCTTTATGGATAGCAATCGCTAATGAACTCACTGCTGAAAATAACGATCGTCTTCGACTTCAGGAATTAGAAGCTCTGGATGAAAAGCGATTATCTGCTCAACAAAATATTGAATTCTATCAAGCTAGAATTTTAAGAGCTTTTAATAAAAAAGTCAGAGTTCGATCATATCAAAAAGGAGAACTTGTTCTAACAGTCAGACGTCCTATGACTATGACTCATATGAGTAAGGGCAAATTTGACGCAAAGTGGGAAGGTCCCTATATTGTGAGCAAAATTTTCTCAAATGGAGCTTATCAACTCTCAGAATTGGATGGTCAAAAAGTTTTGATGCCTATTAATGGCAAATTCCTTAAAAAGTACTATGTATAAATGTAAATACTTGTAATCATCAGACAAATTCATGTTTAAAAATAAAATTTTTATTTTATTTTCATGAATGATGATACATGATATTAAGGAAGATCACTATCATCCTTCTCTACTTTTGGACGTGGGCCACTACCGTCCTTCTCGAAGATGTGATCAGCAAAAGAGCCGAGAACCTCCTTGCTAGAACCCACGAGGAATTTGCAAGCGGCCATCTTCATGGCTTCCTCTTCTTCAGTCCTTCCTGGTTCGAGCAGAAAATCCAGAATGTCCCTTGGTGGCTTGGGACCAGACGAACCTTCGCCTGCTTCCGTCTTCTTCGTTTTGACTGGACCAGCAGGGCGTTCTTCAGTGCCTTTCTGAACCTTTGAGGCTATCTCAGTCTTCTTGGATGCTTCTCCAGATGACATTTTTATGTTGAGGAGTAGAAGTATTCGTTCTCGCCAGATTTCTGCTATATTTATAGGCAAAAGTTCCTCATTCATCCGACGTTTCACATAATCATTCATCCATTCATTTCTCACATTCATCCGACGTTTTACATATTCATTAATACTTGACGGTTCATCCGTTCATTTATTATATTCACTCGACAGTTCATCTGTTCATCATTTCCTAACGGTTCATCCGTTCATAATCTTCTATCAATTTATTAAGTGGGGATTCGTTATTGATCATGTTTTCATAACCTCTGAATCAAATTCCGAATCTGCTTACTCATTTGTCATGTTTTGACCTCTGCATAGAAATTAATCTATTTTCTTTTGAGTTCCTATATATTATCACGTCCATAATACCTCTGATAATATCATATACTCTAAAACAGAAAAGATGATTTTATTATCTATCATGTCCACAATTCATCCACAAATACAAATCATTGAGCATAGAAGAATTGTCATTTCCATTCCCATTTCACCACAAAAAGTCTATTACATTTTCTTAGACTTTCCTACAAATCATAATGGAAATCAATTACAAATCTTGGATTTTCATCTTATGTACAACTGAGATCTATTTCTTCTTGGATCTTCTCTGGCAATCTCGTTGTTTGTGGCAATTCCTGGGTGTCCAGCAGGAATCAAACTCTGGTCTTCTCTCTCAGACGAGAGGAGAACCACAGAGTAGGACAACATAAAAATGTGTTGCTGCCAATACAATTGGTGGATGGGGGTAACCTCTCAAGGAAGACAGGAATGTATCCAACCTTGGGATACAATTCCTAGTTCTCCCGTAAAAGGAACTCTACTACCCGATTTCTCAGTAGTAGAGTTAACTCCACCATCCAACTCTCGTGTATAAAGGCTCTTCCTACCATCTGAGGAAGACCCTCCTATCACACGAAGAGTTCTGAGTTGTCTGATTTGCGCGTCAAAAGCGCATGAGCTCCCTGATGTGGGTGTCAGAAGAACATTCTCCACAGCATCCATATCACCAATGCCAGTTCTGAAGAAGGTTTTCAGCCAAAATTCTGCAAGAAACAGCAAGGAAAAATCAGCCAACAGAAATTGGCCAAGCAAAGACAGATGCATTCTGTTCATTTCAGGAAGATGAATTTGTTTTTAGCAAACAAAAAATTTGATGCGTGTATATTGAACTTACCGCTGATTTTGTTGCTAAGGATTGACAGACCCATGTCTGGTAGCGTGCACAGAGATCTGACATCAGACAACATGGCTTTCCTATTTTCTTCTCACAGAAAATTCATTCTCAGAAGAGAGGAAGAAGAATGGGAAGATGAGTTTGCGTGGAGTTCATCCATCTATTTAAAGGGTCAAGTGCAGGTCTATTCTTGGAAAAGATCCGCGTGAGTAGCGCTCGTAAAACGTGGAATGAGTGTCACGTGTACTTCGGGAGACAGTGCAACATTGGAAACAATCAAAGTGTGCTAATTAATATTCTTCATTAAAAGGCACGCAGATCAAACACAAAAGTTGTACTTTATTCTTTAAACAGGCACTGATGGCCTTACAAAAAGACAAAACAGAAAAGTGCAACAAAAGCGTAGAAAGTTACGCTCTATTTTCCAGAGCGGCTAAGTTTGATGCCTAACTCCTCTACGCTCCTAACTCCCAGATAGTGCAACAGAGCTTTAAACATTTCACGCTGCTCTATGAAGCTGCGCCCATCAGAAGAGGACGAGCCATCCAAGCCAAAATAGCTCAAGAAATTCTTGGCTAGTTGCAAGGGATCATCTTTGAGCTCGAAGACAAGGGGCTCTGGCTCTTCACCCCCAAAAAGTGGGGTCACCATGGGAACAAAAGCCTAACTTGCGTGCTTCCTCTTCGGCTGCTTCCTTTGGGGTCATATTTTCGAGAGATGAATGTCAAAACTGAGAATCTCTTCCTGTTTATATAACAGATCTCGTCGACAGTTCATATTCCACCATAAATTGGATACAATTAGTCTCGGAGAACGAAGAGTCATTATGACATTTAATAAGTTCATTTGGATGTTTTTAAAGAACTTCGAAGTCTTTTCGACTTCCGAAAAATTTTGGAGTCATCTCAGCGTGACTAAATCCATTTTATCATCTCTATTTTCAAAGTATTTCGAAATAATTTATCATTTTTCGAAAACTTTGAAGGGGGTTTTGTAGGCCTCAAAAATGAAAGTCACGCTGAGTTGATCAAGACAGAGTCAAAAGTCACGCTCAGTTGATCCAGACAATATAAACAAATCACGCTGGGGAGACAGCTCATCCTTTGTCAGAGAGTAATTATGACTGACAGCACAACAGTCGAAGAATGTCTCTTTGTATGCAACGTATACACAGACTTTGAGAGATCATCGCCGTCTATTGCGTGATTTTCGAAATCTTCTTCAGCAAGACCCAGCCTTCTTCAAGTTGGCGTACCAAAAGGGTTTCTTGTCATTTAATGCGACTGACAAAGCAATCACTGTCAGAGATTTTGTGTCAGTCGAGATACGCCGAATCAAGACAGCTGGCAGTTCTATCTCAAGTCTGCGTGTATTTGTGATCTTCATCTCAAGTTTGCGTGGATTCTGAAGTTTTCTTCCTCAAGTTTGCGTAGATTTTTGAGTTCTTTGCCTCGAAGTCTCCGTGGATCCTGAAGCTTCCTGCCCCAAGTTTGCGTGGATTTTGAAGCTTTCTACACCGAGTTCGCGTGGATTTCGTCTTCAACAAGTCTGCGTGGATTTCATCAAATTGGAGTACGTGGCAGCCATGCCACTGATCTCTCGCCTGTGTGTCCTGTAACTTGCACACGACTCATGCATGATCGCCATGTGTCCAACAGTTACAGACCACGTCCAGTAACTGCTCACAGCCTTGCGTATGTTAAATCCTGCGTGATTTTCAACTAAGCACAGGCTGTGAAGACAGTTATCTTTTCAGTTATTATTTTTGACTCTATAAATAGAGTTCTTTTTCTCATTCATTGTACAGATACATTGATATCTACTGTCAAAATTTTGAGAGCTTTTCTTCTTCGCATAGTCCAAGGGATAAAGCGATCGTCTTCTAGATCGGATTCCTACAGTTGTAATTTTCCCAGAAACACAACAAATAAAGAGAATTTCTTTATGGAAAACAATGTCGTACCTCTTAAACTCAGTGTGACTAACCACATTACCGTCTCGTGGCCCTTGGTACTTTAATCACCACCTGAGTCAATCAAGACTTGTGGACTGAGTGTCACTCGACCGACTTTGCCTTTCAGCGTTTCCTGACTTAAACTCAAGATGACTCAAATCCAACTTATACAACTTATATGCCGACAACATAAGACTCGATACCATATCTCTTGCCGAAGCACGTCGCCTACGTTGCAACCAAATCTTAGGCCCAACATTTTGTTTTAATTATACACACACATTCAACTCGACTCAATCCAAAGGCACACATACGGGTTGTCGCCATGCCGACTCATATATATGAACTGGTCACTAACTCCCAGCGCTATCCTGAACTCTTTAGCTTTTGTTAGACGAACGCTCCTTCAGCGCGAGGTAGCGAGCCTCCCGCTGACAGTCCCCACCTAACCCGTACGGTCATCCAGGAACAAGCTATACATGTTTCTCAAGAACCGGTCCCTTTGGCCGCCTGGATCACCGTTCGAGGAAACTCTACTTTGTCGACAAGTTGTCCATGACCATGCAAGACTCGACTTAAACTGACGTCTCACACAGTCATTCTATCTCTAGTGTTACCATCTATTTCAGGGCCTAGTTCAATACTTCTCGCATCTGAGACCGTCTTGACAACCTATAGTCGTGAGCATTCTTCTTTCTTGCCCTATCATTCTTCTTTCTGAGTGACACTACCTCCCAAGACATACCTATGCAATGGGACTTACGATCGTAAAACCAAGTAATATCAAAAACCGTAGAAAACATGGGACAGTGCTTAGAAAAGACTTCGATAGCCTAACTTAATCGTGCAACAACTTGACGAGCAAGGACTGCGTCAAGTCTTGGACGATGGGACCGCGTATGCTTTATGAAGCGTTTATGCGGGTGACACCTATGACTTAGGCTAACTCTTAGCTTGTGGCGAAGACTAACTTTTCCTTCTCCCAAGCCACGGGACGAAGGACCGAGTGTCATTTTTAAAGCACGTCGTACACCAATTCTAAGCCGACCGTTGGACCTTTCCTTATTCTAACTCAATTCGACACGTCGGGATTATTCCCTTAGCTATGTGGATTCGTCTCTTTTATTATCAAGCCTACTTGTGCAAGTTGAAAATATGCGATTTATTTATTATATGAAGACTAAGATGAGGCGAGTTCACCGAAACTACCCCACCTAAGCGAGAAGTCGCCTCGACCGAGCGGGCCTCCGAGCAAGCCGTTCCAAGGCTATGTCCGAACGCCGTTGGCATTTCGATTCCTCCGATTGACTGAGCGGGATGGGGAAATACATCATATACCACTCAGAAAAAGTTTCGTCCTCGAAACTAACTGAGTACACTTATCGACTTACAACTTGATTCAGTATCCTACGTTTCTCGCACACATTTCTCCTATATATTTCTCAAATCCGAGCCACGCTCGTGCTATGGTTATCTTTTACCTCGAACAACTATATCTTAACTTTGGTAACTTACCCTCGTCGTGCACACGGACAACTCAGTTCTAGGCAAACCATCACTACCAAAATTTATCGATTTAGCGACGGCCAGATCCGTCGCCCGTCCGTCGGGAATTTGTATTAGCGATCGATCACTGACGAGCCTTGGCCAAAATAATCCGTCGGCAATCAGCTCGTCGCTAATAACGGTCCGTCGCTACGTAGTCGTCAAGCGTATATGTAGAGACGGACTAGCGACGAATTTTAATCCGTCGCCCGTTAGTCGCTATTTTTGATACTTGTCGACTGAATATCCGTCGCTACGTAGTCGAAGATTGTCCCGCCAATTCTTCACACAATTCCTGCCAAATAATCGACTGCATAGCGACGACTGACTATCCGTCGCTATATCGCTGACGCCCTAGCAACGGATGTGTGACCTTTCCTCCTCCTAAAAATAAAATAAAAAATATAACGGCTTGTCGTCGGTAATCCGTCGGCTAGTTGCCACAAAGTCGTCGCTAACGCCGACGGAAAATTTCCGTCGCTAATTTTCGGTCGCTAATTTACTGTATTTCGGTAGTGCATCCGATCAACCAACATTAAAGTTTGTCTCAATCTAATGATCGCACAACCACCAATCCTTTCCTTAAAACACGATTTTTTAAAATCCTCGACCCTTTTCCATTCCTCTAGTCTCACTTGATTCAACGTATCCCTTAGGTGGATCGTGCATATATTCCAGGCGTCCCTAAAATACATATATTTTAGCCAAGCGTCGTGATAGAGAATCCGCCATCACCACTCGAGTCGGATCGTGCATATATTCGGGCATCCCTGATATACGTGCATGTTACCGAGCCTCATGAGTGGTGCCTCCATAATTCCTATCGCTCCGTACCGGGACGTCTGCCTAACCGCTAGGCTACATCTTTAGGCTAAAGTCATTCGTCAGTATTGGAATCATAGTTTCCAAACAATAATATCAACACTGACCCCATCCTAAGGTCAAACCAAGATGATAGTACAAGATTTTCTACCCAAGCTCGCATCACTCTGATTTCTAAACATCGAGCATCGATTTCCTACAAACATTTCGACATTCTTCGTACGGGGTCTGAGTCATTCAGCAAAGCCATCCTACGATAACTCATGTTTTGACCAATTCCTCGACATATCAATATCACTCGTTCATCAAGCCATTTCGCATAGTCTATCTCTTCGAACATGTTCGACATAATCCACCTATCAATCCCTCCCAAGTAAGCACGCTACGGCACGACTTGTCGCTAAACCGTAATTCTCCTTCCGTATTTTCTAATTTATTTATCCCAACTCACGTATTCGGTCATAAGGTCGTCTAGCTTAACAATATGTTGCACCCCGATCTTACGCGAGTCAGGTTATCCATGGTGGGCATGAATCACCATGTACGCTCCCACAGAATAATCATCATCATCGGGATATAACTCTTGTTTTGTGTCTAGACTAATTCATTCTCGATACGTAGATTGGATCTATTCAATCCTCAGTTTTACTCAATCGTAAATCGCAAGTCCAAACATCCTCGAATTTTCCTTTATATCATACCAACAAGTCAAGACAATCAAAGTTGTTACGTCCTGATTTTTTGAGTTCGATCATTCCCGCGACATGAATCACCATGTCAGCGCTCACGCGGAACGATCGCCCCAAATTTGACGCAACGCATGTGCGAGGCTAGAGTTGCGCTGGCACAAGACAAGAATGTCGATACTGTGGTTATCCGCGTAAACAACGAGACACTTCTATTTTTATCCACATTTATTTCAATCAAAATCCTAAGTATAGCATCCGTCAGAACAATAACACTTGCACGATCGTTATTCCTCGAATTAGAGTGTCCCCGAGTTATCGCATGTCGACCTTTGATACGCCTCAATACCATCGATGATATGCATAACCTGACGATCTTCCTTTGTAACAAATTTTGAGTCGTACGAATGATGCTATCGTCCGACTGGATAATCTCCTCGACATTCAAATTCAAGTTCAATCATTATCCCTAGAATCCTTTACAAGGTCAATTCGTTTAAATCCAAAATCACGTATATCTGTCCGCCTATCTTATGTCATCGACTAACGTATTTCCTCAATTTACACCATTCCTTGCTAACTCAAATCATCGAGTAACATTCATTCCAATCCTTAGTATCAGTTTTGTAACTTCAAAATCAAACCTTTTATGCACGCTATCTTCCCGTCGTGCTAACTTTTCGTATACGATCCGTATCGATTTCCTCGATCAAGTCATCCATTCGTACACCCTAACTTTTTTCTTGATTCGATTTCACCTACTCAATCATTTTGTATTTCATACTCGCGCAATCACTATCCCGTGCGCGTTCCATGCACGTCATTTCTAGGTTGTTCGAATCAACTCATCAAATCTCAAGACTACAACTTATTCAACGATACTCAATCTACGACTTTGCATACACGCAATACTTGCTAATAGACTCATCGATACCCCGTATCCTCAATCGATCGATCGACATCCCTGAGGCTATCGTATACACCACTCAGGGATGAAGTCATTTGACAAATTCTCAACTTATCATTCGATTCACAATCTATTTCTTCGAATTTTCGTCCAAACGATTTCTTAAATTTTAAGCATGCACATCTATATCGCACCGACATTATTGTCGCTCGATAGTACCCTTATCGATAGTCATCCCACTTAATCAATTGATTCCAACTCATTGTCATCCGAGACGGATCGAATCTCGCACTCGACTCTTCTAAGGTCGACACAACTTTGGTATATATGTCCAGTCCGACTTAGCCAACCATGCTTACGTAAACCATCTTTTTGTTTTTGTCAAAAAAACTGTTCTCCTACGTTTTGCAAATTACTTAGACTTATTGTATGGACATCTCGTGGGACATTTGAAAGAGAGCGCACCAACGATATCAACTTGCGGAAGCAACAGAGTTAAAGAATTCAATCGATAGTCCAATGATGTAAAGCCGTGCTCTGGTACCATTATGTCATGCCCCGCTCCCGTAGGAGCGATCGTCCTCGCTAAGGCGTGATGCCACACGAGCCTAAATTACGCTCGTGCAAGACGGGTTCCATAACGGTCGATTACAGCGACTGCGACGGGGTCGTCGCACAGAAGTCCTAAGCAGAGACATTGAATATGCCAGCAGAAATTTAGAATAAAACACAAGTCATTCAAAAGATGCACTTTATTGATATTGAAACAAGGATTACAATAGGGCGCAAGGCCAAGATTACAAGTCACTCAAGCTTACTCTTCTCACATTACAAGTCACTCAGCTCGCTCTCATCTTTCATGTACAAGTTTTGAGCCAGCAGATGCTTCGGAAGGCGATTCCATACATTACGTCCCGTATAAGTCTAGACTCCACGCGGCCGCACGTCTCGAATTGTCAAGGAACTCCGTGCCTCGATGCATCCAAGCGAGCTCTACGCCACGAGCTTCTACCTGTGCTTGCACATAAAAACTGTGTAGGTGTCAGTACTCAACTGTACTGGTGAGCGCCTCGCCCACCCATACAAAACCGATACATTCATTTACTTTGTGCAACATAATCCTTTTTTATTGTCTTTCTACTCTTTGGCCTAATTTGTGTCGTTAGGCCATCCCGTGCTCGTAACAACAACGACAACTCATAATTTGCTTCTAGACCCTTCTCGTACCAACAACATTAACCTATTATGTCATGCTTGCCTTTCAGCACATAATCAGAGACACGTCTATAGGATAATACCCAATTTCCATGTGGCCGTGATACAAGTCCATATGCCGTGCCACGCAAACTCAGTGTGACTTAACCATATTGCTGCCTCGTGGCCTTTGGTACTTTAATCACCACCTGACCCAATCAAGACTTGTGGATTGAGTGTCACTCGACCAACTTTGCCTTGCAGTGTTTCCTGACTTAAACTCAAGATGACTCAAATCCAACTTATACAACTTATATGCCGACAACTTAAGACTCGATGCCACATCTCGTGCCGAAGTACGTTGCCTACGTTGCAGCCAAATCTTCGGCCCAATATTTTTTTCTAACTATACACACACATTCAACTCGACTCAATCTAACGGCACACATGCGGGTTGCCGCCATGCCGACTCATCTATATGAACTGGTCACTAACGTCCAGCGCTATCCTGAACTCTTTAGCTTTTGTTAGACGGACGCTCCTTCAGTGCGAGGTAGCGAGCCTCCCGCCGACAGTCCCCACCTAACCCGTACGGTCATCCAGCAACAAGCTATACATGTTTCTCAAGAACGGGTCCCTTTGGCCACCTGGGTCACCGTTCGAGGAAACTTCACCTTGTCGACAAGTTATCCATGACCATGCAAGACTCAACTGAAACTGACATTTCACACAGTCATTCTACCTCTAGTGTTACCATCTCTTTCAGGGCCTAGTTTAATACTTCTCACATCTGAGACCGCCTCGACGACACATAGTCGCAAGCATTCTTCTTTCTTGTCCTATCATTTCATTCAACTCAGGAACAACTATTTGAAGCCCCTTTTTTCCAAACTCAATGAATCAACCGTAGCCCGTGCCTTAAAAACAATAAGTCCGTGACATCTTGCCTTATACCAATGTGTTCTGGGTGACACTACCGCCCAAGACATACCTATGCAATGGGCCTTACGATCGTGAAATGAAGTAATATCGACAACCGTAGAAAACAAGGGACAGTGCTTAGAAAAGACTTCGATAGCCTAACTTAATCGTGCAATAACTTAACGAGCAAGGACTGTGTCAAGCCTTGGACGATGGGACCGTGCGTGCTTTATGAAGCGTTTATGCGGGCGATGCCTATGACTTAGGCTAACTCTTAGCTTGTGGCAAAGACCAACTTTTCCTTCTTCCAAGCCACGGAACGAAGGACCGAGTGTTATTTTCAAAGCACATCGTGCACCAACTCTAAGCCGACCGTTGGACCTTTCCATATTCTAACTCAATTTGACACGTTGGGATTATTCTCTTAGTTATGTAGAATCGTCTCTTTTATTATCAAGCCTACTCACTACTAAAATATAACAATTTAACGACGGCCCTATCCGTCGCTAATTGAAATTATTGACGGATTGTCGACGGATACGGGCTGAAAAAAATCAGTCAGGAATAACCTCGTCGCTAAAACTAGTCCGTCGCTAGTCCGTCGCTAGTCCGTCGCTTAGCGACTACTTAGCGACGGATTACCGTTGGCTAAATCAAAACAGTTAACGACGGCTAGCCGACGGCTTCCCGTCAACTTCGACGGTTTAAAATTTTAATATAGCAAAGATTAGCGACGGACAATACGTCGCTAGATCGTCGTTAAACGCGTATCAGAGGTTTCTGATACGCAACATCCGTCGCTAATCCGTCGCTAACCTCGTCGGATTGCGGCGGAGTAGCGACGGATATTCCGTCGACAGGCTCCTGGATATCTTTCATAATTCTAGGACCTTGGCGACGGATAACCCGTCAGGTTTTAGTCGCCCATCCGTCGCTAACTGGGAATCCCCGAGTTAACGACGGATAGTCCGTCGAAAAGTGGTCGCCAGTCCGTCGGTAGCTGGGGATTTTTTGAAAAAAATAGCATAAAACTGGGCATTCCCAATATACACAATTCCAATATACAAAACACGCAAATAATCCCAAGCAATTCCAATATACACAATTCCAATATACAAAACACAAATATTTAATATTCAATATTCAATAAAACAAATATCCCAAGCACAAATATACAAAATACACAAATATTCCAATATATAAAACTTAAATAATTTTAACACACAAATATCCCAAGCATTCAAATTATTCACACAAAACACACAAATATTCAATATTTAAACACAAATATTCAATATTCAATAAAAAAGAAAATCGACTTTGGCCTCAGCAAAGACCGTAAGTCAGATGATGAATCCTCACAGCCAGGGATTATAGTTGCGTTGAGGCATGTACCATTCTCTCAGCGACTTTGCATACGAAGGCTCAATCTGGTTGAGGTCTTCTGTAGGGACAGGAGGGTCAGTCCCGATGATACTACTCTCTGACGGTGGCTCCTCCTTAACTTCAACCTTGGGAGCAATCTATTTTCTGATGGTCATCGGTTCTTCCTTGAGCTCAACCTTTGGTAACACCTCCTCCTTAACAGTCACCGGCTCTTGTTTGACGACGGGGACTTCCTCTGTGTCGACATCCAAGGGTTCCTTGCCTCGGCCCCTTCCTCAGCTAGCAGCACCACCTCGGGGAGTCTTGGGAGCCATCTCTCTGACAACAGAAATTTTCATATAGGGTAAAATTTTTTACTCAAATTATAAAAAAAGTAAGAAGTTTATCGAAATTGTAATCGGAGTAATGAAACGACATTGGAGATGGCGTATCGTAGTGGACGGACAGGAGGGGGGTGACGCGCCACCACCCATGGCGCGCTAGGGGGACGCCTACAAATAACAGGGACACTGACGCACAAATACCGCTCGAGTGAGCCAAAGTCATGCAGCCACATCCCTCCCTCCATTCTCCCTCTCCCTCTCTCATGCTATCAACGTCACAACTTTTCCAGTGCTGCTCCTTCTAATGATGATGAACGCAAAAATCAAAGACCCCCCTCTCCTTTCTCACTCTTCACAGTTCTCACAACAGGAAGGATCCGTGCTTTATAGTTCTCTTCCATCCATCCATTCCTCCGTTCTGATCAAGCTTCTTCCTTCTCCTCTCCTCCACCATTGTAACGCCCCAATCCCAAAATACGTAGGTCTAGGAACATAGCATGCCAGCTGCATATATACGAGATATACTCCAATATATGGAAATCTAGAATATACACATAGGCTGTATTGTGAATAATAATAACAGACAGTCACAGGTAAAAGCTATATCTCAACCACAGTAAATATAAAGATAATGATAACTCACGAATCAAAATAAATGCCAAAATATAGCTGTTGACCGGGCGGAGACAAATCCACTACCGGTACTAGAATAAACTGAAAGAAAATAGAGTCCATCATCTAAGATAAATAGAATAAGAAATGATGACTAAATAGGCTCCTCGATCCAATAGGGACAGCTGTGATCAGGAGGTACGACTCCCTCGAACGTGAAGGATGAGTCTATAGTGGAGCCATACTCCTGCGAAAAGTCCTGCACACCTATACCTGGAGAGATCACCAGGTCCTCAGAGGGACGTAACAAGATACAAAAAGAACATGCCACATAAACTGAATAAATACTGCTCAATAAGAATAAGTAAGATCAGATCATAACATGGTCCAATACACACCTATTGAACTAGCTTACCATTCCCTCAACCAAACAAGGATAGGAGATGGTAAACTAATTTACGATGACGTATCTTTCCATGCTATGAATCCAATATGGTATCCGGACCCCAACAAGGTTCAATACCTTCTCATCGAAGTAGTAAGCCACACCTACAACCAAACAAGGACAAGATGTGACGAACTAATCCGCGACAAGTTATTGTTCCAAGCTACGGTCAGATACAAGTACCCAAACCAAAAAAGTACTCATATCTAACGGATAAAGGTGCCTAACCGTTCTAAGTGAAATGTAGTTAAGAACAATCCTTCCTGCGCATGGGCCCTGGCTAAATAGGATCGGCATAGTCCCCCCCTTGGGGCACCAGAGGCCCAATCAATAAGAGCATAACGTTCCGCAGAACGTCAGTGGTCGTCAGTAATCATGGGTAAGCTGACTCGCGTCTCCGGCGGAGCTCACGAGTTACAAAAGGGAAAGTGCATCAAAGCCCATACGCTAAGGAATTTTCCTCTCCGCCCAATGCCTACTATGTTGTATCCACAACATAAAATCTCTATTAACCGCTAAGTCAAACTAACATGCAACCTCTATTAGCGGTTAATCCTATCGTACGACTTATACGTACCGGTGGCCAGCCGATCACGCATGTCCGAATACTATATGTGACTCACAACTTCGTGGTACAAATATGTCAAGGCCTATGGATGCAACACACACAGGGTGGTCCCTTAACTCTAAGTTTAATGTGTAAGAAAATAATACATAGCAGAAAATATAACTGAACAGTAAGTTCTAACAAGTTGTGCCATGTATCACAGTTTATTTTACATAAAGAAAATAATGAATAATGCATAAAATAAGAGCTAAAATAAATAAATAGCTGGTGGCAAGGTATCTTGCCTGGAGGTAGTGTGCAGAATGGCGACGCCTGGTAACTCAAATCGTCCGAATAGGGGAGCACTGAAAGCCAACTTTTACGAACGACCTCGGATGCTGAAATAAACATCACGAACAGATTTGGCAAACAAGAAATACCGAGAGAATGCCTGTCCAAAAGTCTAATTCTGTAACAGGGGCAAAATCGTAATTTTGGATCAAAACGATGTCCGTCGTTGGACCCGTTTTATACCGAAACGTGTGCCAGAACCTACGGTCTCTAAAGTCGTCAAACTACATATCTATGGATCCGGTTTGAGGAGACGAACCCAACTGTATGTCCAAAGTTGGATTCCGGCAGGTCGTGCACAAAATTGCCCGTTAGATAGGGTCGCGGGCCCGCCAATTTGGCGTTCCGGTTTGACCTTCTCAGAATCGGACCAAACTTTGCATACAGGACCAAAAAACGATACGGTCTTGATGGCACAAGTTTCGTCTCGATACGACGAACGTGCACAAAGTTATGGTCAAGTTTGTAAAACGTCGATACGGGGGTATCTCGACGGATACGCACTGATTTCGTCGCACACACTCAACGAAATCGAGTTCCGTCAGTTTCCACACGTCGGCAACATCCATACGCGCCTTTCAATGCATATAGTGTGCGACCACATCGCCCGATTTGTCGGGGCACACGTCGTATCGGGAAATTTATCCAAACTTTGAATCTTAATTAACAACAGTATAAATAATGAAAAATAATTCTAAAAACTAGGTTTCTATCTCGTTTATGTTGTGAATGAATCTGTTGAAACAGGTTTTCAAAACTGTCGAGGAATCGACGGGATTTTGCCTTCCAAATCGGGTCTGTGAGGACTTATTCTGTTATTCGAATTTCAGAAATCCAAGTGTTTTCTTGGTTTTCGATCGAATTTTTGAAGGGTTTCTACACGAATTTATTTAAAACTAATCAATGGGGATCCTAGGTGGTTATGTAGGCTCGGGATAGGAGTTTATGGAATAGAAGTTGGAGGAGTATACAAGGAGAAAACTGGGTTTGAAGAGGGTTACCTCAACTGAAACAAAACAGGGGATGTTCTGTTATCCTGGCGGTTTGTGGTAGTCGACGGCGGTCTGATGGCCGTGGCGGCGGTGCAGAGGTCGGAGGAGACACGCCTGGGGTCAGGGGGTACTGTTTGCGTGTGCAAGGGCTTGAGGAGGCTGCGTGGTGAGTCGAGAAGGGAAGTAGTTCCTAGGTTTAAAGATATTTATATAGAGTTTAGATTTGATCTAAAATCAAATCTAAAATTTGATTTTGTCTCTAAATCTAGGGTGATCAGGAAGAGCTTAGATTAGGAATACTTAGGAAAAATTAGCGAGAGATTTAATTGGAAGATTCGAAAAAAAAAACAAAGCAGCTGAGCTGCTTGCTGGGTCGGGGTGTTCCCATGGGTTCATGGGCGGGGAAGCAACGCACTGTTCAATGAACAGTGCAGCACTTTTTTTTTAACTATGGATGTAATATAATATTTATATATGTGTATATATATATATATATACAATAAAAATCTAATTAAATATAATATTTATATATGTGTATATATATATATATAATATTTATATATGTATATATATATATATACAATAAAAATATATATATATATATACAATAAAAATCTAATTAAATCTATAAAAATTCCTAATTTCCCTAAGATATTACTACCATACTCAGAATAAATACTTTCTATAAATTTTACCTGTTATAATAACATGTCTATTAAATAGATTACAAAGCTTATTAAAAATCTTCATACTGTAATTTAAAATAAACATAATAATAACAATAATAATAATAAATACAACAAAAACAACAACGAATTAACAGGGGTATGAATATTAGGGGAGTGTAAATAATAATATTACTTTTGCCAAGAATATAAATTTTCAAGTCCCATAAATAATAAATAATTTAAATAAACATTAAAATAAAAAGATAGTCATAATTTGTTTTCATAATTTAAACAACTAACTAATCCCAATAAAATAAATCTATTAGCACCCACCGCTAACATGCTAGTCAAGGCACTTAGCTGCAGTGGCCGTGCCATATTGTCTAGTCAGTGTGTAACCCAAAACTGAGCATGACTAAGATAATATTTATAGATTTATTAAATGAAACAATTTAAAAACAAAATATTTATGTAATAAAATAAAAACAAAAATTCTCTAAAATTTTGGGAGATTACATCCAACCCAACTTATAAAAATTTTGTCCTCGAAATTAATATAAAACTTAATATAAAAATATAACAACAAATTTTAATGGAAGAATATAGTGAGGCTGAATACAAAGGAAGAGCAAGTATTCACTTCGTAACTTGGTCTCTGTAAAGAGGGTGGAGATAGTCATAATAAAAATTCGAACTGACTCTATTTTCTACAAGATAGGGTATACTTAGTCTTACATGGGTCATGGTTATTTAGTTCGTTTGCGAAAATGTACCGATATTGCACGGTAGAAATCAATTGTGACGAGAATAGGCATCAGTGGTTTTTATAAGGAAATGTGTCATACATGTGGTGTAGTTGAAATGGAGTATAGGATGGTGGGTTGTGTGGGACAGGTATGCCATACGTGTAGGGAGGCTCGTCTAGTCCATATAGGTGTTGGTTGTTGTGTCACGCCCCAGAACCAGAATACTGGAGAGCGGGGGACAAACACAGCCAGCTACGTACATTGAAGTAAATTCTACCTCGCAATACGGTCACGGCTGTCTAGATGCATGAGGGTTTACTACAAGCCATTAGTCTCTTAGGGTCAAGAACAAGCCTAGTGTCTCAATCTCAAGCAAGCAAGTAAAAGTAACAAGATGGTAGATCATCAGACATACAAAGTAAGGCGTCCCAAACATTACATATTCAGATTATCATGAAGCTAGTCATACAAAATGCGAAGACTAGCAAGAGTTTAAGTCATACATGATCAACCCTAGGATCTGTCAATCATGTTACAGCCATTAGGTAGACAGGAATATAAATATAACACGAGCTAACACTTGCTCGGCGGCTAAACGCCTCAAAAGAATAATTTACAATAGAGTGGGAGAGCAAATAAAACCCACTCATTGCCAGGGTTGCGCCTAGTGTGCACCATCTGGCTGGAAGGCTGGAAGATCCTCGGGTGCTACTCCGAAATCTGGCCATACAAAACCAGCTGGGTCAGACCCCAAAAAGAGCAAGTGCCACAAAGGAGGCTTCACTTAAGAACTAAAACCAACATATTAGCACATGAGACATAAATGATAATAAAAGACATGAGTTAGAGAAAACAAGACGATAAACGATAAGACAACTAAGGAACTATTCCGGTAGCCAAGTTATAACCCGTAAACCAAACAAGGACTGGGGTTGTAACCCTTCACCTGAACAGAGCTTAGTCTTCAACCAATTATCGACAAAAGTAAAGCATAAAGTAATATGCAGTAATAACCATGTAGCAGTCTTGCTTAGATAAGACTAAACTGGATTTCATTCATCATTCACGGCCAAACAATGAGTACGGCTTGATACTTTAACTAACTAGGGTTATCACAAGCCTAATTACTAGCAAGATGCAATGAGATGTTCCTACAGCCACAAGCCCTGCAGACTTAATTCAAGTTATCCGGTCACAAGTTGAGAGAGTTGGATTAGGTGACTTGGGGGTACAACACATGACAGTGTGCTGGAAATGTGCCCTACTCGACGGCAGGCTACAAGTCCAATTAGAGCGCCCAGATAACGGGACTGCCTGTATCTGGAAAATCTCTTCATGAACTATATGATCAATCTAATCATTATTCTAGTCAGATTCAATATGAATCCCTGACCGTGGTAACCAGGAATTTATGTCCTAGACATGATGCAAGACGAGACATGTAGCTTATACAAGCACAAACACCCACGGTGTCAAGACAAGAATTACTTAGCAAGTCAAGATAGCCGTCACAACAGCATATCAAGATTATCATGTTAGGTTTACTTATCAAGAGTACGCCACGATGGGCCACTATCATGTCATGTTACTTGTTACTTGTTACTGGCTAAGAGTGCGCCTTAACAGGCCATTATCGTGTTCTATCCTTACATTATCATGAATAAGAAAAACTTGCATAAAATAGCTAATAACAAATTCTTGAAGCCAAGGAAAAGATCTACTACTTTCATGTTGGAAGTTGGGAGAAATTCTGGCCACAATTCAGCCAAATAGGACTTAAAACAGCCAAAAACAGCCAAAATATGCCCTATGCGGCATTCTGCGGCACTATTCATCCATACGGCATTATTCATGCTCATGCGGCTGCGGCACTATTTATCTCATGCGGCTGCGGCACTATTCATGCGGCACTATTCATCCATGCGGCTGCGGCACTATTCATCCATACGGCTATGGCACTATTCATGCATGCGAAAGCGGCACTATTCATCTCATGCGGCTGCGGCACTATTCATGCAGCACTATTCATCCATGCGGCTGTGATACTATTCATACGACACTATTTATCCATACGGCTGTGACACTATTCATGCCTGCGGCACTATTCATCTTATGCGGCTGTGATACTATTCATGCGACACTATTCATCCATGCGGCTGCGATACTATTCATGCGGTACTATTCATCCATGCGGCTACGGCACTATTCATACGGCACTATTCATCCATACGGCTGCGGTACTATTCATACGGCACTATTAATCCATGTGGCTACGGCACTATTCATCTCATACGGCTGCGGCACTATCCATGCGGCACTATTCATCGTCCCTGCCAAAATCAGGACAGATGAACTAGAAAATGGCCAAAAATACTTTTGGCCATAACTTCCTCAAAATACGTCGAAATCTAACTTTTTAAAGGTCTATTTTGGGTAAAATCGAATTCTCTACAACATGGAACAATCAAAACATGAAAATAATAAAGTTTAATAGATCAAAATCCAAGAAAATCGAAAATAATACACACTTAGATCTACATGAATCCATCCACCAAAATGAAAAATGTCAAGTTCTAAAGTGGCTTAAAATCAAGTAAGGAAGAGAATGGAACAATAAAACTTGAGATCCATCGTGAAGCAAGTTATACTTACCTAGGACTTGGTAGGTGGGAGGAGTACATGAAAACAATAAATGAAGAAGTGAATGAAAAGAGAGAGAAGGAGTTGGGTTATATATTAACCCTCTCCATCTAAACCAAGCCTAGCCAAATCAGACCAAGTCAAATTGAACCGAACCGATCAAATAAACCAAGTCAAGATTAAACCAAGACCAGGCTAAGCAAAACAAGCCTAACTACGGTCCACCTAATAAATGCCAAAAATCTCGTATACGCATACGAAAATACATATAACGGGAAACAGGAGTGACAACTCTACCCACCTTAAAAGAATTTTGTCCTCGGAATTTAATCAAGAGGCTAGAGATGTCGAAAAAAGCTATGTTAATCATACGCAACTACGACTAGCAATCAATCGAGCAATCAATCATGTAAGAAAGGAATTAAAAACATAAGGCATAAGGAAGACATTATACCTTATGAGTCAAACAGGTATGGATATCGTGAACGAATATCATCATCACGCTCCCATGTTGACTCGCCCAAAGAGTGATGACCCCAAGCAACACGGACTAAACTAATAGTCTTATTCTTGAGCACCTTCTCTCTTCGGTCCAAAATAGATACGGGTCTTTCCTCATACGAAAGGTTGGTACCAACAACCAATTCCGAATGATAAAGGACATGACTCGGATCCGAAATATACCGTCGTAATTGGGATCCATGGAATACGTCATGTACCTCACATAACGACGGTGGAAGAGCGAGATGATAGGACACATCACCTACTCGCTTAAGGATATCGAACGGTCCTATGTACCTAGGACTAAGCTTTTCCCGTACGCCGAATCGAATGACGCCATGGGTAGGCAAGATCCTAAGGAACACGTGGTCGCCGACTGAAAACTCAAGGGGACACCGATGAGAATCGGCCCAATGGCGCTGGCGATCTTGTGCAACTCGAAGATGATCTCTGACTTGTCTGAACACCTCGATTGTCTTCGTAATCATCTCTGGACCAAGCATCTGTCTCTCGCCAACATCATTCCAAGCTAAAAATGATCTGCACTTCCTGCCATACAGTGCTTCAAAGGGTGCCATCTGGATACTGGCCTGGAAACTGTTGTTATAGGAGAACTCCACGAGATACAGGTGATCTTTCCACGAACCACCAAAGTCGAGTGTACACGACCGTAACATATCTTCGAGAGTCTGGATCGTACGTTCTGACTGACCATCTGTCTGCGGATGATAAGCTGAACTGAACTTGAGACGAGTTCCCAAGCTCCCTTGAAGACTCCGCCAAAAGTGTGATGTGAATCTTGAATCTCTGTCTGATACGATACTAACTGGCACTCCATGCAATCTGACAATCTGCCTGAGGTACATCCCTGCTAGCTGATCCGTTGACTGACCAATTCTGAAGGGGAAAAAATAAGCTACCCTGGTGAGCTTGTCAACTATAACCCAGATATCATCTCTTCCAGCTGGGGATTTAGGTAACCCAATTACAAAATCCATGGTAATGTGCTCCCATTTCCATTTTGGGATCGGTAAAGATTGAAAAAGTCCAGCTGGTCTCTGATGTTCAGCCTTAACTTGTTGACAAACTAAACAACGAGAGACAAACCGGGCTATCTCCCTCTTCATGCCATTCCACCAAAAATGCTAACGGATGTCTCGGTACATCTTCGTACCACTGGAATGAATTGAATACTGAGAACTGTGAGCCTCTGCCATGATCTTTTGTCTGATATCACCAGTGGGTGCACAAAGATGCCTCACATGTCGAAGTGTACCGTCCTCATGAATACATAACTCTGCACTCCGTCCTGCTACACATTCTATTCTAAGCCGCTGAAGCTTAGAATCCGTTGACTGAGCTAACTTAATCCTCTCGACAATGCTGGACTGAACTTGCATGCTGGCCATCAATGCTACATCGGTAGGAAGAACTATCTCAATACCCATCTACTGAAGATCTGCTAATAACTCTGTGTAGGAACGAAATCGTAAAGCACAATACTCTAGAGGAGGTGAATAGAGTTGGCAGCGGAATAATGCTAATTAAAAAAAGTTAGCAGCAAGATCACAGAATAATAATCACAACTAAATAATGTAACGGCAGAGATAAGAAAGCAAACGCAAAGACAGCGATGTATACTAGTTTCCCTCTGTTGAGGACTAGTCCAGTCGGTAGAACTCTTGCTACCAGTTGAATCCACTATTGGCAAAATCGCAAGTTTTTTTACGAAGTCCTTGCAATTTCTACAACGCGAGCTTTGATACGAAGAACTCGTCCAACTTCAATTGTGAAGAGTTGAATCTTCTATCAAGCCTCTGATTACAATCACTCTAAAACTTCTAGACCGTACCGCACTGGCAAATCGACTAGAGGATTGTAACTGGCTTGGGATCTGAAATTTAAAGCTCAAGAGAAACTCTTTGGAAGACTGAAAGTTTTAGATAGAGAGAAGATTGAAAGTGAATGAGTGTATTGAAATGATCGAAATCCTTCTCTATTTATAGGAATTCCAAAGACAGAATTTTGGAAGAATTCGGGCAGAATTCGGTCAGAACTCGATGAGGAAATCTCGGCCAAATCCGCAACTGCAGGAGGACCAAGTTCCAGAGAATTCAAAAATCAAAACGGCCACTAACCGAACTCTGGCCGAACTCTGGCCGAGTTCTGTCAGGGTTAGGTTAGGTTTTTAAAATTAGTTTTTAGGGATTTTTAAAAACCTTTTTGAAAACCTTTTTAAAGCTTTTTGTTAATAAGAATATTTTCCAAAACTAAGGACATTTTAAAAACATTTTTGAAATCATTTTGGAATAGCCTATTTGCCAGTACGACTCGGTGTACAACGTATTCCTAGACTCAATAAAATGAAAAATATATTGCTCAAAGAAATACAGACTCGAACGGGCAAACATTGCTTCGGTCTTGAACTGAGTAGATAGCCATTCTTGATCATGTCCAAGAGTCCGAGATATCCTGACTAGCTTCATATATCCAGACAGAGTTTGATCAATTATTAAAATCAGTTTGACCATATGACCAATGGGCCAACAATCTCCCCCATTTTGATAATTGACAAACTATGAATGATATAACATTTAAGCTTGAAATAAAATCAAAAATTGTTCATGTCCTGTATTTTCTCAAAAGAAATGTTAGATCTTTATTTTCTCCCCCGTTGTCACTTAGCAAAATAATTGCAAAAGAGAAAAAACTCCCCCGCAACCAATGCATAAATAACAAACAGTGAAAAAACACAAGAAAATAATCATGATAAATGGTAGAAATATTAAAGAAAATTAGAAATACATCACAGGCATGTATTTGTCTTAGGCAGTAACATAGAATTATTTCACAGGCAGTTTATAAAAAAGAAGCAGATAAAGATGCTAAGTAAATAAGTAAACTGATGTGAAAGATAAACTACGAAATCCATAAAGATGAAATGATGTCCAAGAGACATAAAAATATCCAGTACAAGTCCTCAAAAGAAACACTGATAATAAAGTCTAAAAAGATAGAAAAACTTGGAATGTCGGAGCATTTCCAAGTATACAGTAGATAATATCTAAGTCTCAAACATCAGATAACATATCACATATCCTCATCCTCATCATCATCATCAGCATGACCGGCATGTCCAGAAGGACCAGCTGCAGAGGTACCAGCTCCAGAAGGGTGAGGAGGAGCGCCAGTGTAAAACTCACCGACGTAGTCTCGAGGAGGAGCACGGTCAGAACGATACCAATCATATGCGTTACCGGGCTGAAAGTAGGCATGAACAGCCTCATCCTCACAGCGGTAACCAGCGAAAGTTGGATCTCTAGGAATGGAACCGGCAGAATGTCCAGTCTGGGCGAATCGGAGATCAGCAAGAGAATTTGCTATCCCCTGATAACGAATGACATCGTGGAACTCACGTTCGCAATCCATATCCGTCATCGAGACCTGCAAATCCGAAAGGTGCTGGTGTATGCCCTCAAATGTCATAGCATACTGCTGAGGAGGTGGAGGAGGTGGAGCAGTAGCAGGAGCAGTAGGAGGAGCAGCAACAGTCATACTGCGACGAGATAACTTCAGAAACTTGGGCTCAGGGTCTTGAGTACAAGTTGATAAATCAATATCAAAACGCTGAAAGATGCGTGGAAGAACCATCGCATAAGAGAGATTTCTATCTCTTGTACGACAACGTCCCATCATCTGGATAATGGTCTTAGGGGCAAAAAATAGAATTCCCTTAAGAATATGATACATAACAGATAATTCAAGAGACGTGACATCATCCTTTGAAGTAGACTTCAGAAGGAGAGTGGAGTAAATGATACGGTACAATTCATAATTAAACAAGTTCAAGTTGTTTGCTTTGAACTTTCCAGAGCGAACTCGATCAGGTGCACAGAGTTCAGCTTTGAAACTAGTAAGTGTCGTGCCGTCGGGGAAATCAAATTCAGTGATATTAACAAGCGGTTCACCTTCGTTGGGAATACCAAGGATTTTTGCTATGACAACATCATTGAAATTGATATCTAATCCTCCAACACGAGTACTTACGTCAAACGTGTTTAATATGATATTGTATTAGAACAATCTAATGGCATTAGTTGCTACTGGGAAACAATGTTTAACAAAATATTGTAACCCTAATGCCTCAAAGTAATAGCGGTGTTCTGGAAACACAGTCCACTTGATGGGAGCGCCTGTGCATATGGATCTCATGAAAAAGTTTCCATACCACAGTTGGGCTTGATCTAGGGTTTAAAAGTAAAATCCGTCGAACGTGCCATCGCTAGATTGGACTGGCGAAAAGAGGGAATCCGTGGGTGGATTCGAAGATGAACCTTCCTCACTAGGATTGGTTGTCTTCTTCCTCTTGAAGGGGTTAAATCCCTTAGGTGCCATTTGTGCAATAAAATTAAATATGCACGAAATTAAAAGGAGGGGAAATACGAAGTTATACCTCCCGAGATTCGAATATGTTGTAGAGAACAATGAACTCCGCACGAATCCAAAGTTTGGATTGATTTCACCACTTGGATTGGAAGAGAAGGAGTGGTGAAGAACTAGGGTTAGGGCTGCTCTCGCGCGACTGCTGTTGCTGTTTTGATGAAGTTTAGAAGCAACGAAGAAGAAAGGCTCTCGGGTTCTGGTTATATAACCTGATACCTTCAACCGAACTCGGGCCGAATTCGGTCCGAAGTCTGGCCGAATTCGCCTGGGGTTGGTTTGGAACACTTTTTTTTCATTGGCTCATTTCAAATATTTAATTCAAAGATTAGTAATTTCAACATTCAATTAATATAATTAATGTTATTTTATAGATTAAATATCGTTACACAGCGACTGTCTCAGATTAGCTGTAGGAGTACTGTCCGAGCTGGCGGAGGTTCACCGGAGAACTCTTAAATACCGCTTCGCTTCTACCGTAGTTGTGGTGACAGACAGACTCTTTATTGGCTTGTCTCTAACACAGTTTTTGCGTATTGAAATAAAATCATAAAATAAAATTAATTAACATTATTGACGTCCAAAATTTCTAATTCTCGACGTAAATAATTGAAACGATCTTCTGCTAGAGGTTTTGTGAAAATGTCAGCTAATTGATTCTCAGTATCTATGTACACAAGGTCAATATCTCCATTTTGATGATGATCTCTAAGAAAATGATGTCAGATCTCGATATGCTTAGTACGAGAATGACATACTGGATTCTTAGTCAAATTAATAGTGCTCGTGTTATCACAGAAAATGGAAATGTGTGTGTAAAATAAATCATAGTCTTCTAAGGTTTGTTTCATCCACAAAATCTGAGCACAACAACGTCATGCGGCGATATACTCAGCCTCTGTTGTTGATAGGGCTACAGAATTTTGCTTTTTACTAAACCATGAACTAAAGCCTTGCCTAAGAAATGACATGTGCCGCTGGTACTTTTTCTATCAACTTTGCATCCAGCAAAATCTGCATCCGAGTAACCAATAAGGTCAAAGGACTTAGTTTTGGGATACCATAAGCCAACAGAAGAAGTGCCCTTAAGGTATCGAAAGATACGCTTAACTGCGCACAGATGTGATTCCTTTGGATTAGCTTGAAAACGTGTACACAGGCAAACACTAAACATAATATCTGGACGACTAGCAGTTAAATAAAGTAAACTATCGATCATACCTCGATACTTATGTGTGTCGACCGGCTTGCCTTGTTCATCAATATCAAGCTTTGTTGAAGTTGCCATCAGAGTGCCAATTGGTTTGACATTGTCCAGATCAAACTTCTTTAGCAAATCTTTTGTGTACTTGGCTTGATTTATGAACGTTCTATTGTCAGTTTGTTTGATTTGCAGTCCGAGAAAGAATTTCAGCTCTCCCATCATGCTCATCTCAAACTCATTCTGCATACACTTAGAGAATTCTTGACACAGAGATTCATCAGTAGATCCAAATATAATATCATCAACATAGACTTGTATCAAGAGAAGCTTACCATTAAATAACTTAATAAAAAGTGTAGTATCAACCTTGCCTTTTGAAAAACCGTTGTCAAGTAGAAAAGAGCTTAGACGATCATACCAAGCACGAGGGGCTTGTTTCAGACCGTATAAAGCTTTCTTCAACATGAAAACATGATCAGGGTTTTTAAAATCTGTGAAACCTGGAGGTTGTGCTACAAAAACTTTTTCTTTTATAAAACCATTTAAAAATGCACTCTTGACATCCATTTGAAATAATTTGAAATTATAAAAACATGCAAATGCACATAATATGCGAATGGGTTCTAATCTCGTAACTGGGGCATAAGTCTCATCGTAGTCGATACCTTCTTCCTGATTGTATCCTTGAGCTACGAGTCGAGCCTTATTACGAGTCACTAAACCATTCTCGTTTAGTTTATTTCGGAATACCCAACGGGTGCCAATGACCGGATGACCAATAGGCTTGGGAATAAGTTCCCAAACTTGATTTCGTTCAAATTAGTTTAATTCCTCTTGCATAGCATCTATCCAAAAACTATCACTACATGCTTCATCAATAGTTTTGGGTTTTAGCTGTGAAATGAATGCAACACTAGAAATAATATCTCTACTGGATGTACAAGTACTTACACCTTTGGTAATATCACCAATTACCAAATCCTTTGAATGATCAGCCGTAAATTTCAATCTTTTCGGCAGACTCTGAAGGTAGCTGGTTCCTGGATCTTCTCTAGGAGGATCAGCTAGTACCGAGCTTGGTTGAGAATCAGCTGTTGTTGAGCTTGGTACAGTTAGATCTTCGTCATTGTCATCGATAGTCATTTGATTCAGTTCATCAACAGTGACGTTGATTGACTCTTCGATGATTATGGTTCGTTTGTTGAAGACTCTGTATCCTTTGCTCTTGGTCGCATAACCTAAAAATATACCTTCATCGGCCTTTTCGTCAAACTTTTCCAAATCGTCTTTTGTATTAAGAATAAAGCACATACAACCAAATATTCTAAAATATAAGACTGATGGAATTCTATCAAACCATAACTCAAATGGAGTCTTCTTCGATTTGGGTCGAATTAGAACTCTATTGAGAATAAAACAAGCTGTATTGACAGCTTCAGCCCAGAAATATTTGGGTAGACTAAACTGGTTTAACATTACTCTGGCCATCTTGGATAGAGTTCTGTTCTTACGTTCCACAACTCTATTTTGTTGTGGAGTCCTAGGGCAGGAGAACTCGTGTATAAAACCGTGTGTCACAAAATTGCTCAAACTCTGCATTCTCGAATTCGCCACCATGATCGCTTCTAATACGAGTGATCATGTAACCTTTTTCATTCTGTACTTTCTTGCAAAAGGCGACAAATTCGGATAATGTATCATTCTTGTGTGTCAAGAAGTATACCCACGTGTATCTAGAGTAATCATCTACAATTACAAAAGCATATAGCTTACCTCCGAGGCTAGCAACTCTGCTAGGACCAAATAAGTCCATGTGTAGCAATTGTAGAGGTCTAGTAGTACATACTGCGTTTACTGACTTGAATGTGGATCTGGTAGCTTTGTTCTTTTTACATTGGCTGCATACCGAATCCTTCTTGAATGTTATGTCTGGTAAACCGCATACTAGCTTCTTCATGGATAATCTTGAGATTGTGTCCATATTTGCGTGACCGAGTCTCATATGCCACAGATGACTCTCATCACTTTTAGCCATTAAGCATCTACCTGAAATGTTAGTTTTTTTCCAACAAATAGAAAACATATATGTTGTCTTTCCTGATACCTTCAAAGATAGTACTACCAGTTGAGCTATCAACTATAGTACATTTGTCTTTGCCAAAGTTGATGCCATAACCATGATCAACTAGATGACTTATGCTGAGTAGATTATGTTTCAACTCGGTAACCAGACAGACATCCTTAATCACATGATAGGGAGACTTACCAACATCACCGATACCAATGATATACCCTTTCAAGTTATTACCGAAGGAGACATAACCTTCCTTCTTTTTCTTCGACAGTGTTACAAATAATGTAGCGTCACCGGTCATATGCCATGAACAACCGCTGTCGAGAATCCATTTGCTTTTAGCATGTGAAAGGTGTTCCACCTACAAAACAATTTGTAGATAAAACTTTTGGTACCCATTTCTTGTAGGGTCCTGAAATGTTAGCCTTTGGTATCCAAGTATAAATATTTAAATCAACAAGCTTTCTGATTCTACATGCAGGTGAAATATGACCAATGAGGCCACAATAATGACATTGTGCATGTTGAGTGTTGAAAGCTGAGTGGTGTGCATGGTTGGTAGGTTTAGGTTTTCTAGTATAGAAGAAAGCATACCTATAATCCTGTTTGGGCTTAACCTTTTGGGGTAAAGGTTTGATAGGGTTAGGTCTGACAGTGTTTGGTTTGGGAATGTTTCGATTATTCGGTAAGTGACACATGTTAGGGTAGGAAGCAGCAGTCTCAGGCTATTTTCCTAACCTAATTTCCAATCTTTTGGAAGTGTCATACAACTTAGTATAGTCAGAAGTGAGTGCTTCCATTCTGACTTGTGCACTTTGAAGACTTTTCTTCTCTTTAGAAAGTTCTTCTTTCAGTTGGTCAATAACCTTGTCTTTCTCTTCAGATGACTTGGTAGTCTCGTGTAATAAGAGCTTGATTGAAGAAAGCTCACCAGACTCACTAACATTATTTCTAACCTCAGCTAGTAAGTCGGTAAGTCTTCCTATTTTATCTTTGTACTCTTTGAGTACCTTCTTAGAGGTCTGATATTTGCTACACAGTTTCCTGTAATCACTTATCAGTTCACTGAAGGCATCTTCTAATTGCTCAAAGGTGAAGTCATCATATGTATCAACTATAGGTTCAGTAGGTACCTGATCGGATGCCATAAAGCATACGTTTGCAGCGTCTTCTGATTGTTCGTCTTCTGAGTCGCTGGCTTCACTTTCATGCCATATGCTGGTATTGGCATACTTCCATGATGTTGATCTCTTCAGGTTTCCTTTCTCATACCTGTTGCTCTTCTTGCTTGATGATGAGCTTATAGGACAATCCTTCTTCATGTGTTCCTTCTTCTTGCAGCCATAGCAGACAGCATCATCTTGATACCAGTTGTTGCTGCTGTTGTTTTCTTTGGCTCTCTTCTCATATCTCATGAATCTTTTGAATTTCCTCGCTAAGAGTGCTTGATCTTCAGCATCAGATTCACTGCTGTCTGAGTCACCTTCAGCAGCTTTTTTGTGCTGAGCCTTGAAAGCGATCATCTTCTCCTTTGGTGCAGGCTCTTCAAAATCTTGTAGCTCCAGTTCATGAGTGAGTAGCTTACCCATGAGTACTTCGAGGGACATGGTTGTGAGGTCGTTCCCTTCAATGATTGCAGTAGCCTTTGGAATCCAGTTCTTGGTAAGTGCTCGCAGGAGTTTGCGAATCTTTTCATGGTTACTGTACTCTTTGCCTAGGGAGGACAAAGGATTTACAATATCCAAGAATCTTTCGAACATCTGAGTAACTGTTTCGTTGGGCTTCATCTTGAACACCTCATACTCTTGAGTAAGTCTGCTGACCTTTGATTCTTTGACTTGAGTCGTGCCTTCATGTGTGACTTCAAGAAGCTTCCATACTTCATTAGCCGTTGTGCAGATAGACACCCTGTTAAATTCAGTTCTGTCTAAAGCACAAAAAAGAGCGTTAATAGCACGTGCGTCAAGACTGGCTTTTTTCTTTTCTTCCTCTGTATATCTGTTATGGGATTTTTTAACTAGAACTCCATCAACATTTATACGAGGTGGCTTTTGATAGCCATTAATAACAATAGACCATAAATCAAAGTCAAGAGATTTCAAGAAAAAACTCATCCGTATTTTCCAATAGGTATAGTTCGTACCATCAAACAGTGGAGGTCTGTTTGTGGCCTGGCCTTCACTTATGAATTTTATAGTTGTCATGTGTTGTGCTGTGATCTATATAACAATTAGTTAAATGAATAAATAATTACAATGTTACCTTACTTTACCTGTAACACCCGCTCTGATACCAATTGTAGGAATAAAATCGTAAAGCACAATACTCTAGAGGTGGGGTGAATAGAGTTGGCAGCGAAATAATGCTAATTAAAAAAAGTTAGCAGCAAGATCACAAAATAATAATCACAACTAAATAATGTAAAGGCAGAGATAAGAAAGCAAACGCAAAGACAGCGATGTATACTGGTTTCCCTCTGTTGAGGACTAGTCCAGTCGGTAGAACTCTTGCTACCAGTTGAATCTACTATTGGCAAAACTGCAAGTTTTCTTACGAAGTCCTTGCAACTTCTACAACGCGAGCTTTGATACGAAGAACTCGTCCAACTTCAATTGTGAAGAGTTGAATCTTCTATCAAGCCTCTGATTACAATCACTCTAAAACTTCTAGACCGTACCGCACTGGCAAATCGACTAGAGGATTGTAACTGGCTTGGGATCTGAAATTTAAAGCTCAAGAGAAACTCTTTGGAAGACTGAAAGCTTTAGATAGAGAAAAGATTGAAAGTGAATGAGTGTATTGAAATGATCGAAATCCTTCTCTATTTATAGGAATTCCAAAGGCAGAATTCTGGCAGAATTTGGACAGAATTCGGTCAGAACTCGATGAGGAAATCTCGGTCAAATCCGCAACTGCAGGAGGACCAAGTTCCAGAGAATTCAAAAATTAAAACGGCCACTAACCGAACTCTGGCCGAACTCTGGCCGAGTTCTGTCAGGGTTAGGTTAGGTTTTTAAAATTAGTTTTTAGGGATTTTTGAAAACCTTTTTGAAAACCTTTTTAAAGCTTTTTGTTAATAAGAATGTTTTCCAAAACTAAGGACATTTTAAAAACATTTTTGAAATCATTTTGGAATAGCCTATTTGCCAGTACGACTCGGTGTACAACGTATTCCTAGACTCAATAAAATGAAAAATACATTGCTCAAAGAAATACAGACTCGAACGGGTAAACATTGCTTCGGTCTTGAACTGAGTAGATAGCCATTCTTGATCATGTCCAAGAGTCCGAGATATCCTGACTAGCTTCATATATCCAGACAGAGTTTGATCAATTATTAAAATCAGTTTGACCATATGACCAATGGGCCAACACTCTGGTTGTGCTGTTAGGAAATAAACTCCAGCTCTCCTGCTCAATGCATCTGCTACTACGTTGGTCTTTCCAGGATGATACTGCAAGTTGATGTCATAATCGACAAGTAGTTCTAACCATCTTCTCTGATGCATGTTAAGATCCTTCTGGGTAAACACATACTTCAGACTCTTGTGGTCGGTGAAAATCTCCATCCGATCTCTATATAAATAATACCTCCAAAGCTTAAGTGCGAAAACCACCGCTGCTAACTCCAAGTCATGGGTTGGGTAATTCCTCTCATGATCACGAAGCTGATGTGATGCATAAGCTACTACCTTACCATGCTGCATCAAGACACATCCCAATCCTCTTCCAGAAGCATCACAATAAACAGAAAATCCCCCAGTCCCATCTGGAAGCGTGAGAATGGGAGCCGTCATCAATCTCTGCTTCAACTTCTCAAATAAACTCTGACACTCTGCTGTCCAAGCAAACTGCACATCCTTGCGGGTTAATTGCGTCAGTGGTGCTGAATTTTGAGCGAAGTCTGAGACAAACCGTCGGTAATAGCCAGCCAATCCTAGAAAACTTCGAACTTCTGCGACGGTACTGGGAACAGGCCATGACTCTATAGCCACTATCTTCTGGGGGCCCACTTCTACTCCACCTCGGATGATAATGTGACCTAAGTACGAGATACGATCTAGCCAAAACTCGTACTTACTAAACTTCGCGTACAACTGGTATTCTCTGAGAATCTGAAGAACTATACAAAGATGCTGCTCATGATCTGCCTCATTCTTGCTATAAACTAAGATGTCATCTATAAACACTATCACAAACTGGTCCAAATAGGACATGAAGATACGATTCATGAGGTCCATGAATACAGCTGGCGCATTGGTCGCTCCAAATGGCATAATAAGGAACTCCCAATGCCCATATCTGGATCTGAATGCTGTCTTCGCGACGTCTTGTTCTCTAACTCTGATCTAATGGTATCCTGACCGCAAGTCAATTTTTGAGAATACTGCCGCTCCTCTGAGTTGATCAAATAAATCATCTATCCTTGGTAGAGGATATCTGTTCTTGACTGTTACAGAGTTCAAGGTACGATAATCAATACATAATCTTGATGTACCATACTTCTTTTTCACAAAAAGTATCGGGGCTCCCCAAGGTGATCCACTAGCACGAATGAATCCCTTGGTTCTGAGTTCTTCAATCATCTTGTACAAGATCTCTAACTCTGAAGGTGCCATCCTGTAGACTCTCCCTGACACCGGTGCCGTCCCAGGAAGCAAATCAATGGTGAACTCTATCTCTCTCTAGGGGCATGCCTGGAAGCTCTTCGGGGAACACGTCTGGGAACTCTTCGACTACTCTGGGAAACTGAACTGCCACTGCTACTGCCATCCGCAATACTAGAGGAGAAGGTTCTACTTCGCCTCTGAAAAATGAAAACTCCGGTTCACCTGGAATACCAAAAATAATCCTGCCAATATGGCAGTCTATTCTTGCGTATTGCTCCTTCAACCAATCCATTCCTAGGACCACATCATAATCGTCCATCGGAAATTCTATCAACCTAGCGGGAAACTCTCTACCGCTAACTACGATTCGACACGAGAAAAACACTCTATCTACTCCCACAAGACCGTTACCAGTAAGTATATTGAGCCTTACTGATAATGACTCGGGCTCCAGTCCTATCCATGTAACGAATCTTACAGACATAAATGAATGCGATGCACCCGAATCAAATGATACTGATGCTGGAAAAGAGTTGACGAGAATGGTACCTGCCACCACCTCACCTGAAGCTAACTCTTTCTCCACGGACAAAGCCATAGCCTGACCTTGCCTTCTTGGTGCTGGTCCCCTCTGCTGGTGACCTCTCTGCTGGTTCTGAATCTGAACTTGGGCATACTGCTGAGCCTGAGGCGGCAATGGCCTCGGAGGCTGAAACTGCTGCTGCACTGGTGCTGGACCCCTAACCAATGGACTGGTTAGGTTTGATGACGACGAACTTGCTCTATTCGGACAGGACCCTATCTTGTGATCTGGTGCCCCACAAGCCAAGCACAATCCCTGTGCTCTGCGATACTCTGATACTACATGTCCTAGCTTCCCACAATGAGTGCAGCCCATTACGGAAGACTGCTTCTGCTTCTGTTGCTGAGGATATGCCGGCGTCGAGTGCTGAACCGACGAAACTGTGGTCACCCTCCTAGGAGCTCCAATAGTCAAAGCCCTAGCTGCCGGGGCTGGTACTGAAGATTGGGACATCTGCCCATAAGACCTCTTCTATCCTCCGCTTCTATCTACAATCCTCTGCGAAGTATACTCATACCTCTTCGCTGCTCGCAAGACGGTATCAAACGTCTGGTGCTCAACCTGTTCCACTGGTATGATAATCTCTAGGTGGAGCCCCTGCTGGAATCGCTGGGCTCGATCCAATTCGGTTGCCACCAAGGTGGGAGCAAACCGACTGAGTCTAGAAAACTCGGCCGTATATCCATCGACCGTCCTGCCCATTTGCTTAAGATTAGTAAATCTCGTCTGCAGATCATACCGAGCTACTGCGTCGAAGTACTTGGTCTAGAATTTGTTGTTGAACACCGCCCATGAGACAGGCGTCGGTAATCCAACTGCGAGCATCGCCCACCAGCTGTGGGCTAAGTCTAATAACTGTAGGCGCACAACGGCCACCTTCTCATTCTCAGGAATCCTAGCTGCTTCCAGGATAACCTCTGTGTCCTAAAGCCATGCATCAGCAGCAATAGCATCTTCAGTGCCGTCAAAGAAAGGAGGGTTCAGACGCTTGAAGCTGTTGGCCGTATTGTTCCCTTGGTAACCAACTCTGTCTATGGCATCTTGTACTGTCTGGTGCAGGGCATCGCCTCGACGATTTTGAGATGCAAGCAATTCCCTGATGAGACCCAACAGGGTTCCATTGTCAGGCTCCGCAGGCTGGACGGGCTGAACTGGTGGCTCTTGACCCCCGATAGGCATGACTCTGGAGGCTACTCCTGAATGCTGGACTTGGTCTCCAGGTTGTTGCTGGTCCACTGGAGGTGCTCCGTCTTGCTGATCGGCAGGACCAGGAACAACGCCACTGAAGAAATGACATGGGGAACAATAAGGAAGGACCATGATAAATCGAGGATATAAACATGTGATCAGGTCAAGATTTCAGAAAGATTAGATGACACGAGTAGAGATCAAAGGCGAGTGTTGATTGAGACATCTATTCAGTAAAATCCTCACACATCTTGATTTACAAGACCTGTATGGGCCACCACTTAAACCGTGTCACGCCCCAGAACCAGAATACTGGAGAGCGGAGGACAGACACAGCCAGCTACGGACATTGAAGTAAATCCTACCTCACAATATGGTCACAGCTGTCTAGATGCATGAGGGTTTACTACAAGCCATTAGTCTCTTAGGGTCAAGAACAAGCCTAGTGTCTCAATCTTAAGCAAGCAAGTAAAAGTAACAAGATGGTAGATCATCAGACATACAAAGTAAGGCGTCCCAAACATTATATATTCAGATGATCATGAAGCTAGTCATACAAAATACGAAGACTAGCAAGAGTTTAAGTCATACATGATCAACCCTAGGATCTGTCAATCATGTTATAGCCATTAGGCAGACAGGAATGTAAATTTAACACGAACTAACACTTGCTCGGCGGCTAAACGCCTCAAAAGAATATTTTACAATAGAGTGGGAGAGCAAATAAAACCCACTCATTGCCAGGGTTGCGTCTAGTATGCACCATCTGGCTGGAGGGCTGGAAGATCCTCGGGTGCTACTCCAAAATCTGGCCATACAAAACCACCTGGGTCAGACCCCAGAAAGAGCAAGTGCCACAAAGGAGACTTCACTTAAGAACTAAAACCAGCATATTAGCACATGAGACATAAAGGATAATAAAAGACATGAGTTAGAGAAAACAAGACGATAAACGATAAGACAACTAAGGGACTATTCCGGTAGCCAAGTTACAACCCGTAAACCAAACAAGGACCGGGGTTTTAACCCTTCACCTGAACAGAGCTTAGTCTCCAACCAATTATCGACAAGAGTAAAGCATAAAGTAATATGCAGTAATAACCATGTAGCAGTCTTGCTTAGATAAGACTAGACTGGACTCCATTCATCATTCACGGCCAAACAATGAGTACGGCTTGATACTTTAACTAACTAGGGTTATCACAAGCCTAGTTACTAGCAAGATGCAATGAGATGTTCCAACAGCCACAAGCCCTACAGACTTAATCCAGGTTTTCCGATCACAAGTTGAGAGAGTTGGATTATGTGACTTGGGGGTGCAACACATGATAGTGTGCTGGAAATGTGCCCTACTCGACGGCAGGCTACAAGTCCAATTAGAGCACCCAGATAACGAGACTACCTGTAGCTGGGAAATCTCTTCATGAACTACATGATCAATCTAGTCATTATTCTAGTCAGATTTAATATGAATCCCTGACCATGGTAACCAGGAATTCATGTCCTAGACATGATGCAAGACGAGACAAGTAGCTTATACAAGCACAAACACCCACGGTGTCAAGACAAGAATTACTTAGCAAGTCAAGATAGCCGTCACAACAGCATATCAAGATTATCATATTAGGTTTACTTATCAAGAGTGTGCCACGACGGGCCACTATCATATCATGTTACTTGTTACTGGCTAAGAGTGCGCCTTAACAGGCCATTATCGTGTTCTATCCTTACATTATCATGAATGAGAGAAACTTGCATAAAATAGCTAATAACATATTCTTGAAGCCAAGAAAAAGATCTATAACTTTCATGTTGGAAGTTGGAAGAAATTTTGGCCACAATTCAGCCAAATAGGACTTAAAACAGCCAAAAATAGCCAAAATAGGCCCTATGCGGCATTCTACGGCACTATTCATCCATGCGACACTATTGCACTATTCATCTATGCGGCTGTGGCACTATTCATACGGCACTATTCATCTCATACGGCTGCGGCACTATCCATGTGGCACTATTCATCGTCCCTGCCAAAATTAGGACAGATGAACTAGAAAATGGCCAAAAATGCTTTTGGCCATAACTTTCTCAAAACATGTCGAAATCTAACTTTTCAAAGGTCTATTTTGGGTAAAATCGAATTTTCTACAACATGGAAGAATCAAAATATGAAAATAATAAAGTTTAATAGATCAAAACCCAAGAAAACCGAAAATAATACACACTTAGATCTACATGAATCCATCCACCAAAATGAAAAATGTCAAGTTCTAAAGTGGCTTAAAATCAAGTAAGAAAGAGAATAGAACAATAAAACTTGAGATCCATCGTGAAGCAAGTTGCACTTGCCTAGGACTTGGTAGGTGGGAGGAGTAAATGAAGAAGATGAAGAAAATAAATGAAGAAGTGAATGAAGAGAGAGAGAGAAGGAGTTGGGTTAGATATTAACCCTCTCCATCTCAACCAAGCCAAGCCAAGTCAGACCAAGTCAAATTGAACCGAACCGATCAAATAAACCAAGTCAAGATTAAACCAAGACTAGTCTAAGCAAAACAAGCCTAACTACGGTCCACCTAATAAATGCCAGAAATCTCATATACGCATACGAAAATACGTATAACGAAAAACGGGAGTGACATGTTAAAAGTAAATGGCTAATGTTGTGCTTCAACATCAAAGTCACGGTAAGGTATTGAAAGGATATGCGTAGAGATTGGGTGATTTTCTCTCATCTAAGGCATACGAGTGTTGTTAACGGAGTCACAGATTTTAAGGTACGTCATTCAAGAATTCTAACGAAGAAGCCAAGAGTCCTATTTATAAGCTTGCTAACTATAGTCATGATATTCCTAAGGGTGTCGAATGCTCATACGTGATGACCATGCTAAGGAATGTATTGCTCAAATGCTAAGCCATGACTAAAATAAAGAATAGTAGAATAATACCTATAAGATCTCTAATCTCAGGATGGGGGTCTACCACAGTCATGGTAAATGCTTGCCCTTGCCTTGACGGCTCGGGACAATCGATAATCCGATGTCGTTCCGATCCGTACCTCAAGCATAAGCCAAGACGAATCCGACATCCGTCTCGAATGTGGCCCTTCTTTTCGCGGTAGTTACAGGTGGGCTTCTGATATGGTGTAGGACTCTGCTGGTACTGTCCTATAGGCCCCTTGGTGGGTCCACCTTGAGTCATTCTAACTGGTACAGCTACCGGTGTGGGGGGCCTCTGTGCCTGCTTTTCCTTACGAAGAAGCTCCTGGGTACGTGCTTCCCCCAGGACAGCTGCATGAGAGACTCGAGACTGTGTAGTAGTAAAAGTCTTAAGTTCTGGTATGAGCCCCTGGTGGAATCTTCTTGCCTTCTCCAGCTCTGTCGGGATTAATGTCTCACCAAATCTACTCAAACGGCTGAACTCTGCATCATACTCATCTACCGACATGTTTCCTTGCTTCAGATGAAGAAACTGGTCATAGAGAGCGTCTCGAACGTGGATGGGGAAAAATCTCTCATAGAATAGGTCGTAGAACTGCTTCCATGTGATTCCAGTGCCCAGTCGCCTCTCTTTAGCCTTCCACCAGTGATGCCTTCAAAAATTTCTATGGCAACTGGGATGCCTTCAAGAATTTCTCTATGCTAATAAGCCATGCAGAAACTTCTAAGGGACTCTCGGTACCCTTAAAATTCTTAGGGCCCATGTCGATGAAGTCTGCAATGGAGCCCAAATATGGTTGTGGAGCTGGAGTTGGATCTAGTACCGGGGCTGGTGGTGGAGGTTTAGCTAAGTAGGTCATTATACTCCACCTCAACAGTTCCATTTGTTGCCACTGAGATTGTAGCATAGCATACATAAACTGGGTGGTCGGGTCCGCATCAGTCGGAAGTGGAGGCAGTTGGGGTCCGGGCTGAGATGAAAACTGCTGAAGAAAATGTGATGGCGTATTCTCTCTTGAGGGTACTGCAATAGTTTGCTCAACCTGGCTGACTGCGGTCACTTGGGCTTCCTGCTGCACCGTCGATGGGTTCGTGGTATTCCACTGTGGCTCTAGCTGATACGGAGTCACCGGGGTCATTGGGGAAACCTGTTCTCCCTGCGAAGTTGTATCACCAGATGTGATGGCTAGGGTAGAGGTGGGTCCGCTGTGTAGAGTTATATTGCTGGCACAAAGATAAGGGAAATGTTAGAATAGATTCAGATAGGTTTTGAGTCAAGCAATTGAAAGAGAGTTTAATAAAGAATTCAAAGTGTCAACAACTCGTGGATAAGATCCTAGAGGGCAAATAAGTTAAGCTAACCATATCTCAATCCACGTAAATCGTACGAAAGGCGAACCAAATGCACTATGGCTGATCAGACCATAATACACATGTTCTGATAAGACAATGTATCAGTGGGCACCCACAATAAAACATATGTCCTGAACAAGCTCGATGAGAGAATAAGCTCGCAAAACTAGGCTATAATAGCAACATTAGTCAAGGTAGTCCAATTTTAAAAATGCGAGATAATGATGAAAGAATAATATAAATAGCTTAAGCTACTTAAGAATCTAAGTCGTGTCCGGTATTCGTGCCTATGCAGTCGTCCTACTGTCTTCTTGTCTAAGGCCTTGGTTAAAGTCAAGGAAGTTAGGTTTTGATGCTTCCTACCTAACTTATAAGAGTTGAACTAGTATTGCGATTGAATGGCGGAACATGACGACCTAGTACGCACGAAAGGGGGATAAGGGTTTACGGAAGAATAATTCAAGCAAGAAGCAATCAAGATAGACAGTTGGGAGTTCAAAATAAAAGCGAGAGAGAATGTCATATATGTGGATGAGATCCTAAATTTCTAATCCTATACGCAGGCTTGCTTGGTACGGTAAAGTAACCAAATAATTTATCTTGACCTGCATGGGCTACCACAAAAACATGTAATGCCCCAATCCCAAAATACGTAGGACTAGGAACGTAGCATGCCAGCTGCATATATACGAGATATACTCCAATATATGGAAATCTCGAATATACACATAAGCTGTATTGTGAATAATAATAACAAACAGTCACAGGTAAAAGCTATATCTCATCCACAGTAAATATAAAGGTAATGATAACTCACGAATCAAAGTAAATGCCAAAATATAGCTGTTGACCGGGCGGAGACAAATCCACTACCGGCACTAGAATAAACTGAAAGAAAATAGAGTCCATAGTGGAGCTGTGATCAGGAGGTACGACTCGCTCGAACGTGAAGAATGAGTCTATAGTGGAGCCATACTCCTGTGAAAAGTCCTGCACACCTATACCTGGAGAGATCACCAGGTCCTCAGAGGAACGTAACAAGATACAAAAAGAACATGCCACATAAACTGAATAAATACTACCCAATAAGAATAAGTAAGATCAGATCATAACATGGTCCAATACATACCTATTGAACTAGCTTACCATCCCCCCCAACCAAACAAGGACAGGAGATGGTAAACTAATTCACGATAACGTATCTTTCCATGCTATGAATCCAATATAGTATCCGGACCCCAACAAGGTTCAATACCTTCTCATCGAAGTAGTATGCCACACCTACAACCAAACAAGGATAAGATGTGACGAACTAATCCGCGACAAGTTATTGTTCCAAGCCACGGTCAGATACAAGTACCCAAACCAAAAAGTACTCATATCTAATGGATAAAGGTGCCTAACCGTTCTAAATAAAATGTAGTTAAGAATAATCCTTCCTGCGCATGGGCCCTGGCTAAAAAGGATCAGCATAGTCCCCCCTTGGGGAACCAGAGGTCCAATCAATAAGAGCATAACGTTTTGCAGAACGTCAATGGCCGTCAGTAATCATGGGTAAGCTGACCCGCGTCTCCGGCGGAGCTCACGGGTTACAAAAGGAAAAGTGCATCGAAGCCCATACGCTAAGGAATTTTTCTCCCCGCCCAATTCCTATTATGTTGTATCCATAACACAAAACCTCTATTAACCGCTAAGTCAAACTAACATGCAACCTCTATTAGCGGTTAATTCTATCGCACGGCTTATACGTACCGGTGGCCAGCCGATCATGCATATCCGAGTACTATATGTGACTCACAACTTCGTGGTACAAATGTGTCAAGGCCTATGGATGCAACACACACAGGGTGGTCCCTTAACTCTAAGTTTAATGTGTATGAAAATAATACATAGCAGGAAATATAACTGAACAGTAAGTTCTAACAAGTTGTGCCATGTATCACAGTTTATTTTGCATAAAGAAAATATTGAATAATGCCTGAAATATGAGCTAAAATAAATAAAAAACTGGTGGCAAGGTATCTTGCCTGGAGGTAGTGTGCAGAATGGCGACGCCTGGTAACTCAAATCGTCAGAATAGGGAAGCACTGAAAGCCAACTTTTACGAACGACCTCGGATGCTGAAATAAACATCATGAACAGATTTGGCATAATAAAAAATACTTAGGAAATGCCTGTCCAAAAGTCTAATTCTGGAACATGGGCAAAATCGTAATTTCGGGTCAAAACGATGTCCGTCGTTGGACCCGTTTTGCACCAAAATGCATGCCAGAACCTACGGTCTCTAAAGTCATCAAACTATATGTCTACAGATCCGATTTGAGGAGACAAACCCAACCATATGTCCAAAGTTGGATTCGGGCGGGCCGTGTACAAAATCGCCCGTTAGAGAGGGTCGCGGGCCCGCCAATTTGGTGTTCCGGTTTGACCTTCTCAGAATCGGACCAAACTTGGCATACAGGACCAAAAAAATGATACAGTCTTGATGGCACAAGTTTCGTCTCGATACGACGAACGTGCACAAAGTTATGATCAAGTTTGCAAAACGTCGATACGGGGGTATCTCGACGGATACGTACTGATTTCGTCACGCATACACAACGAAATCGAGTTCCGTCAGTTCCCACATGTCGGCAACATCCATATGCGCCTTTCGATGCATATAGTGCACGACCACGTCGCCCGGTTTGTCGGAGCACACGTCGTATCGAAAAAGTTTTCCTAAAATTTTAGTTTAAAAACTAGTTTTTATCCAAACTTTGAAACTTAATTAACAACAGTATAAATAATGAAAAATAATTCTAAAAACTAGGTTTCCATCTCGTTTATGTTGTGAATGAATCTGTTGAAACATGTTTTCAAAACTGTTGAGGAATCGACGGGATTTCGCCTTCCAAATCGGGTCTGTGAGGACTTATTCTGTTATTCGAATTTCAGAAATCTAAGTGTTTTCTTGGTTTTCGATCGAATTTTTGAAGGGTTTCTATATGAATTTATTTAGAACTAATGAACAGGGATCCTAGGTGGTTATGTAGGCTCGGGATAGGTGTTTACAGAATAGAAGTTGGAGGAGTATACAAGGAGAAAACTGGGTTTGAAGTGGGTTACCTCAACTGAAACAAAACAGGGGATGTTCTGTTATCCTGGCGGTTTGTGGTGGTCGACGGCGGTCCGATGGTCGTGGCGGCGGAGCAGAGGTCGGAGGAGACACGCCTGGGGTCAGGGGGTACTGTTTGCGTGCGCAAGGGCTTGAGGAGGCTGCGTGGTTAGTCGAAAAGGGAAGTAGTTCCTAGGTTTAAAGATATTTATATAGAGTTTATATTTGATCTAAAATCAAATCTAAAATTTGATTTTGTCTCTAAATCTAGGGTGATCAGGAAGAGCTTAGATTAGGAATACTTAGAAAAAATTAGCGAGAGATTTAATTGAAAGATTCGAAAAAGAAAAAAACAAAGCAGCTGAGCTGCTTGCTGGGTCGGGGTGTTCCCATGGGTTCATGGGCGGGGAAGCAACGCACTGTTCAATGAACAGTGCAGCACTTTTTTTTAACTATGGATGTAATCTAATATTTATATATGTATATATACAATAAAAATCTAATTAAATCTATAAAAATTCCTAATTTTCCCAAGATATTACTACCATACTCAGAATAAATACTTTGTATAAATTTTACCTGTTATAATAACATGTCTATTAAATAAATTATTAAATAGATTACAAAGCTTATTAAAAATCTTCATACTGTAATTTAAAATAAACATAATAATAACAATAATAATAAAATAATAATAATAAATACAACAAAAATAATAGCGAATTAACAGGGGTATGAATATTAGGGGAGTATTAATAATAATATTACTTTTGCCAAGAATATAAATTTTCAAGTCCCATAAATAATAAATAATTTAAAATAAACATTAAAATAAAAAGATAGTCATAATTTGTTTTCATAATTTAAACAACTAACTGATCCTAATAAAATAAATCTATTAGCACCCACCACTAACAAGCTAGTCAAGGCACTTAGCTGCAGTGGCCGTGCCATATTGTCTAGTCAGTGTGTAACCAAAACTGAGCATGACTAAGATAATATTTATAGATTTATTAATGAAACAATTTAAAAACAAAATATTTATGTAATAAAATATAAACAAAAATCTTTCAAAATTTTGGGGGATTACAACCATGGCTCTGGACCCATCTGCTCCTTCCTTCTTCCCTTCTTCTTATTTGACTCTCTCAGCCACATATGATATCCAGCTCAAATGTAGAGTCGGGAGAGAAGAAGTGGGCAGGAAGAGGAGGGGGAAGCAGCACAGCCGGCGGCATGACCTAGAGGAAGTACAGAGGTTTTGCTGGAGGTGCTGGCGATTTTCCCAGGATGGTATTGAGGAGCAAGTGTAGAGTCGGCCGAAGGAGCCACAGTTTCCTTCCGCTTCCTCCTCCCGAGGACTTCCAGTTCAAAGAACAGGACGAAGGCTGCTGGAAGACCACAGCCATGATAAGAAACATCCCAAATAAAATCAATACAAAATTCATCTATGAAAGTGCCACCACACATGGCGCGCGCTGGGGGGTGTGTGGGGGTTGGTGGGGCTCACAGAGAAGACAGCAGGAGGGGGGTCTCTAGCGTACGCCATAACTCATGGCGCGTCCCGTAGGGACTCGTCCTGCACGCGCAACCACCCATGGCGCATCCTAGCGCGCGCGTCAAAGCACACGGCTTAGAAAATTATGATATGTTAGTCTTCCGACACCGCAGTAACATGATATTCACATTAAGGGTCTTTGACAAGGTGACATATTTTGAAAAGATATATCCTTATAGTTCTCCTTCTGAGAACAGGATAATATTGCGCTGTCAGGATCAAGTTCCTAGCCCAATCAGGATAACATTGTGTGTATAGACAAAGAGTGATATGGTGAGGGGTGTATGTGTGTGTGTTTCAGTCAAATGTGTGTGTGTTAAGGGTGTGACAGTGAGAGTAAAAGAGTGGGAGGGTGTGTGTGTGTCCTAGTCAAATGTGTGTGTGTGTTAAGGGTGGGTCTGTGTACAGACGAGAGCCTCAATATACTAAATTTTACTAAATTTACTTATTCGGTTCGATTTTGGTTTTAAAAAATTCGGTTCGATTCGGTTTCGGTTTTGAATATATTAAATTCAGTTCGGTCAGTAACGGATATCAGTCAGTATCGGAGCGGGACATGCCAAACTGTACACTACTTATACGTTGCATCTACAATACGTTCTATATCATCTTGATTAATTGTACATTAATCTTGGTTATCAACTCTTGACCTTAATTGATGATCTTGATCAAGAATTAATAATCCTGAATTAATTATAATTATTCTTGACTAATTCTTAGCTAGATTGTTACTAAATTGTACACTACTTATATGTTGCTACACTCGTGTTGTTGTTTGTACATCCATGTACGATCAAAGAAGTAACGATCCATCGCAGATTGGAGGTAAAAATCTGTATCACAAGACTAACAGAATTACTATGTAATTATGTACTCACCAATAACTGGATGTAACTGGAGTCGTTGGGCCTATCGTGCAGTAATTGGTAGATCCGCTGGTATAGGCCGGATGTACTTAGTATCTACTGTATCAGATTAGTATCGGTCTATCGGTCTGGTATAGGACGTATCAGATTGGTATTGGCCTTAACAAATTGGTATCGTCCTATCCGATATGTACATGTATCGGCCGTATAGATAGGATTCATATTGGCCTTATCGATTTGGTATTGGTCATATCCGAAAGGTATCGGCCGTGTTGGATTAGTATCGACCATTTCGGATTAGTATCGTGAAAGATTTAGTAAAACTGACTTGGATTTCTCTTTTTTTGAGCTAGAATACCATTGTAAGAGAGTCACCAGATCGTGATTGGCCAGTTACAGTAACGTACATGCTTCCTTTTCCATCAGAAAAAGCGAGATTGAAAAGGAAGCATGTATGTTCTGTAACTGGCCAGCTACGCTCTCGTGACTCTCTTGTAATGGTAATCTAGCTCTAGAAGAGAGAAATCCAAGTACAGTTGTTACTAAACCTTCTACGATACTAATCTGAAATGGTCTATACTAATCCAACACGGCCGATACCTATCGAATATGACCAATACCAAATCGATAAGGCCAATACGAATCCTAGCTATACGGCCGATACATATCGGATAGGACGATACCAATTCGCTAAGACCAATACCAACCGATACGGCCTATACCAAACCGATAGATTGATACTAATCCGATACGGTCAATACTTATAAGTACCTACGGTCGAGGAGGTTGATCCACTGGTACATCCATGTATGATCAACGAAGTAACGATCAATTTCAATTTAGATGTGAAAATTTGTATCGTAAGACAAACTAAACATAATTAGTTTACTATCGATACCGATATCGATTCCGATACTCAACGAAATAGTCCGATACCGATACCGATACTCAACAAAATAGTCCGATACCGATACTCATAGGAATAGCCCGATACCGATACTGATTTGGTTTTGGTTTTGATTTCAGTTTTGGTTTCGAACGTACTAAAATTTATATATACTCCTCTATATTTATATATACTCCTATATATATATATATATGTACGTGTGTACCGAATATATATATTTATATATGTGTGTGTGTGTGTGTGTGTGTGTGTGTGTGTGTGTGTGTGCCGACAGCATCCCCTCCCCGACCCTCTCCCCCCTCCCCTACCCCCTCCCCCACCCTCCCTCCCCGACAGCACCCACCCCCCACGGTACCCCCCTCCCCCACCCTCTCCCCGACCCCCCTCCCCGACAACATCCCCTACCCGACCCCCTCCCCCACTCCCCTCCCCCGATCCGATACCGATTTCGATTTCGATACCGATTACGATACCCCCCTCCCCCGATCCGATATACTCATAGGATTGGTCCGATCGGAAACCACCTATACCCCCTCCCCCGATCCGATACTCCGATCCGAAACCACCGATACTCATAGGAATGGTCCGATCCGAAACCACCTATACCCCCCACCCCCTCTCCTACCACGCCGGACAGCAAACCCCCCTCCCCCTCTCCCCCCCTCCCGACAGCAAACCCCCACCCCATCCACTCCCTCCTCCGTCCCCCCCGAACAGCAAACACCCACCCCCCTCCCCCCCGATAGCAAACACCCACCCCCTGCCCCTGCCCCACACCCAATACCATCCACCTCCTGTCCCCCTCCCTCCCCCTTACCGTCGGCCCCCGCGACAGCCGACCCACCCGAAACCTTACCCCTGCCCCGAAACCCTAAACCCTACCCTGTCCCCCTCAATACCCTCCCTCCCGCCCCCACTCCCTCCTCCCACCCCACCGGCCACAGCGACAGCCGACCTACCCCAAACCCGAAACCCGAAACCCTATATGTTAAACAGAGAGAGAGAGAGAGAGAGAGAGAGAGAGAGAGCATACTTGAGAGAAAGAGAGACCCGTCGAAGAGAGCTTCGCCGGAAAAAGAGACCCGTCGGAGAGAGCTCGCCGCCGGAGAGAGAGAAAGAGAGGGGGAAAAGAGAGAGAGTCTTTTTGGGGGGGAATGAAAAATTTCTTCCCGTCAGTTCAATTTAAGTTAGGTTACAGTATTTAGCGACGAACTACCGACGGATATATCCGTCGCTAGGTAGTCGCTAAATACCTACTAGATTACCGATGGAACGTCCGTCGCTAGTTAGACGCTAATTTATCGTGCAATTTTTTTCAGATTTTGCCGCCACAATGTACGACATATTAGCGACGGAGATCAATCCGTCACTAATTTTTTGTCAAATTAGCGACGGATGTGCGACTGATTTTGACACAAAAAAATAAAAAAATTATCGATTGCTTTCTGACGGTAGTCCGTCACAAGGTAGTCGCTAGTCCGTCGCTATTACCGACGGACAAGATCCGTCGCTAATGGTCCGTCGCCAAATTGCTGTATTTTAGTAGTGACTTGTGCAAGTTGAAAACATACGATTTATTTATTATGTGAAGGCTAAGATGAGGCGAGTTCACCGAAACTACCCCACCTGAGGAAGAAGTTGCCTCGACCGAGCGGGCCTCCGAGCAAGCCGTTGCAAGGCTATGTCCGAACGCCGTTGGCATTTCGATTCCTCCGATTGACTGAGCGGGACGGGGCACTACAAAAACCACCGCTGCTAACTCCAAGTCTTGGGTTGGATAATTTCTCTTATGATCACGAAGCCGACGTGATGTATAAGCTACTACCTTGCCATGCTGCATCAAGACGCATCCCAATCCTCTGTCTGAAGCATCACAATAAACTAAAAATCCTCCAGTTACACCTGGAAGCGTGAGAATGGGTACCGTCATCAATCATTGTTTCAACTTCTCGAATGAACTCTGATACTCTGTTGTCCAAGCAAACTGCACATCCTTGCGGGTCAACTGTGTCAATGGTGCTGATATCCGAGCAAAGTCTGACACAAATGGTCGATAATTGCTGACCAATCCTAGGAAACTATGAACTTCTACGACGGTGTTAGGCACTAGCCATGACTTTATAGCCACTATCTTCTGGGGGTCCACTTCCACTCTACCTCTGGTGATGATATGACCTAAGTACGAAATACGATCAAGCCAAAATTTGCACTTACTAAACTTTGCGTACAACTGGTGCTCTTTGAGAATCTGAAGGACTATTCGAAAATACTGCTTATGCTCTGCTTCATTCTTACTATAGACTAAGATGTCGTCTATGAACACTATCATGAACTGATCCAAATAAGGCATGAATATGTGATTTATGAGACGCATGAATACTGCTGGCGCATTGGTCGCTCCGAATGGCATAACGAGAAACTCCCATTATCTATATCTAGAACTGAATGTTGTTTTCAAAATGTTTTGCTCTCTGACTCTGATCTGATGGTATCCCGATTGCAAGTCAATCTTCGAGAATACTGCTGTCCCACTGAGTTGATCGAACAAGTCATCTATCGTTGGTAGAGGATATCTGTTCTTGATTGTTACAAAATTTAAGGTACGATAATCAACACATAATCTTGACGTACCATCCTTCTTCTTCACAAGAAGCATCGGGCTCCCCAAGGTGATCCACTAGCACGAATGAATCCCTTGGTTCTAAGTTCTTCAATCATCTTGTACATGATCTTCAACTCTGATGGTACCATTCTATAGACTCTCTCTGATACTGGTGCCGTCCCTGGAATCAAATCAATGTTGAACTCTATCTCTCTCTGATGGCATGCCTGGGAGCTTTCAAAAAATACATCAGAAAATTCTTCTACTAATCTGGGAAACTGAACAACTGCTGTTACCGCCATCCGCAAGACTGGTGGAAAAGGTTCTACTTCGCCTCTAGAAAATGAAAACTCTTCTTCGTCGGGAATACCAAAAATAATCATGCCAACATGGCAGTCTATTCTTGCGTATTGATCCTTCAACCAATCCATTTCTAGGACCACATCATAGTCGACCATCGAAAATTCTATCAATTTAGCAAAAAACTCTCTACCGCTAACTACGATTTGACACGAGGAAAAAACTATATCTACTCCCACAAGACCATTACCAGTAAGTATATTGAGCCTTACTAACAATAACTCGGGCTCCAGTCCTATCCGTGTAGCGAATCATGCAGACATAAATAAATGCGATGCACCCGAATCAAATAATACTGATATTGGAAAAGAGTTGACGAGAATGGTACCTGCCACTACATCACTTGATGCTAATTCTTCTGCCATGGTCAGATCCATAGCTTGACCCTGTCCCCTTGGTGCTGGTCCCCTCTGCTAGTGACTACTCTGCCTGTTCTGAATCTAAGCTTGGACCTGAGCATATTGTTGAGCCTGAGGCGGTAACGGCCACGGAGGCTGGTACTGATGATAATGCTGCTGCACTGGTGCTGGTGTCCTAACCGATGGACTGGTTAGGGTTGATGAAGATGAACTGGCTCTATGCGGACATGACCCAATTTTCTGATTCGGTGCCCCACAAGCCAAGCACAATCCTTGTGCCCTGTGATACTCTGAAACTACGTGCCCAGGTTTTCCATAATGAGTGCAGCCCGTTACGGAAGACTGCTTCTGGCTCTGTTACTGAGGGTATGTTGGTGTCGAGTACTGAACCGACGAAATTGTGGTCGCCCTCCTAGGAGCTCCAATGGTCAAAGCCCTAGCTTTCGGGTCTGGTGTTGATGACTGGAACAACTATCCATGAGACCTCTTCCGTACTAAAGTTCGATCTACTATCCTCTGGGAGGTATATTCATGCCTCCTAGCTTCTCTCAAAATAGCATCAAAGGTCTGGTGCTCAAACTGCTCCACTGCTAGAATGATCTCTAAGTGGAGTCCCTGCTGGAATCGCTACGCTCGGTCCAATTCGGTCGCCGCCAAGGTGAGAGCAAATCGACTAAGCCTAGAAAACTCGGTCGCATATCCATCGACATCCTCCCCATCTGCTTGAGATTGCTGAATCTGGTCTGCAGATCATACCGAGCTACTGCATCAAAGTACTTCGTCTGAAATTTGTCGCTAAATATCGCCCATAAGACAGGCGTCGCCAATCCAACTGCTAGCATCGTCCACAAGCTGCGGGCTAAGTCCAATTATTGCAGGCACACAATGGCCACCTTCTCTCCCTCTAGAATTCGGACTGCCTCCAGAATAACATCTATATCCGGTAGCCAAGCATCAGCGATAATAACATCTTCACTGCCATCAAAGAAAGGAGGGTTCAGACGCTTGAAGCTGTTAGCCGTATTGTTTCCTTGATAACCAACTCTGCCCATGGCATATTGTACTGTATGTTGTAAGACATCGCCCCGACGATCTTGTGATGCAAGCAAGTCCCGGATGAGTCCCATCAGGGTTCTATTGTCAGGCTCTGTAGGCTGGACTGGCTGAACTAGCGGCTCTTGCTCCCCATAAGGCATGACTCAGGATGCTGCCTCTGAGTGTTGGGTTTGGTCCCCAAGTTGCGGCTGGTTCACTTGTTGTGCTCCATCCGGCTGATAGGTAGGACCAGGAACAATGCTACTGAAGAAAATGACAAAAGAAACAATAAGGAAGGACCAAGATAGATTAAGGGTAAAGCACCTTATCAGGCCAAGATCCAGGAAGATTAGAAAGCACGAGTAGAGATCAAGGGCGAATGCTGATTGAGACATCTATACGGTAAAACCCTCACACATTCTTGATTTACAAGACCTGCATGGGCCACCACTTAAACCGTGTTACGTCCCAGAACCAGAATACTGGAGAACGGAGGACAAACACAGCCAGCTACATACATCAAAGTGTAACCACCTCGCAATACGGTCACGGCTGTCTAGATGCATGAGGGTTAAACTACAATCCATCAGTCTCTATGGTCAGGAACAAGCCTAGTGTCTTAATCTCAAGCAAGCAAATAAATGTAAAATATGTTACATCATCAGACATACAAAGTAAGACGTCCCAAACATTACATATTTAGATGATCATGAAGCTAGTCATACAAAGTACGAGACTAGCAAGAGTTAAGTCATACATGATTAACCCTACGATTTGTCAATCATGTTACAGCCCTTAGGCAAACAAAAATTTAGTTTCAACACGAGCTAAACTTGCTCGGCGGCTAAACGTCTCAAAAGAATAATTTATAATAGAGTGGGAGAGCAAAATAAGAAACCCACTCATTGTCAGGATTATGTCTGGTGTTCACCATCTGGCTGATAAGCAGGAAGATCCTCGGGTATCACTCCAAAATCTGGCCATACAAAACCAGATGGGTCTGACCCCAGAAAGAGCAAGTACCACAAGGGAGGCTTCATTAAGGAACTAAAAACAGCATATAATAAATAGAAGAATAAATAAATGAACATGCTTAAAATAGGGTTAGAATAAAACAATAGCTTGCATTTGGAAAAATAAGAGACAGAATATAATTTCCATGCTAATCACGAGCAAGCATTCAGGTACGACCAATCAAGTTGTACGGCTTGCTATCATTAGCTAACTAGGGTTATCACATGCCTAGTTACTAGCAAGATGCAGTTGAGATGTTCCCGCAGTCACAGGCCCTGTAGCTATCCAGGTTATCCAGGCGAGGTGATTTACAAGAGTTATAATATTTATCAAGATTACTGGTGTACTTTTAGTACTTATGTTTTCAAGAAGTGCCCCACATGACAGTGGGCTGCAAATGTGCCCTACTCGTCGGCAGGCTATAAGTGGGAAAATTCTTCTATATGGACCACTTGATCAATCTAGTCATTAACCTAGTCAGATTCATTATGAATTCCTTACCGTAGTAACCAGGAATCCATGTCCTAGACATGATGCAAGACGAGACAAGTATCTTGTACAGGCACAATCAAGAAAGACAACCACGGTGTCAAGACAAGAGTTACTTAGCAAGTCAGGGTAGCTGTCGCAACAGCCTTTCAAGATTATCATATCATGTCAGGTTACTTGTTACTTGTCTGGATTACTCGTCAAGAGTGCGTCTCGACAGGCCACTATCAAGATTATCTAGAAGAATTTATATTATCATTTTCAAGTCAAGGTCAAAGCTCATGTCCAAGTCAAGTTCAATAGTATCAAGCTATCAAGTCGGGTCGTCGCAAGTTAGGCCAAATTCAAGACACATGTAAGATCATAGACATATACAACAAGAACTAGGAGAACATGCATAGGGATAAGGGCAAGGGGATATCGAGGCCAACAAGCGGCGCTGGTCAGGTGTCGCCAGGAAAGTGACAGGTGCTGGACCAAAAGGTGCCAGCCACCAAGTGGCACGGTATCAGATGGCGCTGGACCAAAAGGAGCCAGGCCAGAAAGGCGCTTAGCCAAAGGGCGCCAGGGCGAGCAGGGTGCGCCTAGGCGAAGAGGGGCCAGGACCAGGATGGGTCATCATGCTCCAACATGCACCAACATGCGCCAACATGCGCCAGCATGCTCCAACATGCATCAACATACGCCAGCCAGCATGCGCCATCATGCACGCCAGCCAGCATGTCTCCTGCTCATCTTCTCCAGACAGGTCCCAAATGTTCATGAAAACCCATGAACTCAAAAGGGCATAAATTACTCAAAACAAGTCGAAATCGAAATTTTTAAGGGTCTAAATTGGGTAGAATCAAATTTTCTATAACATAGGACAATTAGATTTTGGAAATAACAAAGTTTAAGAGATCAAAACCAATAAAAATTGAGAAAAGCTACAAACTTAGATCTACAAGAATGCAACCATCAAAACCGAAAATGTTAAGTTCTAATGAGCCTTAGAATCAAGTAGAGAAAAAATGGAACAATAAAGTTTGAGATCCATCATGAAGCAAGTTGCACTTGCCTAGGATTTCTTTGTAGGTGGGAAGGAGTTATGGAGAAGAAGAACGAAATAAATAAAGAAGTTATGGAAGAGAGAGAGTGGAGTTGACTTATATATCAACACATTCTCATCTCAAACCAAAATGAACCAAACCAAGCCAAGCCATGTTGAACCAAGTTGAACCAAAATCAAGTCAAGATTAAACCAAGGCTAAGCTAAGCAAGACAAGTCAAAATACATGCCACCTGTAAAATATCAGAAATCCGTATACGTATCCTAAAAAATACGTATAATGGAAAACGGGAGTGACATAATGTCTTCTTTTGAAGTGTTTCCACGATCAATATTGCTATGTTAGAGAGATGCTCCTACAAGGGTATGTTGCATCACAAGGTACTAAGTAACAAAGAATAAGTGAACATTAGGTATCCCAGGGAACAGCCATAAAATAATATTAATAATAATGTTCACTCAATAAAATGAAAAAGAAGCATCACATAAATATTATGCAAAAGAAAATCGGATGTATACTGATACTTGATTCTTGATCATAATATTACACACTACTAAATAACTCATGCATTAGAATGTTTATCACAACTAGATTGTTGACGAAGTAAAATTTCTTTTCCATTTCATCTATACACCTATTACTAAATACCGTGGTAAATGAGATAAATTGTTTCTTAAAGAAATAAAATAATTTCTAGAATTTGTTTCTCAATGAAATGAATACAATTTTCCACCAAATAGAATATTATACTTATTTGTTGTAGTTGCAATCAGTAAATTTGTTTTCAAGAGAGACTGTCACGACCCGGTCCCAATTTCTTGGGTCGAATCGTATCATGCCCAGTCTGTACCGTTGTTGAGACGGCGGCAGTAAGATGTATCAAGCAGTAAAACACATGCAGATAAAATTCTAACGAAATATAAAAATATTTTATTTAATTTGAAAAGCCTGAAATACAACATTCAATTATTATACTGTTTCCAAAAGAAAAAAAATAAATACTAATCCAGCTCTTAAGATTCTGAGGTTCCAAGTTCTGCGGGACCAGAGTTAGACATCAGATCCTCGATGACGCAATCACCTAAAAATGTTGGTCTCCAGTCAGGAGGGAGCAAAGTACAATTCATGATAATCCAACAATTGAAATAATAATAGAGTTATGCACTTTTAAACAATTTAAAATAAATAGTTCTCCAGCAGTTAAAACATTGTGATGTGAATAGGCAATGAATATGACCGGATTGGGTTGTACAGTTGTATCCTATTGATATGATATGACTTATCCCCGTGTGTATGAGGGGTAAGCTAACACAGTCAGTATACTACTTTGGATGTGGTCATACTCATTACACTACTCCCCCAGTACCCAACAGTCAATCAGTCAATGCTCTTAGAGAGAGTTCCGTGTTGCATCATGGTTTAAACTTGCAATAAAACGATTACTAGATAATTGGTAAACTAACACAAATTGTACTTGCCTTGATTATGACTGGATTCGATGTTGGTTCCGGGATGATGCTAGTACAATCCTCGAAACCCTACAATTGAGAATTCTTGACTTAGCTCCAATATTCAATCCATATCTAGGTGTGCTAGTTACAATCTCTAGAATTTGTCCTAGTCAAATTTTAGATTATTTTCAAACTCTACCAGAACACGCTTATCGATGTGAGTTACTAACTTACGAAAAAATCAATTTAACTTTTTATTGGGAAAAATCATATTTTCCAATTATTTGGCAAAACTTTGCATTTCATTATATTATATTTAAAAATAATATTTTCTTCTTCAAATGAGGAAAAACGTAAAATTTGTTTAAATAATAACTTGTAATTTTTCCCTAATTTATTTAATGTGAGAAAATAATATTGATTTTCTATAAAATAATTATTTTACTATTTTTTACGTGTTTACGCCAACCACAACCCAGAAAAGAATAAAACTACTCTAACTTATTACAAAACCACAGAAAGTAATAAAAACTGGGCTTATGCCCTTACAGTCTATTTTACATGAATTTAAATAAGAAGAAAATATTTGTTAGTCTCTAAAAATTTCCTACAATTTAATTATAAAATAAGACTAGTAATTAAATTAAATTAAATTAATTTTAAGTCTCAGACTTTGGTCCAATAGTCAAAATAGCTAATGCCTCAACGTCCGGGTAATACCGGTTTCGTTTGCATTTCGCTAAGGGCCCATGGACCGGTACGGTCGTCGCCCAAAATCAAATTAACAAATTATTTCCGAAAACCGATTTGAAGTTTATATAAATTTTATAAAAATTTGGGCAGCATCTCCTCTGCATTTGGGACAACCCAAAACTGGAAAAATGCTCCAACAATTCCAAAAAATATCCCAAACCAGGGAAAGACCCATAAATTCTATTCCACCACAATATTAATATAATATCCAATCCACAAAATATGCTTCTGAAGAACATTCGAAAAACCCGAATTGAAAATCGAAAAACCCAAGATGAACCTCGGAAAACAGAAGCTCTAACATTACTAACTAAAAATACCAAAAATCTCAGAACCTATCCAACAAATGTTGGGAAATTCCAAATTTAGAAATTATATGAAAATCAAAGGAAAACAACATCACAGAACATGATTCCGGAAATTCCAAAATTGAAACGTACCGAATCCGAATTCCTGGAACGGAATCGGGGACCAAATTCATAATCAACAATATCGAAAATGGAACGGGACAAAGGAATTATACCTTGGGTTGCTCGGCTAGAGCTCTTCGATGGTAAAATTGGAGAAAACGAAATCCCGCGAACTCGAGAAAATCCTAAAATACACGGACAGCGGGATCAGGGCCACGTGAAACCAAAACAGCGGATCGGGAACTGCAGGGGGTCGACGGCGTCGGGGCGAACGTGGACAGGGGCTCGGGGCCGGAGGGGCGCGCGCAGGGGCGGGGCTCGGTGGCCGACGGTCGACCTGGGCCGCGGGGACAGTGACGGCGGGGGTCGCCACTCGGGGAGGATCGACGCCGGGGTCGGGGCGGACAGCGAGAGCTGGCGCGGGAGGCTGCGGGAACGGCGGCGGAAGGCCGCTGGAGACGAGGCTCGCCTGGGCTAGGGTCGGGTCGCCGGAAAGAAGTTTGGGGGTTTAGGGATTTGGGAGTGGTGATGAGGGAGAGAGAGATGGAAGGGTTTAAATAGGAGGAGAGATTTGGGGGTTTCGGGAGGGGAATAGACATGGTCGACAGTTCCACGCGGGGAGGTGAGGAGTCGGCCGAGCGGCCGCTAGGGAAGGGCTCGGCCAAGAGCAAACGTTGAGAAGGAAATAGAAAGTTTCCATTCTCCAGATTTAGAGAATTGATAGAGAGAGAGAAAGTGAGTTAAATTTGAAAGTTGTAATATATTAATGAAAGTTTTATAGAAATTAATATGAATATCTTTTCTTAAATAGGATAATAAAATACTAATGGATTTTAATGATTAATTTCAGAAAAACGAATTTGGGTTCGAGTCGGGTTTAAGTCAGGCTCGGGACAGGTCAGGACCAACATGCAAAATTCCAGGATTAAAAATATTTTTTTTCTAAAATATGGTTTTTCAAAACAAAATGATAATAATTAATTAACAACAAATTATATAATAAAATTAACACTAAAATTTCTAATTTAATTAAAATTACGGGTTTTGTCTAAACTCTAAAATTCCAGAAAATGTATTTTCCTAAATTAACAAATGATTTATATTTAGCTAATTGATTCAATTAATGAACTGGAAATTTACGGGTTTCACAACCTTCCCTCCTTAGAAAATTTTTTCCTCGAAATTTAAAGGACAGGGTCAGGGTTTTAATCATGCAATCATGCCTGAAATCAGTTTGGACATCTTTCTTAACAGTCTTTTGCCCAAGTAGGTAGGTTAACAATCCCAAAACTCATCTAATGCTATATATTCATCAATTTTATCCACTATTTAATTTACATTCTTCCCTTCTTTAGATATAATGTTATTCTCCATGATTACTAAATTCCCGATTCCATTCCTAAATTGCCAATCACCTTAAAATTTTGTCTTCTATATTTCAATCTTGAACACATCTCATATTCATGCAATATGTATTTCTTCCAGCTTGGTAATGTATTCAATTTAATTCTATGATTTGATACTCCTAGTCTTTAATACTTCAATGTCAAGCCTTGGAGCCCAATATCATATATAAAATCCTACACCACGTTTCAATATTCTGATTTGTCACGATCCATAAAGTTTTATCATTTCTTTCTCATAGATGATCATTACTGTGATTTTAGACTATCATGTATATATCTTCATTTTCCTATTTGATCTCGAACTCTCTATGAAATCATGATTAAGCTCAAATCCTTTATTTGACTAAACTTTCTCAAAAATAAATCTTATTATATCTTTCCAGCCAATCTTTCCATTTCTTTTTTTTAATAATAATATTGACACCCTTCTATTCATACAATTCGTCATCCTCAATTATTTACATTTTAAGTCCAATATTTCTTGTTTCGATTATCCTTTATAGTTAATTCACCATGCACCTTTCTAGAGACAACCTTTAATCTTCAATGTCAAATTATTCACAAACTTTCCTCGATACTAATCACCATTATACATTTTAACTCATATATATCCTATATATCATGCATTCTAAAAATCCAAACTATAAAATGTTCTAGGTTTACTTCATAAGGCAAAATCAGATTCGAGGCATGATTGCTAAATATAAAGATAAAATGTAAACATGTTTAGAATCTTCTAGATAGAGTTTAGAATATTTTGTTGTGATCAAAAATCATTTTAGACACGAGTAAAATCGAGGTATAAATTATATAATCATGAGATAGAAAATTTTAAATGAGATCATAAAAATAGAAAGGTCATAAAATACGACATCAATTTATTTGAGAAACAAAAGATAATGTAATTTTCCAAAATGAGGGACAATTTTCAATTCAAACTGGTATGAGGTATAGAAGTTTGTGACTCAGAAAGAATCAACAAGTTGTACGATTTTAAGATAGTGAGGGTGATTTAAAATAACCATGACAAGAATATAATCCGATAAAATATTTCTGGAAGTGGGAGCAAATGCTAGAATACAAATCCTCAGAATGATTGGAGATAACCATGATATGAATATAGTCTTATTAATATTCGAAAACCACTATTTTCAAGTCACTTTGTTTCAAATTCATGTCTCGCCAGTGTGCACCTGACTGCAATGAATTTTTGATTCCATAACTTGAATAATTTAGTTTATCGAGTAGTCTTCCAACTTTATCCATTTCATGGCTAAGCAAACATAGAACAAAGTCTTAATAATATTTGGAAACCTAACGATTACCTGTCATTATTTCAACTTAGAGTTTATGCCTCGCCAGTGCACAACTAGCTGCAGTAAACTTGCAGTTTTTCATAATTCAGATTAATGACTATCACGTAAATGTGCGGAGTCATGTTAGGTTGCTAAATATTTCCTCAGCTTTGTCCATGTGAATTTTAGAGGAATTTCAAAAATTCAAACGAGTTTAAAGTTCTAAACAGGATAGAAAATGTAGATGACTGTCTTCTGAGATCAAGGGATTTATCAAAATATGTGTTTGAGATTCAATAGACTGGGGCTAAAATCAAGAGGAGTATCTATTCTTCGATTTTCTTTTCCAAAGATGAAATGATCAACCTTGATTCGAATAATTGAGTCAAACACTAGATAAAGTAGAAGCATCACAGATTCGGATTAAGTAAGAAAAACTAATGAAAATATTCCTGACAAATCACTCAGGGAATACAGAAAATTATTTTGAGAAGAATAATTCCATAACTAAGGAAAGTTGGAAATTTGAGAGAAGGTAAGTTTCATTGATTCAAGGAAATCAAATTGAAATTATCTAGTAACGCCAAAAAATTAAATAGCTTTGGGACAGCTCAAAATTTCCATGACTAAAGGAAATTTAATAATAGAATAGATTCAAAATGTGATTAATTTTCTGACCGTTCCTGCTTCATGATCATAGAAGCTTTCTAGGCCTTGATTTGATCAAGAAATTGCATAGAGAGAGTAGGGTTTTAAGATGAATGGAGGAAGTCAACAGATGAGAATATTCTCGGTCTTTGGAATAACTCAGGAGATAACAATCAATATTGAAATTGAAAATAACCCCTTTAAGAGAATCATGAACTAAACTAATTTTTCTAGTAATAATTGACCTTGAGGTTTAAATGATCCCAGAAGAATTTTGATTCATGATTGATTCCGAGAAAGTTAGTCAATTGGAAAGGAGATCAAGGCAAAAGGTTGGATAATGGTTGTAGATATATATTGGGTAGATAAGAATTTATCAGGGTTGCTAAAAAAATTCGAAATTCTACATAGCGAACGAATCAAGATTTCAATTAAAGGTAGAGAAGTAATGAAGAATTCGAAATTTAGGTTTGATAAAGAAGAAGAAGACCAAAGAATTCAATCTTATTCCAAAATGAATATGAATCCTAAGGTATACTAGAACCTGAAAATTATGGTAGGAAAATAATCTCGAAAGTCATGGGACACTCAAAGGTACAATCAGCCTAATCTAGATAAGGTTTAGGTACAAACACAAACAAGGTATCCTACGAATCTATAAGCAGGCAAAAATAGATATTTAAGTAAATAATTTTCGGCCCTATAATGTAACATGGTGTATATCATCTAAGTGTTCTAGTTGTTTCTAAAGTCTGTTTTCCTAAAGTCTCAACTATCCCTAGGTCAAGTTACAGAACTGCGCGATGGTCTATACTAAGTTGACTAGACCAATTTACAGATCTGACCTGCATGGGCCACCACTAAAAACATGTCACGACCCGGTCCCAATTTCTTGGGTCGAATCGGATCATGCCCAGCCTGCACCGTTGTTGAGACGGCGGCAGTAAGCTGTATCAAGCAGTAAAACACATGCAGATAAAATTCTAACGAAATATAAAAACATTTTATTCAATTTGAAAAGCCTGAAATACAACAAACATTAATACAGCATTCAATTATTATACTGTTTCCAAAAGAAAAAAAATAAATACTAATCCAGCTCTTAAGATTCTGAGGTTCCAAGTACTGCGGGACCAGAGTTAGACATCAGATCTTCGATGACGCAATTACCTAAAAATGTTGGTCTCCAGTCAGGAGGGAGCAAAGTACAATTCATGATAATCCAACAATTGAAATAATAATAGAGTTATGTACTTTTAAATAATTTGAAATAAATAGTTCTCCAGCAGTTAAAACATTGTGATGTGAATAGGCAATGAATATGACCGGATTGGGTTGTACAGTTGTATCCTATTGATACGATATGGCTTATCCCCGTGTGTATGAGGGGTAAGCTAACACAGTCAGTATACTACTTTGGATGTGGTCATACTCATTACACTACTCCCCCAGTACCTAACAGTCAATCAGTCAATGCTCTCAGAGAGAGTTCCGTGTTGCATCGTGGTTTAAACTTGCAATAAAACGATTACTAGATAATTGGTAAACTAACACAAATTGTACTTGCCTTGATTATGACTGGATTCGATGTTGGTTCCGGGATGATGCTAGTACAATCCTCGAAACCCTACAATTGAGAATTCCTGATTTAGCACCAATATTCAATTCATATCTAGGTGTGCTAGTTACAATCTCTAGAATTTGTTCTAGTCAAATTTTAGATTATTTTCAAACTCTACCAGAACACGCTTATCGATGTGAGTTACTAACTTACGAAAAAAATCAATTTAACTTTTTATTGGGAAAAATCATATTTTCCAATTATTTGGCAAAACTTTGCATTTCATTATATTATATTTAAAAATAATATTTTTTCTCCAAATGAGGAAAAACGTGAAATTTGTTTAAATAATAACTTGTAATTTTTTTCTAATTTATTTAATGTGAGAAAATAATATTGATTTTCTATAAAATAATTATTTTACTATTTTTTACGTGTTTACGCCAACCACAACCCAGAAAAGAATAAAACTACACTAACTTATTACAAAACCACAGAAAGTAATAAAAACTGGGCTTATGCCCTTACAGTCTATTTTACATGAATTTAAATAAGAAGAAAACATTGTCATGACCCGGTCCCAATTTCTTGGATCGAATCGGATCATGCCTAGTCTGCACCGTTGTTGAGACGGCGGCAATAAGCTGTATCAAGCAGTGAAACACATGCAGATAAAATTCTAACGAAATATAAAAATATTTTATTCAATTTGAAAAGCCTGAAATACAACAAACATTAATACAGCATTCAATTATTACACTGTTTCCAAAAGAAAAAATAAATACTAATCCAGCTCTTAAGATTCTGAGGTTCCAAGTTCTGCGGGACCAGAGTTAGACATCAGATCCTCGATGACGCAATCACCTAAAAAATGTTGGTCTCCAGTCAGGAGGGAGCAAAGTACAATTCATGATAATCCAATAATTGAAATAATAATAGTGTTATGCACTTTTAAACAGTTTGAAATAAATAGTTCTCCAGCAGTTAAAACATTATGATGTGAATAGGCAATGAATATGACCGGATTGGGTTGTACAGTTGTATCCTATTGATACGATATGGCTTATCCCCGTGTGTATGAGGGGTAAGCTAACACAGTCAGTATACTACTTTGGATGTGGTCATACTCATTACACTACTCCCCCAGTACCCAGCAGTCAATCAGTCAATGCTCTCAGAGAGAGTTCCGTGTTGCATCGTGGTTTAAACTTGTAATAAAACGATTACTAGATAATTGGTAAACTAACACAAATTGTACTTGCCTTGATTATGACTGGATTCGATGTTGGTTCCGGGATGATGCTAGTACAATCCTCGAAACCCTACAATTGAGAATTCCTGACTTAGCACCAATATTCAATCCATATCTAGGTGTGCTAGTTACAATCTCTAGAATTTGTCCTAGTCAAATTTTAGATTATTTTCAAACTCTACCAGAACACGCTTATCGATGTGAGTTACTAACTTACGAAAAAAATAAATTTAACTTTTTATTGGAAAAAATCGTATTTTCCAATTATTTGGCAAAACTTTGCATTTCATTATATTATATTTAAAAATAATATTTTTTCTTCAAATGAGGAAAAACATGAAATTTGTTTAAATAATAACTTGTAATTTTTCTCTAATTTATTTAATGTGAAAAAATAATATTGATTTCTATAAAATAATTATTTTACTATTTTTTGCGTGTTTACGCTAACCACAACCCAGAAAAGAATAAAACTACACTAACTTATTACAAAACCACAGAAAGTAATAAAAACTGGGCTTATGCCCTTACAGTCCATTTTACAAGAATTTAAATAAGAAGAAAACATTGTCACGACCCGGTCCCAATTTTTTGGGTCGAATCGGATCATGCCTAGCCTGCACTGTTGTTGAGACGGCAGCAGTAAGCTGTATCAAGCAGTGAAACACATGCAGATAAAATTCTAACGAAATATAAAAACATTTTATTCAATTTGAAAAGCCTGAAATACAACAAACATTAATACAGCATTCAATTATTACACTGTTTCCAAAAGAAAAAAGTAAATACTAATCCAGCTCTTAAGATTCTGAGGTTCCAAGTTCTGCGGGACCAGAGTTAGACATCAGATCCTCGATGACGCAATCACCTAAAAATCTTGGTCTCCAGTCAGGAGGGAGCAAAGTACAATTCATGATAATCCAACAATTGAAATAATAATAGAGTTATGCACTTTTAAACAATTTGAAATAAATAGTTCTCCAGCAGTTAAAACATTGTGATGTGAATAGGCAATAAATATGACCGGATTGGGTTGTACAGTTGTATCCTATTGATACGATATGGCTTATCCCCGTGTGTATGAGGGGTAAGCTAACACAGTCAGTATACTACTTTGGATGTGGTCATACTCATTACACTACTCCCCCAGTACCCAACAGTCAATCAGTAAAATGCTCTCAGAGAGAGTTTCGTGTTGCATCGTGGTTCAAACTTGTAATAAAACGATTACTAGTGTCACGACCCGATTCCCAAATTGTTGGGCCGGGCCGAGCCATGTCCAGCCTACGCTTGATTATCATTTTAAGACACTCTTGTCAATTGTGGCATATGTATATTATGTATTAAAACTGGAGCAGGTATGAGATCGGTCAATAGGTGCTATGCTAGTTTACTGCAATGTACGTATGTACATTCCACAAGTCCAGAAACTACATTCTCAGTTTACTGCAATGTACGTATGTACATTCCACAAGTCCAGAAACCGCACTGCTAGTTTACTGCAATGTACGTATGTACATTCCACAAGTCCAGAAACTACAAATTAGCATACTGTAATGTAAGTGAGTACATTCCACGAGTCCAGTAACTATACTATCAACTCTCTCATAACCCAGTAATCATCATGTAAAAGATACGGGAAATAGTGTAAAGCATGGTGGGAACTGGCAATAGTATGAAACATGTTATGATTTGACTTGCTACTCCAAGGATCAGCATTCACATGGGTTGATTAACATTCTTTTATCACATAACAGTGTTTTAACATGTACAATTAACAAAAGACTTGCAACTGGATTAATGGTAATTCACAAGGTTGTCACATGTGCTTAACATTAAAAGACAGTAAATGAGTTTGTAGATGTACTTGCCTGGAGCAAAGCAATGCAATGACAATAAAGCTAAGATGTAGAGTGTCCTGGCACTGAAAACATATATATACTCAGACTCTAAGTTACAAGACAATATAAATACACTAGTGATGTGAGAAGGCCAAATTGGACATTGGCTAGGTGAACTTAGCCTAGGGGTTCAAATTGAAGTGATTTGGCATCTAAACTAACACATGTGTCTCCCATATTAAGGCTGGTTAGCAATCCAAATACTAGAAAATCACAAGTCATGACTTAGTCATAATTATTGGTAAAATAAACATTCTGTGCACTGTGTTTTAACAATTTTAGAAAATACTAGAAATCTCCAATAAATGCAAAATAATATACTGACAGAAACCTTGCTAATTATAGAAATTTATTATAATTTTTCTGGGATTTATTACCCAACAGAAGTATTTTATAAAAATCAGTTTTCATAAATATACAGAAAGTGAGTTCTGGTTTCATATGCCAAACTAGGGGCAAAACAGTAAATTAAATACTACAAAAATTATACTAAATTAGCCAACTTAACAAAGTATCTAAAAACTATTTTTTCATAATTTTAGCAATACTCTAAGTATTTTTAGAAAATCAAAAACAGTAATGTACACAATAATTAATTATCTGCGTATTTTGTCCATGTATATAATTTGAACCAAAGTTCAAATACAGGACCCAAGGCCATGAATCAAGTCCAATATGACTTGTACAGGTCTTGAATATGTGAAAACACATTTGAGCCCAAATACCCATGCTAGACTTGGACATCAAATGGTTGCAGTAATTTAAATATACAAAAATACAAATTGATAAAAGTGCAAAGTAAATATTATTATTTTAATAGGGCAAAATTATACATAGTGGTTACAAAAGTATGACAACTTATTTTATAAAGATATTTTACACTAAGTAAAGTAAAACATATATATAAAAGTACATCTACAATATTTATATTTATACATAAATATATAGATATTTTTATCAAGGATATATATATATCCATATATTAAAAGTTACATATATATATGTAAGGAAAACACTTAATTTTATAAAGTATATATATATATATATATATAAATATATATATATATAAGGAAACATTTAATTTTAAAGTGTATAATAATGTATATATACATATGAAAATATATACATAATTTACTAACTATAAAAATATATACAAGAAAATATATACCTATATACATATATGTACATAAATACATATAAATATATATATAAAAGTTTACTAATTATAAAATTATATATACATATAATATACTGTCAAAATACAGTATATAAAATATATATATATATATACTAATATATATATATATATATATATATATATATATATATATATATATACACATATATATATAAATATATATATAGAAAATAGAAAAAGGAAAAAGGAAAAGAAAAAGAAAAAGAAAAACAAACACAGCAGGGGGGCTCGAACTCAGGCCAGCGGGGGGGGGGGGGGGGGGGGTTTCTAAACTGTGCGGGCTGGCCAGTAGGCCAGTCCGGCCCGATTGTTAGGATAGGGCTTCAGTTCATTTTATTTAGTACAGAAATTAAATGGGTTTTTACCCGTTAAGAAAAGCCCAAACCCGTTAGTTCATGTTATGAGTCCTGTGTCCATACAGTCAAGGACACGAAGGACAGCCGAGTCTTGTGTCGGGGCTATGCACGACACGCACGAGTCCTAACTCGCGTGTCCGAGCACGGGGCTGGGGTCGTCGTGTCCTGGCGAACAACATACTCGAAAACGAGACACGTACGATACGAAATGGAGACTGCTACGTACGTGTCCGGCGAACTCGAGCGTGGAAGAGTGGGCGATCGGCGGCTGGGGGCGTCGGCGTCGTGGCGGAGCGGTGGCGCTGAGTTCGCCTCGTCGAGACGAAGGTGATGGTGGTGGTGGATGACGACGACTGTGGCTGTGGAGGCTAGACTGGGGCTCGCCGGAGTTAGGTGATGGTGGATCTGGGAGTGGGAAATTACGGCGGAGCTGGGGCTGTGGTCAGTCGAGGTGGTGGTGGTCTGGTCGGGGAAGGAGTGGGGGTCTTTTATAGGGGTGAGAGGTCGGTCGAAGGGGCTAGGTCGGCCGGAAATGGCGGGGGGGGGGGGGGCAGCTGGCCGGTCGTCGGTCGTCGGGGGTGGGTAGATTTAGGGTTTTGCAATTTAAACCCTAGAGTTTTAGGAATTACCAACAAGTCCCTGTCCTAATGTTTGTGCAAAATCGAATTTGCAAAACGAGGCCCGCAGTTTAAGTTTGCAAATAAAATTTGCAAACAGAGTTTGGGAAATTACATAAAGGGTTTAAACAATTCAAAAAATTACAAAACATGTTTAAAACAATTCTTTTATTTGCAAAGAGGCATTTTAGGTATTTTAAACCATTTTAAAATTATTTAAAAATTCAGGAAAAATTCCTAATAATTATTATAAAATATTTTAATACTAAAATAATCATTAATGGCCAATTTAATACTGATTAACAAAAATTTTGAAAAACTGGGGCTGACAAATCTTCCCTTCTTGAAAAATTTCGTCCTCGAAATTTACAAGAACTGAAGACACGCAAGGTATCTAACGTTTTTTAAAAATAATTACAGCGATGACTAAGGCTATCTCCTAATGATGGAACGTCTATGAAACAGGTCTACTGGTCAATGGCTTGGTCTCATGGGTGCAGCTACTAAATGATGGTTTGGCATGAGTCTAGTGATAGGTAACTTAATGAGGCACTAGAATCAAACAGTCATATGCAAACAATTTAGTTACACTACCGGTCCTACGCTGTGATGAGTTTTCCTATGTTGCAATCCTAAAATTCCTCTAGGTGTTCTAGATGTTGTTCCTAGTGTTATCTAGTTATCCTTAATTTCTGCAGGCGTGTCTGGTACAGTAACGTAACCAAACAACTTTAGTCAGGACCTTGCATGGGCCGCCAAAAAAAACATGTCACGACCCGATTCCCAAATTGTTGGGCCGGGCCGAGCCATGTCCAGCCTACGCTTGATTATCATTTTAAGACACTCTTGTCAATTGTGGCATATGTACATTATATATTAAAACTGGAGCAGGTATAAGATCGGTCAATAGGTGCTATGCTAGTTTACTGCAATGTACGTATGTACATTCCACAAGTCCAGAAACTACACAATTAGCATACTGCAATGTAAGTGAGTACATTCCACGAGTCCAGTAACTATACTATCAACTCTCTCATAACCCAGTAATCATCATGTAAAAGATACGAGAAATAGTGTAAAGCATGGTGGGAACTGGCAATAGTATGAAACATGTTATGATTTGACTTGCTACTCCAAGGATCAGCATTCACATGGGTTGATTAACATTCTTTTATCATATAACAGTGTTTTAACATGTACAATTAACAAAAGACTTGCAACTGGATTAATGGTAATTCACAAGGTTGTCACATGTGCTTAACATTAAAAGACAGTAAATGAGTTTGTAGATGTACTTGCCTGGAGCAAAGCAATGCAATGACAATAAAGCTAAGATGTAGAGTGTCCTGGCACTGAAAACATATATATACTCAGACTCTAAGTTACAAGACAATATAAATACACTAGTGATGTGAGAAGGCCAAATTGGACATTGGCTAGGTGAACTTAGCCTAGGGGTTCAAATTAAAGTGATTTGGCATCTAAACTAACACATGTGTCTCCCATATTAAGGCTGGTTAGCAATCCAAATACTAGAAAATCACAAGTCATGACTTAGTCATAATTATTGGTAAAATAAACATTCTGTGCACTGTGTTTTAACAATTTTAGAAAATACTAGAAATCTCCAATAAATGCAAAATAATATACTGACAGAAACCTTGCTAATTATAGAAATTTATTATAATTTTTCTGGGATTTATTACCCAACAGAAGTATTTTATAAAAATCAGTTTTCATAAATATACAGAAAGTGAGTTCTGGTTTCATATGCCAAACTAGGGGCAAAACAGTAAATTAAATACTACAAAAATTATACTAAATTAGCCAACTTAACAAAGTATCTAAAAACTATTTTTCCATAATTTTAGCAATACTCTAAGTATTTTTAGAAAATCAAAAAAGTAATGCACACAATAATTAATTATCTGCGTATTTTGTCCATGTATATAATTTGAACCAAAGTTCAAATACAGGACCCAAGGCCATGAATCAAGTCCAATATGACTTGTACAGGTCTTGAATATGTGAAAACACATTTGAGCCCAAATACCCATGCTAGGCTTGGACATCAAATGGTTGCAGTAATTTAAATATACAAAAATACAAATTGATAAAAGTGCAAAATAAATATTATTATTTTAATAGGGCAAAATTATACATAGTGGTTACAAAAGTATGACAACTTATTTTATAAAGATATTTTACACTAAGTAAAGTAAAACATATATATAAAAGTACATCTACAATATTTATATTTATACATAAATATATAGATATTTTTATCAAGGATATATATATATCCATATATTAAAAGTTACATATATATATGTAAGGAAAACACTTAATTTTATAAAGTATATATATATATATAAATATATATATATATAAGGAAACATTTAATTTTAAAGTGTATAATAATGTATATATACATATGAAAATATATACATAATTTACTAACTATAAAAATATATACAAGAAAATATATACCTATATACATATATATACATAAATACATATAAATATATATATAAAAGTTTACTAATTATAAAATTATATATACATATAATATACTGTCAAAATACAGTATATAAAATATATATATATATATACTAATATATATATATATACACATATATATATAAATATATATATAGAAAATAGAAAAAGGAAAAAGGAAAAGAAAAAGAAAAACAAAAACAAACACAGCAGGGGGGCTCGAACTCAGGCCAGCGGGGGGGGGGGGGGGGGGGGGGGGGGGGGGTTTCTAAACTGTGCGGGCTGGCCAGTAGGCCAGTCCGGCCCGATTGTTAGGATAGGGTTTCAGTTCATTTTATTTAGTACAGAAATTAAATGGGTTTTTACCCGTTAAGCAAAGCCCAAACCCGTTAGTTCATGTTATGAGTCCTGTGTCCATACAGTCAAGGACACGAAGGACAACCGAGTCTTGTGTCGGGGCTATGCACGACACGCACGAGTCCTAACTCGCGTGTCCGAGCACGGGGCTGGGGTCGTCGTGTCCTGGCGAACAACATACTCGAAAACGAGACACGTACGATACGAAATGGAGACTGCTACGTACGTGTCCGGCGAACTCGAGCGTGGAAGAGTGGGCGATCGGCGGCTGGGGGCGTCGGCGTCGTGGCGGAGCGGTGGCGCTGAGTTCGCCTCGTCGAGACGAAGGTGATGGTGGTGGTGGATGACGACGACTGTGGCTGTGGAGGCTAGACTGGGGCTCGCCGGAGTTAGGTGATGGTGGATCTGGGAGTGGAAAATTACGGCGGAGCTGGGGCTGTGGTCAGTCGAGGTGGTGGTGGTCTGGTCGGGGAAGGAGTGGGGGTCTTTTATAGGGGTGAGAGGTCGGTCGAAGGGGCTAGGTCGGCCGGAAATGGCGGGGGGCAGCTGGCCGGTCGTCGGTCGTCGGGGGTGGGTAGATTTAGGGTTTTGCAATTTAAACCCTAGAGTTTTAGGAATTACCAACAAGTCCCTGTCCTAATGTTTGTGCAAAATCGAATTTGCAAAACGAGGCCCGCAGTTTAAGTTTGCAAATAAAATTTGCAAACAGAGTTTGGAAAATTACATAAAGGGTTTAAACAATTCAAAAAATTACAAAACATGTTTAAAACAATTCTTTTAATTGCAAAGAGGCATTTTAGGTATTTAAAACCATTTTAAAATTATTTAAAAATTCAGGAAAAATTCCTAATAATTATTATAAAATATTTTAATACTAAAATAATCATTAATGGCCAATTTAATACTGATTAACAAAAATTTTGAAAAATTGGGGCTGACAACTAGATAATTGGTAAACTAACACAAATTGTACTTGCCTTGATTATGACTGGATTCGATGTTGGTTCCGGGATGATGCTAGTACAATCCTCGAAACCCTACAATTGAGAATTCCTGACTTAGCACAAATATTCAATCCATATCTAGGTGCGCTAGTTACAATCTCTAGAATTTGTCCTAGTCAAATTTTAGATTATTTTCAAACTCTACCAGAACACGCTTATCGATGTGAGTTACTAACTTACGAAAAAAATCAATTTAACTTTTTATTGGGAAAAATCGTATTTTCCAATTATTTGGCAAAACTTTGCATTTCATTATATTATATTTAAAAATAATATTTTTTTTTTCAAATGAGGAAAAACGTGAAATTTGTTTAAATAATAACTTGTAATTTTTCCCTAATTTATTTAATATGAGAAAATAATATTGATTTTCTATAAAATAATTATTTTACTATTTTTTACATGTTTACGCCAACCACAACCCAGAAAAGAATAAAACTATACTAACTTATTACAAAACCACAGAAAGTAATAAAAACTGGGATTATGCCCTTACAGTCCATTTTACATGAATTTAAATAAGAAGAAAACATTTGTTAGTCTCTAAAAATTTCCTACAATTTAATTATAAAATAAGACTAGTGATTAAATTAAATTAAATTAATTTCAAGTCTCAGACTTTGGTCCAATAGTCAAAATAGCTAATGCCTCAACGTCCGGGTAATACCGGTTTTGTTTGCATTTCGCTAAGGGCCCATGGACCGGTACGGTCGTCGCCCAAAATCAAATTAATAAATTATTTCCGAAAACCGATTTGAAGTTTATATAAATTTTATAAAAATTTGGGCAGCATCTCCTCTGTATTTGGGACAACCCAAAACTGGAAAAATGCTCCAACAATTCCAACAAATATCCCAAACCAGGGAAAGACCCATAAATTCTATTCCACCACAATATTAATATAATATCCAATCCACAAAATATACTTCTGAAGAACATTCGAAAAACCCGAATTGAAAATCGAAAAACCCAAGATGAACCTCGAAAAACAGAAGCTCTAACGTTACTAACTAAAAATACCAAAAATCTCAGAACCTATCCAACAAATGTTCGAAAATTCCGAATTTAGAAATTATATGAAAATCAAAGGAAAACAACATCACAGAACATGATTCCGGAAATTCCGAAATCGAAACGTACCGAATCCAAATTCCTGGAACGGAATCGGGGACCAAATTCATCATCAACAATACCGAAAATGGAACGGGACAAAGGAATTATACCTTGGGTTGCTCGGCTAGAGCTCTCCGATGGTAAAATTGGAGAAAACAAAATCCCGCGAACTCGGGAAAATCCCAAAACATACGGACAGCGGGATCGGGGCCACGTGAAACCAAAACAGCGGATCGGGAACTGCAGGGGGTCGACGGCGTCGGGGCGAACGTGGACAGGGGCTCGGGGCCGGAGGGACGCGCACATGGGCGGGGCTCGGTGGCCGGCGGTCGGCCTGGGCCGCGGGGACAGCGACGGCGGGGGTCGCCGCTCGAGGAGGATCGACGCCGGGGTCGGGACGGACGACGAGAGCTGGCGCGGAAGGCTGCGGGAACGACGGCGGAAGGCCGCTGGAGGCGAGGCTCGCCTGGGCTCGGGTCGGGTCGCCGGAAAGAAGTTTGGGGGTTTAGGGATTTGGGAGTGGTGATGAGGGAGAGGGATGGAAGGGTTTAAATATGAGGAGAGATTTGGGGGTTTCGGGAGGGGAATAGACATAGTCGACAGTTCCACGCGGGGAGGTGAGGAGTCGGCCGAGCGGCCGCTAGGGAAGGGCTCGGCCAAGAGCAAACGTTGAGAAGGAAATGGAAAGTTTCCATTCTCCAGATTTAGAGAATTGATAGAGAGAGAGAAAGTGAGTTAAAGTTGAAAGTTGTAATATATTAATGAAAGTTTTATAGAAATTAATATGAATATCTTTTCTTAAATAGGATAATAAAATAATAATGGATTTTAATGATTAATTTCAGAAAAATGAATTTGGGTTCGAGTCGGGTTTAAGTCAGGCTCGAAACAGGTCAGGACCAACATACAAAATTCCAGGATTAAAAATATTTTTTTTCTAAAATATGGTTTTTCAACACAAAATGATAATAATTAATTAACAACAAATTATATAATAAAATTAACACTAAAATTTCTAATTTAATTAAAATTACGGGTTTTGTCTAAACTCTAAAATTTCAGAAAATGCATTTTCCTAAATTAACAAATGATTTATATTTAGCTAATTGATTCAATTAATGAACTGGAAATTTACAGGTTTCACAGAGACATATAATATCAAAATATTAAAATTGGAACCAAATCAAACTAGTTCTTTAATCAAAGTAAATATATAACGTAAATGTTTGTCTGCTATCGTTTTACATCAATTAATGCTAAATCATACGAACAGATTGGTAAAAACAAAAGTCAGCACACTAATAGAATATTTGTGTGACAATTCTTTACATTTACACTATATACAACAGGAGACAGACTAGTAATTATATAACATAATTTACTAATGTCACAATATGTAAAAGTTACTAGTTTGAAATTGCATGTATCAAAGAATGTTAACTAAAGTTTCTAATAGAACAAAGAAGAATTATTTTATTTGCATGTAAGACTAGAAAAATGCACATGACATCCCTTATTTAGTATAATTTCTGACCAAATGGGATGGTGAAGTATAACAAGTAAGGTATCTTTATGTTGTCCGATTCATAAGTATTACGAAGACCTTGAAGAGGGTAAATTTGTTACCATATTTGCTCTGGTTGTACCAATAGCTTGAATCCAAAATAAAACAAAAGAAAGAAAACAAAACAAGGATATGATAGCCTGAGAAACTAAGTGAAGAGGTTAACTCAACAACGGATTGAACTTCTCAGTTGAAATATAATTGTTTCATATGCTCCAAATTATAGTTAACATATACGTAAATAAAAAAATATCATAAGATGCACAAAAAAAAGTGTATAAAGCGCTCAAATATCAAATAATTATTTAATTTTAAATTCTAACAAAATCTATATGCATTATGCAACTACTTGAGTCATTACAAATTGCAATGTACTAATAGCATTTAAAAATTAAAACCCACAAGTTCAAGTCATGTGAGGGCTAACTTTTTTTTTCTTCTTCAAAATTGGAAGACAAAACAAGAAGAGTGAAGACAACTTTAGGAATTTGAACATAGAGAAATATAACGTTCACTATTGTCAAGAACATTATGATTATTAAGAGGAATTTTTTTCTTGCACCATTATACTCTAGACATAATCATACTCTAGCATATTACATGATGAAAAAGGGACAGATTCCTTACCATCCAATATCAACTTAGAACTTAAAAATCCTAAACAAATAAGTGCATAATTGTTAACCAGTAAACCTATGAGTTTACAAATACTATACAAAAGAACATTATAATATTCTCTGTAGCTACTATCTGTAAGGCAGAAGGAATTCATCTCTAAAAAGACTAGATTTTCTGGCTCTGTCATATTATATATGCTAGATCTAAGAAAGTACAATTTTCTTTCATATAAAAAAAAATCTAGAACAAAAGAAAATAATAAATTATTAATCAAAGACTACTTATATCCCTTAAACTATGGAGCATAGATATACTTCATGTCAACATATAACAGACACAAGATAATCCAAAAGCAACACTAGGACACATACACAATCAATACAATATTGTTGACTCTGTTATCATGTCATGAGATGTCATGTGTCGGTTTAATAACTAAAAAAAATAAATCTAGATTAGAAATATAGCTTTGTGTCTACACTCTAAAGATATAGTGGTCACGGAATGAGTGTTTCCATAGCAAGAAAAGTGGTTGTGTAGACAATATTGGTCCATGTGCATCAAAACTCACAAATGTTTGATATCTGGTGTATCTATTATTGTAGATCATGATTGTAAATTCTATATAGTCCACCATCCATTCTCTGCAAGTCAAAAGATGTACCTGTCAGTTTTAACTTATGCATCAAGGTCCATACTTTGACGTTCTTATATTTGCAATTGGAATAATACACATGGACATAAAAGATGACAGTCTTGTATTCAAAAACATTGGAGCTGTAGTTTCTACTAGAACTCCAATTACGAAGCAAAGTTTTCAATTTTTCAAACAGATTATCGGCAAATATACAAATTTAGCATTTCCAACGAAGAAGTAAAAATAATAATAATACAATAATAATTTCTATCATAATAAATATATTCTGCTAGACAGAAACTTATAGTAATATTCTCTTAGACATCCGGAGGAAAAAAAAATATAACGTCTTTTTTTAACAGCATCTAAAATTGCATGCATTAAAATTTATAAATATTAAACAAGATATGTAAAATAATCACATGATTAACTCTTAGATTGTTAGAAATATTTGCATTTTTTCTTTAATAATTAGTAAACAAAATTAAAGGTTACCGGCCTCCAGGGAAGTCGTGCACGAAACACTGCCCTAAGAGTTAATCGGGTCTATGTGCAGATTTTTTCGAATGCTCCTAGTGATAAAATTTGCGCTCTATGTGTATCCCATCGTCACACACAGCTCGAAAAGATTGACCCAAACTTTGCTTTTACCCAGAAGATAAAATGAAAAATTAGAGGAATGGAATGGAGAAAAACTTTCATGGTTTTTAGAGGAAGAAGAAGACCAAATTCTTCACACTTTTTAAGCAACAAAACCTATGAGAATATATAGGCTACCTTACAACAATAGGTTTTAATACAAATTAATAGGGGTTAATGGACATAAAAATCACCTAATAAACAAACAAATAAAAACAACAATTAAGACATTGATTAGAAAATAATATTGATTGAAAATTATTATTTTTTAATTATTATTACCAATAACTACAACATGTCATTCATTGATTAAAAAATATATATATAAATATCACCCCTCCGTTTAGTACTATTACAAACAAATTTGCTTGGAAAGACTTGCTCTCGAAGACGATTATCATAAGCTATAGAAAATTGAACACCACTCGTATCTTTTATGTTGTAAGCTTAGATCTTTTGTATATGGTAAAGGAGTAATGCTAGAGTTACAACCAAATGTTTACAATCCTCTTACAACCACTCATCCATTTTTTTACATGTGGGTCAGGTAGTGGTCTGGCCCACATGTCAGCAAATGGGTAAATGTTGTATGAGGATTGTAAACATTTGGTTGTAAACTTGGCAATATTGTAATAAATAAAGGGTGCTGCTATTAGCACTCTTAAAATTTCATTTGGCACTCCACTTTAATTTTTTAACATACAAATTCCAAATCTATTCTTACATTAACATTATTAGCACTCCTAAAATGACATCCTGCACTCCTCCCTCCATACATGCACAAATTAATGCTATATTAATGCAAGGATATATTTGTAATTTGAATGTTAAAAAAAATTAAAAAGGAGTGTTGAATGACATTTTAGGAGTGCTAATAGCAACACCCTAAATAAATCTAGATAGTTATTTATAATTGGCACCATATTTATAGTTGGTTATAATTGTCAGTTTGTTATATATAGTTTAAAATGTTGCAACCAAAATATGTTGTTGTAAAATAATAATAATAAGTCAATATAGCCGTTATGGTTTAGTTCGAGGCATACAAATTAGACATGTAAGGTTGAGAAATATAATTTTAAAATATTTTTAATTAAAAGTTACACGTGAGGGAGATAATGAGATGAGCAACAACGTAACTCTTAAATAAAAGAGAATAAAAGTTTTTTTTTTAAATTAATTCTTTGTGTGTCCTTTTTTCAAGTACCGTGGATATATATATATATATATATATATATATATATATATATATATATATATATATATATATATATATATATATATATATATATATATATATATATAGAAAGCGAATCAAAAGCCCCCCTTAGAAAACCTCCTAAAAATCCCCCTCACTCTAATCCGTAATTTATTGTTAATATTAATGTTAATGTTAATATTAATGTTAATATTAACATTAAATACTAAAATTAACATTAAACTTAACATTAAAATTAATATTAACATTAACATTAACATTAATATTAACATTAACATTAAAATTAATATAAAAAAATAAAAATATTAATATTAACATTAATATTAATATTAACATTAATATTAACATTAACATTAATATTAACATTAATATTACGAATTAGAGTGAGGGGGGTTTTTAGGGGGTTTTCTAAGGGGGACTTTTGATCCGCTCCCATATATATATATATATATATATATATGTATATATATATATATATATATGTATATATATATATATGTATATATATATATATGTATATATATATATATATATATATATATATATATATATATATATATATATATGCTTCAAAACGGCTCAAAAGTGAGCCATCTAAGTCGTATGTATATCATGGTCCATTTATTTTATTTTTAAATTACGGAGGATCAAAATTAACTTTCTCATCAGTTATTTCTTAAAAATATTAAGGATAAAAATAACTTTCTCTCTTTTAGTCCGTACAAATATCTATTTAAAAACTAAATTTAAAATTTTTAAAAAACTAAATTTAAAGAAAAAATATCAAAATATATTTAAATTGTTTAACAAATCTTAATTCAAATATATTTAAATATGTGAATTATTTTTCAACAATATCATAAAAAAATTATCCATAACAAATTATAATTAAATTTTAACAAAATTTAATTAAAATATAATATATATACAATGAATTTTAATTTTTATTTAAATTATTTTATGATAAGATTAGAAAGAAAGGAAAATGATTTAACGTGCAACCTTCTAATCTTCCACTATATAAGGGACATCAAAACGGCTCAAGATTTAGCCATCTAAGTCGTATGTATATCATGGACCATTTTATTTTATTTTAAAATACGGAAGATAAAAATTAACTTCCTCCTTCACTATTTCTTAAAAAAAATTACCCATAAAAACTAACTTTCTTTCATTTAGTATCACGACCCGCACCCGCTATTTCGGATACGAGACGTGTCTAAGCCAGCCTACGCCACAGTATCGGCGGTACAACGCTGTATAGCCACAATGCTCAAAATTACAAATAATGCTCATTCACAAAATTAATTTAATTTACAATATTCACAAGTTTTACATTTGCAGAAAATATAAACTCTTACAAATATTGAAATGATTACAACTCATCTATCTAGCTAATCTCTAGGTTTTCGTCTAAAATTACACCCGCAACTCCCAATGCTAAGTGAAGCCACAACTAACCTGAAAAATATTGGTTTCCAGTCAGGAATGGAACGAGTACAATTCACTGAATGAAGTTTCAATATATAAAAATGACTATACAACAGAGGTTAGCCTTTAAATATATGATTTGAAAAACATAAAAGACAAAATAAAAATAAACAAAGGAAAACAGTAAATAAATACAAAGACAATACTCACCGACTGACTGAAGTACCTTTGATATGTGATCGGTCTCGGGACAATTACATGACACGGTCTACGATATCTACACTGTATAATATACACGATCTACACAGTATAAGGCAATAATGAAACACTGTCTACACTGTATAAAGTGTCACGTCCCAGAACCAGAATACCGGAGAGCGGAGGCGTACATAGCCAGCTACGTATATTGAAATGGAATCCACCTCGCTATACGGTCACGGCTGTCTAGATATGAGGGTTTACTACAAGCCAACGGTCTCTTAAGGTCAAGCCTATTGTCTCAATCTCAAGCAAGTAATATAGTTACAAGATGTCAGACCACCAAATATATAATAAAAGGCGTCCCAAAAATTACATATTGGATGATCATGAAGCTAGTCGTACAAAATGTCAAGACTAGCAAGTGTTCAATCATACATGATCAACCCTAGGATTTGTTAATCATGTTTACAGCCCGTAGGCAGACAGTAAGTAAATATGCATCGAGCTAACAGGTGCTCGTCGGCTAAACGCCTCAAAAGAATAATTTTACAATGTAGTGAGTGAAACAAAATAGAAAACCCACTCGTAGCCCGGGTTCCTTCTAGTCGCCACCATCGGGCTGGAAGTTCGGTAGATCCTCGGGTGCTGCTCCGAAATCTGGCCACACAAAACCAGCTGGGTCAAACCCCAGAAAGAGCAAGTGCCACAAGGGAGGCCACAAAATAAGAACAAAAGCCAGCATATCAGAACATAAGAAAATAGAAAAAAAGTACAAGTAGTGAGAGTACAACCCGTAAACCAAACAAAGACCAGGATTGTAACCCTTCGCCTGAATAACACTTTGTCTCTACCCATTTATTGTTAAAGATAAGTAAAACGATCAAGCTCAGGAGTACCAGGTACTGGGACTAGACGAGACTTAAACAAGGCTGGACACCATCCATTCACAAGCGGCCGAGCAAAACTACGGCTTACTACTTAACTAACTAGGGTTATCACAAGCCTAATTACTAACAAGATGCAAATGAAAATTTCCCAGTCCCAAGCCCTGCAGACTATCCAGTTATCCTTCCGCGGGTTGAGAGTATGGTTGGGTACATCGTCCAAGAGACGATATACCCTTAGTTGACTTAGAGGGTGCAACACGTAACAGTGTGCTGGAAATGTGCCCTACTCGTCGGCAGGCTACAAGTCCAATTTAAGCGCCCAGATAACGAGATCGCCTGTGACCAAAAATTCTCCATGAACTACAGTTTGATCTAGTAATTAGCCTAATCCATATTCAGTGCGAATCCCTGACCGTGGTAACCAGGGAGTCACGTCCTAGACATGATGCAAGACAAGACAAGTAGATTGTACAAGGCAGCAAGAATGAACACCCACGACGTCAGAGTTGATTATACGAGTCAAGTTAGCCATCGCAACAGCATCAAGTCAAGTCAAGTTACAAGTTACAGGTATACAAGTTACAAGTCAGGAGTGCGCCACCACGGGCCACTATCAAGTTATCCAGTATCAAGATTAATCATGAATTACAGGTTAAAAGTTAAGGGCACACCCCATCGGGTCACTATCAAGAAGATCAGAAAGTACTAGAATCATACTTCATAGAAATCACGAAAAACCGTATTAGTCATAAACAAAACACCAAAAATCGTGCCAGGTCGTGTTGGGTCGAGACAGTCGTGTTGTGTGGAACAAGATCTCAAAACTCCAACCCACAAAAGAGAAGCCAAGTCCAAGGAATAAAATCCAAACCTTCATGGGCAATAGGTTGCGCTGGGGTTAGATTGCGCTAGGGTCGAGCTGCGCTAGGGTGAGCTGCGCAGGAGATGAACTGCGCAGGAGATGAACTGCGCACGAGTTGAACTGCGCACAGTTGAACTGCGCACCAGTTGAACTGCGCACGAGTTGAACTGCGCACAGTTGAACTGTGCATATCCTTGCGCTAAAGAGCGCTGGCCGAGGGTCATCTTCTCCATCAGGCCGAGAGATAACTCAAGAACACCAAAAATTTTCAATCTTCATAACTTGGCCAAATCAAAACAAAATTTGGATTTTCAAAGTTCTAACTTGTGTAAAATTGAATTCTCTTCCACATGGAAGCCTCAAAACAAGGAAAAAAATCTAAGGTTAATAGATCAAAACCAAGAAAATCCGAAAATGGTAAAAATTTAGATCTAGAAAAATAGAAGCTCCAAATCACAAAATACCAAGTTCTAATGTTGTTCACCATGGCCTAATCTAGCTAATGGACAAATAAAATGGGGTGCTTATTTGGTGGCAAGGTGCACTTGCCTATGGTGTTGGTGTTGTGTGGAGGAAGGAAGAAGAAGATGAAGAAATTAATAGAAGTTATGAGGAGAGAGAAAGTTATGAGGGGTTTTAATGAGGGTGGGTATGTTGTGTTGAGGGTGGAGATTAACTAGGGTGTTCCAATGCATACTAAACCAAACCAAACCAATTCCTTCTCCACAAAATAAAACTAAGCCAGGTCCAAAATCCGTTTTACGAGAAAACTAAAATCCGCAAGTTAAGCCAAAACATAATTACAGGCCATAATCTGAGAAAATAAAATACAGGTCCAAAATACATATATGCCTAATTAAAATACGTATTCCGAAATACGGACGTTACAACTCTACCCACCTTAAAAGAATTCCGTCCTCGGAATTTAAATCAAGATGCTTAGAGATGTAAGAGCCAGCTATGCTATCCACAATTAAGCTACACTAAGCAAATAATCAAATAATCATACATACAAGCAAGGGATGGCAAGCATAAGGCATAAAGAAGACATTATACCTTACGAGTCAAACAACCAATTCCGAATGGTCCAGGATATAGCTCGGGTCCGGGATGTACCGCCGTAATTGGGATACATGGAATACATAATGCACCTCACTTAGCGACGGCAGAAGAGCGAGACGATAGGATACATCTCCTACTCGCTCCAGGATATCGAACGGCCCTATATACCTAGGACTAAGCTTTTCCCCGTACGCCAAAATGAATGACGCCGCGGTTAGGCGAGATCCTAAGGAATACATAGTCGCCGATAGCAAACTCTAAGGGACGTCGATGAGCATCGGTCCAATGCCGTTGGCGATCTTGGGCCACTCGAAGACGATCTCTGATTCTTCTGACCACTTCAACTGTCTGGGCAATTATTTCTGGACCGAGCATCTGCCTCTCTCCAACATTATCCCAGGCTAACGGGGATCTGCACTTCCTACCATACAGTTCCTCGAACGGAGCCATCTGAATACTGGCCTGGAAACTATTATTGTACGAGAATTCTACCAGGTGCAGGTGATCCTCCCATGAACCACCGAAGTCAAGGGTACAAAGATCTTAACATATCTTCAAGAGTCTGGATTGTACGTTCCGACTGGCCATCTGTCTGCGGGTGATAAGCTGAGCTAAACTGAAGGTGAGTTCCCAAACTCTCTTATAAGCTGCACCAAAAGTGTGACGTAAACCTTGAATCTCGGTCCGAGGTGATACTGACGGGCACACCGTGAAGCCTAACAGTCTGCCTGAGGTACATCTCTGCCAACTGGGCCTTAGACTAACCAACTCTGAATGGGAGAAAATGAGCCACCTTCGTAAGCCTGTCAACTATAACCCAAATAGCATCTCTATCAGCTGGGGATCTAGGCAATCCAGTCACAAAATCCATGGTCACATGCTCCCACTTCCATTCTGGAATCGACAAGGGCTGAAGAAGTCCAGCGGGCCTCTGATGTTCAGCTTTAACCTGCTGGCAAACCAAACACCGAGAGATAAACCAGGCTATCTCCCTCTTCATGCCATTCCACCAAAAATACTGACGAATATCTCTATACATCTTCGTACCACCAGGATGAATAGAATACTGTGAACTGTGAGCTTCTGCCATGACCTCTTGTCTGATATATCCACTGGGTACACAAAGACGAGTGCCATGACGAAGTGTACCATCTTCATGAATGCACAACTCTGGCCTTCTCCCTGCCTCACACTCTGTTCTGAGTTGCTGAATCTTGGAATCTGTAGATTGCGCCATCCGAATCCTCTCAACTATGCTGGACTGAACCTGTAGACTGGCCATCAACGTCACGTTGGTAGGAAGAACCACTTCAATTCCCATATTCTGAAGATCTGCCAATAATTCTGGTTGCGCCGTTAGGAAGTAAACTCCGGCTCTCCTGCTCAACGTATCTGCTATAACGTTGGCCTTCCCTGGATGATACTGTAAATCCACATCGTAGTCCACCAGTAGCTCGAGCCATCTTCTCTACCGTATATTAAGGTCCTTCTGGGTGAAAACATACTTCAGGCTCTTGTGATCAGTAAATATCTCCACTCTATCTCCGTACAAGTAGTGCCGCCAAAGCTTAAGTACAAACACTACTGCTGCCAGTTCCAAGTCGTGGGTCGGGTAATTCTTCTCATAATCACGAAGTTGACGTGATGCATAAGTTATTACCTTTCCATGCTGCATCAAGACACACCCTAATCCTCTGTCTGAAGCATCGCAATAAACTGTGAATCCTTCGGTCCCATCTGGAAGTGTGAGAATGGGAGCCGTTATCAAACCTCGCTTCAACTTCTCAAATGATTCCTGGCACTCTGCTGTCCAAGTAAACTGCACATCCTTGCGGGTCAACTGGGTCATCGGCGCTGAAATCCTCGTAAAATCTGAAACGAATCGCCGGTAGTAGCCGGCTAATCCAAGAAAGCTGCGAACCTCTGCCACTGAGCTAGGTACTGGCCATGTCTCGATAGCCACAATCTTCTGGGGATCCACTTCTACTCCTCTTCGAGTAATGATGTGACCCAAGTACGAAATGCGATCGAGCCAGAACTCGTATTTACTAAACTTGGCGTACAACTGATGCTCTCTAAACGTCTGAAGGACGATTCTGAGATGCTGCTCATGCTCTGCTTCGCTCTTGCTGTGGACCAGGATATCATCTAGGAACACGATCATGAACTAATCCAAGTAAGGTATAAAAATACGATTCATGAGGTCCATGAATACGGCTGGCGCATTGGTTGCTCCAAAGGGCATAACAAGAAACTCCCAATGCCCATACCTAGATCGGAAATCTGTCTTCGGGATGTCCTGCTCTCTGACTCTGATCTGGTGGTATCCTGACCGCAAGTCTATTTTCGAAAATACTGAAGCCCCTTTGAGTTGATCAAACAAGTCATCTATCCTCGGGAGAGGGTATCTGTTCTTGATTGTCACCGAGTTCAAGGTACGATAATCCACACATAATCTGGATGTACTATCCTTCTTTTTCACAAGAAGCATCAGGGCTCCCCAAGACGATCCACTTGCACGAATGAATCCCTTGGTCCTGAGTTCTTCAATCATCTTGTACAAAATCTCCAACTCTGAAGGCGCCATCCTGTAGACTCGCTCTGATACTGGTGCTGTCTAGGGGATCAAGTCTATAGTGAACCCAATCTCCCGCTCTGGCGGCATCCCTGGAAGTTCCTCTGGGAAGACATCTGGAAACTCTTCAACTATTCGGGGTAACTGCACTGCTGCTACTGCCATCCGCAATACTGGGGAAGATGGTTCCACTGCGCCTCTGGAAAATGAAAACTCTGGCTCGCCTGGAATACTAAAGACAACCCTGCCAACATGGCAGTCTATCCTAGCATACTGGTTCCTCAACCAATCCATGCCTAAGACTACATCATAGTCTGCCATAGGGAATTCTATAAATCTAGCGGGGAACTCTCTACCGCTAACTACGATCTGATACGAGAAAAACACTCGATCTACTCCCACAAGTCCATTACCAGTAAGTATATTGAGCCTCACTGATAATGACTCAGGCTCCAATCCTATCCGTGTCGCGAATCGTACAGACATGAATGAATGCGATACACCAGAATCAAATAATACCAATGCTGGAGAGGAGTTGACGAGAATAGTACCTGCCACTACCTCACCTGGTGCAACTTCTTCTTCCATAGTCATCATCATGGCCTGACCTTATCCTCTGGCTGCGGGTCCCCTCTGCTGGAAACCTCTCTGCCTGCTCTGCACTTGGGCTTGGGTATACTGTTGCTGGTTCTGCTGATGAAACACCTGGGCTTGAGGCAACAATGGCCTCGGGTACTGCTGCTGCTGCATAGGTGCTGGTCCCCTAACCGATGGACTGGTTAGGTTAGAAGAGGACGAACTACCCCTATTCGGGCAGGCTCCTATCTTGTGATCTGCCACTCCACAAGCCAGGCACAATCCCTGTGCCCTGCGACAATCTGCCACCACGTGCCCTGGCTTTCCGTAATGAGAATATCCCATCGCGAAAGTCTGCTTTTGCTTCTGTTGCTGCGGGTACGTCGGGGTTGAATGCTGAACCGACGTTATTGAGGCCGCCCGCCTCGGAGTTCCAATGGTCAAACCTCTTACTGCCGGGGCTGGAGCTGATGATTGGTGCATCTGATTGTGGGACCGCTTCCTACCTCCGGTCCTATCCACGATCCTCTGGAAGGTGTACTCGTGCCTCATAGCTGCCCTTAATACTGCATCGAACGTCTGGTGCTCGAACTGCTCGACTGCCAACAAGATCTCTAAATGCAGTCCCTGTTGGAACCGCTGGGCCCTATCAAACTCGGTCGCCACCAAGGTGGGGGCAAACCTACTGAGTCTAGAAAACTCAGATGCATAACCGTCGACCGTTCTGCCTTCTTGCTTCAAGTTGGTAAATCTTATCTGTAGGTCGTACCGAGCTACATCATCGAAATACTTCGTCTGGAATCTTTCTCTAAACACCGCCCAAGTGACCGGCGCCGCTAATCCCACGGCCTGTGCCGTCCACCAACTGCGAGCCAAGTCCAGCAACTGTAGACGTACCACCGCCACCTTTTTATTCTCAGGTGTCCTAGCTGCTTCCAGAATCACCTCGGTATCCTGAAGCCAAGCGTCCGCGGCAATCGCATCTTCGCTGCCGTCGAAGAATGGAGGGTTCAAGTGCTTGAAGCTGTTGGCCGCACTGTTCCCTGGATGACCGCCTCTGGTCAAAGCATCTGCCACTACCTGGTGCAAGGCGTCTCCGCTACGATCCTGGGAAGCTATCAAGGTCCTGATGAGACCTACCAAGGTGCCATCGTCAGGCTCGGCGGGCTAGATGGGCCGGATTGGTGGTTCTCCTCCGGTAGGTACAACTCTGGAGGCTACTCCAGAATGCTGGGCTTGATCTCCAAGTTGCGGCTGGTCCACGGGAAGTGCTCCACCTTGCTGATCGGCGGGGTCAGGTACAGTACCGCTGAAGAAGACGATACAGGGAAACAATAAGGAAGGACCAGGGCAGATCAATGATACAAGCACATGATCAGGGCAAGAATCTAGAGATTCAGAGGATATGAATGGAGATCAAGGACGAGTACTCATTGAGACATCTATTAGGTAAACCCTCACATTCTTGAATGCCAAGACCTCCATGGGCCACCACTTAAACCATGTCACGCCCCAGAACCAGAATACTGGAGAGCGGGGGCATACATAGCCAGCTACGTATATTAAAATGGAATCCACCTCGCTATACGGTCACGGCTGTCTAGATATGAGGGTCTACTACAAGCCAACGGTCTCTTAAGGTCAAGCCTATTGTCTTAATCTCAAGCAAGTAATATAGTTACAAGATGTCAGACCACCAAATATATAATAAAAGGCGTCCCAAAAATTATATATTGGATGATCATGAAGCTAGTCGTACAAAATGTCAAGACTAGCAAGAGTTCAGTCATACATGATCAACCCTAGGATTTGTTAATCATGTTTATGGCCCGTAGGCAGACAGTAAGTAAATATGCATCGAGCTAACATGTGCTCGTCGGCTAAACGTCTCAAAAGAATAATTTTATAATGTAGTGAGTGAAACAAAATGGAAAACCTACTCGTAGCCCGGGTTCCTTCTAGTCGCCACCATCGGGCTGGAAGTTCGGTAGATCCTCGGGTGCTGCTCTAAAATCTGGCCACACAAAATCAGCTGGGTCAAACCCCAGAAAGAGCAAGTGCTACAAGGGAGGCCACGAAATAAGAACAAAAGCCAGCATATCAAAACATAAAAAAATAGAAGAAAAGTACAAGTAGTGAGAGTACAACAGGACATAAACGACTAGGGACATGGAACCATTCCGGGAGCCAGGTTACAACCCGTAAACCAAACAAGGACCAGGGTTGTAACCCTTCGTCTGAATAGCACTTTGTCTCTACCCATTTATTGTTAAAGATAAATAAAACGATCATGCTCAGGAGTACCAGGCACTGGGACTATACGAGACTTAAATAAGGCTGGACACCATCCATTCACAAACGGCCAAGCAAAACTACGGCTTACTACATAACTAACTAGGGTTATCACATGCCTAATTACTAACAAGATACAAATGAGAATTTCGCAGTCCCAAGCCCTGCAGACTATCCAGTTATTCTTCCGCGGGTTGAGAGTATGGTTGGGTACATCGCCCAGGAGACGATATACCCTTAGGTGACTTAGAGGGTGCAACACGTAACATTGTACTGGAAATGTGCCCTACTCGTCGGCAGGCTACAAGTCCAATTTAAGCGCCCAGATAACGAGATCGCCTGTGACCGGAAATTTCTCCATGAACTACAGTTTGATCTAGTAATTAGCCTAATCCATATTCAGTACGAATCCCTGACCATGGTAACCAAGGAGTCACGTCCTAGACATGATGCAAGACAAGACAAGTGGATTGCACAAGGCAGCAAGAATGAACACCCACGGGGTCAGAGTTGATTATACGAGTCAAGTTAGCCATCGCTACAGCATCAAGTCAAGTCAAGTTACAAGTTACAGGTGTACAAGTTACAAGTCAGGAGTGCGCCGCAACGGGCCACTATCAAGTTATCCAGTATCAAGATTAATCATGAATTACAGGTTAAAAGTTAAGGGCGTACCCCATCGGGTCACTATCAAGAAGATCAGAAAGTACTAGACTCATACTTCACAGAAATCACGAAAAATCGTACTAGTCATAAGCAAAACACCAAAAACTGTGCCAGGTCGTATTGGATCGAGACAGTCGTGTTGTGTGGAACAAGATCTCAAAACTCCAACCCACAAAAGAGAAGCCAAGTCCAAGGAATAAAATCCAAACCATCATGGGCAATAGGTTGCGATGGGGTTAGATTGCGCTAGGGTCGAGCTGTGCTAGGGTGAGCTGCGCAGGAGATGAGCTGCACAGGAGATGAACTGCGCATGAGATGAACTGCGCAGAGTTGAACTGCGCAGGAGATGAACTAGGCACGAGTTGAACTGCGCACAGTTGAACTGTGCACAGTTGAACTGCGCACAGTTGAACTGCGTATGGCCTTGCACTAAAGAGCGCTGGCCGAGGGTCATCTTCTCCATCAGGCCGAGAGATAACTCAAGAACACCAAAAATTTCCAATCTTCATAACTTGGCCAAATCAAAACGAAATTTGGATTTTCAAAGTTCTAACTTGTGTAAAATTGAATTCTCTTCCACATGGAAGCCTTAAAACAAGGAAAAAAAAAATCTAAGTTTAATAGATCAAAACCAAGAAAATCTAAAAATGGTAAAAACTTAGATCTAGAAAAATGGAAGCTCCAAATCACAAAATACCAAGTTCTAATGTTGTTCACCATGGCCTAATCTAGCTAATAGATAAATAAAATGGGGTGCTTATTTGGTGGCAAGGTGCACTTGCCTATGGTGTCGGTGTTGTGTGGAGGAAGGAAGAAGAATATGAAGAAATTAATGGAAGTTATGAGGAGAGAGAAAGTTAGGTGGGATTTTAATGAGGGAGGGTATGTTGTGTTGAGGGTGGAGATTAACTAGGGTATTCCAATGCAAACTAAACCAAACCAAACCAATTCCTTCTCCACAAAATAAAACCAAGCCAGGTCCAAAACCCATTTTACGAGAAAACCAAAATCCGCAAGTTAAGCCAAAACATAATTACAGGCCATAATCTGAGAAAATAAAATACAGGTCCAAAATACATATATGCCTAATTAAAATACGTATTCCGAAATACAGACGTTACATAAAGCAATAATGAAACATTGTCTATACTGTATAAAGTAATAATAAATCACGTTCTATACGATATAATGCAATAATAAATCACGGTCTACACGGTATACACTGTATAAGGTCATATCAGACATCCTTGGTACTTCACCTCCCCGACACGACAAAATATATCAAAACATGAAAACAGAAATCATATATCTAATACTAACAATAATGTATAGTAAAGATCAATATCAAAAACAAATAATAAACTGTACTCGCCTGTGGTCCTTTGCTGGTGAAACCGATAATCCGAACCATTCAGTGTGCCACAATAGTCAAAACTCGTACAACAGTCTCCAAATGCTGAAATTGACATTACCAATATTCTCAGAATAGTCAAATTAGCGAAGATTGTCTGTCCTTAAGTTCAATTCTGGATACAGGGGCAAAACGATAATTTTGGGTCAAAACGATGTCCGCCGTTGGACCCGCTTTGCACCGAAAAGTGTGCCAGAGTCAATGATCTATAAAATCATCAAACTACATGTCTATAGATTCGTTTTGATGATATAAACCCAACCATATGTCTAGAGTTGGATTCCGGCGGGCCGTGCACAAAATTGCCCGTTGAATCAGACCATGGGGCCCGCAAAACGGCGATCCGATCAACTGTCTCAGAATTTGACCAAACTTGGCATATAGGACCAAAAAAATGATACGGTCCTGTTGGCGCATATTTTGTCTCGATCTGACGAACGTGCACAAAGTAATTGAGAAATTTGCACAGAGGCCGATACGGTAAATTTTGACGGATACACATCAAATTCGTCGCGCACACGCAACCAATTTGAATTCTGTCAAAGCCCACACGTCCACAAAGCCGATACGCACCTTTAGATGCTTTCAGTTCGCGACCATGTCGCCCGGATTGGCGGGAAGCACGTCATATCAGAGGTTTTTTCATAAATTTTAATATTTTAAAACAGGTTTTTCGCCAAATTGGGAATCCGATTTCTTGACGCACAGTCGACGAAATTCGATTCTACAAAAAAGGATTCAAAGCCCTATAGGTTGTCTAGGACTGCTATAAATTAGTTTTCGATGTTGCGTAATGTTCTGATCTACAACTGGCTTCCAAAACAGGGATTTAATACACGAGCTGTTCTGTTTTGAACAAGTTTTCTCGATAACTTTAGGCTCGATTTACGTGCAGCACGGTGCATCTAACTATGACGTGTTTGAAGAAACTTGAAGGTGTATAAGTTGTTTTTGTACATGAGAAACCCGTTTGTGAAATGGATGAACGAGGCAGTTGTAAGCCCTCTAGATTTTTAGGGTTATTTTAAATTTTTAAATGATTTATTTTTTATAAATATTTTTATTATAATTAGTTTTGATAATTAAATATACTATTCTTGACTTTGATTTTTGGTGCGCAAGAGATGTCAACCTCTCGAGACGCTCTTTATGATTTTTGATGTAGACAAATTTATCTTCATGTTGATATATCATGTCCCATCCAAACTTGTTCCCTTATGCTCTATTTATATCGCAGAACTTTCGGGTCAAATTAGGCCATTTGATTCATTTTTAATTATTATTAAATTTTTACTTTTATTTTTGATCATCATGAGTACCTTACCGTGACTTTTAATTTAGGAGCACAAGACTGGTTATTTTCTCCAAACCAATTTATCATTCATGATCTACTCGAGACACTCTACACCCATGACCTTCATGTCCCACTAAAACACACCCTCTTGTGCTTCATTTTATCGCACAACTTTTCGAATATTTGAGCCAGCCTCGATTTACCCCATCGAGTCGCATTTAATTCCAACTTGTACTGGAGACGCCAGTTTGACCCAAACTGGTCGACCCAAGTTATGGACACGGACCATTTTGAGCCTACTACACACGTGCCACTTGTGTCCCATCCAATTGAGTCCCCGTGTACTATTTATTTATCAATGATTATCTTCGAATAATTTAAGTCATTTAATTACCGGGACCCAAATAGATCAAATTGTGACCCGACCCGACTCAAGTAGACCCAACACCAATCACCATGACAACATCCATCATCCATACCCAAACACACAACACCAACATCCTACAAAACACCAAACACACAAACCACACTCTTTTCCTATAAATTAAATACACACACAAACCATCAACATCACTTCTCTCTCTCTCCATATTTTAAAACACCACTCACCACCACCATACCTACACTCCCCCACCCCTCCCTACAGCCGAACAACACCCCCTACCCAACAGCTGAACAACACCCCTCCCTCTCTCTAACATCTCACCATCACTCTCTATCTTCTTTAATTCATACATTCACATCACTCTTTCTCTCCCCTTTTATTAAAACACACACACACCACCATGCTCTTCTCTCTCCTATACCCTCCCCCTACCCGACAAGAGCAGCAGTCCCCCCTCTCCCTTTCGGTCCTCTCTCCCCCTCTCATCATCTCTCTCTCTCACTCTCATTTCCCTTCTAAACCGAGAGCTCTCCCCCTTCCATTTCTTCATCCTCCCTTCATCACTCCTCTACTACTCCTCCTTCTTCCTCACTCCACCACCACAGCCACCACCACCCTCACCACAGCCTCCCTCCTCCCCTACGGCCGACCACAGCTATCCCCTTCCCTAGGCCGGTGGCAGCTCACCCCCCTTCCTTTGGCCGAGAGCACCCCACCACCACATCCACCATCATCTCCATCACCTCCTCTCTTATTCTTCCTTTTCATCATCATCTCCACCACTCACCACCACCATCCTAGCCACCCTCTCCACCACCCATGGCCGGACAGCCCCCCTTGGCCGACCACAAGCACCACCCACCTCCATCATCACCTCTCTCCTTGGTATACTCCTCCTCCCTCCTTCCTTCCATGTCTCCATATACATATGTACATAGAAATATGTATGTACACATATTTATATATAATCATGATTCATGGGCACTTACATTGTGATTATATTAAATGATGTTGGAATGGTTGTGAATAATTGGTGTTATTTTCATTGTATGTACAAATGCAATATGGGAGATTGGTTTCTAAACCTTGTTATAAGAACCCATGCACATACTTGAATATATAATGTGTAGGTCAAAAAAAATCAAACCGCGCCTAAGTTAAGTTCAACAGATTAATCAGAATGCGCCTACAAACAAATGGCGCCTACTTCATCAACAAACACAGAACGCGCCTATTTTTGCATCATAGAGGCGCATTTCACAAACCGCGCTTAGCTGACGTGGAGTCATCATTTCCCGACAAACACGAAGATTGAGGCGGCGCTATCATTCCTCTGATGGCACGGCGCTCGAGAAAGATATGACAGCTGTCTAAACAGATTGCGCCTACATCAAAGAACTAGGCGCTATCAACGGACTGCGCCTACTTTTGACTATCTCAAGCACACTCAGCAGATAGCGCCTACTTCCATCCGAATTCAAGCGCACTTTGCAGATTGCGCCTACGTCTTAGTGAAGAAGGCGCAGTTCAATATAACATCAATTTAGAGCTTGCCACGTGTCCCTGAAACAGGCGCGCTTTGACTAAATCAACGCCTAACTACCACTCTACATGTCCAACACGTGTCTCACTAACTGTATACGACCAAGCACATTTTAATCAAATAATGCCACGTGTCTAGAGCAGTTGGTGCACGTTCGTGATAATGGAGTGAAAACAGGTGCAGTTTGTCATACGTGCTCAAAACAGGCGCACTTCAATCAGGCGCTCTCCAGAATAACTGCCCAAAACAGTTATTTCAGAACTCTATAAATAGAGTTTCGTTTCCATTCAACACATCACGAACACAATCAGGAGAGATCAGAGTTTTCGTTCAAGTACTGCTGCGTTCTTCAGAGATTCAAGTCTTCAAAGTTCACATCGTCCAAGGGATAAAGCGATCGTCATCGAGATTGGATTCCTATAGTTGTACTTTCCTAGAATTCTTGTAATATTCTTTACAAAGTTTGTGAAATAAAGATCATACTTTTGTTTTTGCAAACAAAAAGGCGACTCTGCTGGGGACGACCTTTTCCTCTGATGAAAAGGTGACAACTCAATGTGACACGGCGTCTATCGGCTCGACGCAGAAGACTTTGGTCGTGAAAGTTGACCAAACGGCCTACGAAGCGATGATTAATGCACAAAGCACTCCTCGCCGTACTACGACTTTCGTCAAGAGCAAGACTCGCTCAGTGTGGATTCCCAAGAACTCTGCTCCTTCTCTGATGAAGAACGCTGCCACTTCCTTGGCACAACCTGCTGTTTCCAAAACACCAGTGCCTATCTCTGGTAACCTGGCGCAGTCTGTTCCCTCTTTAGGGAAACAGATTGTTCAGGCGCAGTCTGCGGCTAAACACTCCAATCAGGCACAGTCTGTTCCTTCCTTAGGGAAATAGACTAAAACTGTGAAACAGGCGCATTCTGCTGTCAAACCATCTTTTGGCACAGTTTATGCCAAAACAGCACAATCTCTGTCTCACAATCAGGTGCAGTCTGTTCTCTCCTTAGGGAAACAGGCGCAGTCTGCCACCAAACCTTCTTCTAGCACAGTTTGTGCCAAATTGGCACAAGTCAAATCTTCTGCTGCTGCCAAGGCTCAATCCAATACATCTGCTGCCCTGACTAAACAGGCGCAGTCTACTCAGGCGCAGTCTGCTCAGGCGCAGTCTACTCCGAATCACTCCAGAATCCAGAAACCCCAAACTGCTCAGGCGCAGTTTACTGAGGACAGTCCTTTGGATGTTCCTTCTTCCATTCCATTAAAAGGAAAAGGCCCCTTGGTCTTCTCCCAATCTTCCCAAGCTCAAAACTTGAAAGATAACAGAGGGAAATGCTCTTTAGCTATCCCTTCATCTCAAAACAATGGGAAAGGTCCTCTGGCCTTTTCCAAGTCTTCTTCGATTCTTATCGAGGAGGATCCAACTGATAGTGCCTCTGCACCTATTAGTACAAAACTTCTTTTTACAAGGGTTCTTGTACTAATCAGAGAGGTATTTTACCTACTCCCAAGGCAAATATTCAGGAATTGCCTAATTTGCGGATTTTACGATCCGAACAAGGCAAATTACAAGTTTCACAAACTGAGGTTCCCAGGGGCGGTTTAAATGATTTACGGGCATATCTTAATAGAAAACCCCAATCAAAACCTACCTCTGTAAAACGTAAGCATGCTAAGATCAACTTGCCTCAGTATCAACCTTTTGAGGTAAGGAATCCTGACAATTATGCCAATCAGATGAGTACCTCTCTTTATACTCATGGAATCGAACGTTTACGAAATCAGAATCATGTTCCAAATGTCATCTATGAGTATATCCCTGCTACTTCTTCTCATCCCGTTGTCTCTGATCTTCGGGATCATCTCAGGCAGAAACGGAATATCACCCCCAGTTCTCCCAAACAATCACAAGTTCATCATTGCAATCATCCTCACGAAGTGGTTATCAAATGTTGTTGTCAAACAACCAAACATTCTGTCTTCGAGCGTCTGACTTTCCCTTCTGTTGATCAAAAGAGTGATGATGAAGAAGAGGTAATGTTTGCCTCTGTCAACATGACTTCCAGAGATTCTGGGGGTAGAAAATGCAAGCACGAAAGACCCGGAGACCTAGCCAGCACTATCTTGACCGACTTAGAGAATCAGATGATGGTGTTTACCAGCATACTCGATCTCGAAGCCGAGAAACAATCGTCAAAGGAATCTTCCTTACAGTGATCGGTCTACTTTCTCATGATGGGGGTAATTCGTACTTTGCTGTCGACAGTGATGGCTCTGAACAACTGTGTCATCTGTCATGGCACGAGAATGACAGCATACGTCGTTGAAGAACAGATGCTTCTGGTTCTAACAATCAGAATCAAAGGATTGTTGCACTAGAAGAACATTGAAGACTATGGCCGAAATGATGGCTAAATGCATGATGTTATTATGGCTCAGCACATTCCACCGGTCATAACTCCTGAACCATTGGTTTCTTCCACTCCTCAGAATCCTGGTCTGGGGTACCACTTCCTCCAGTCACCACAGTACCAGTTCAGGTTATCTTAGCCAAACTGGTGCTGGGGGTGATGCTTACCATGCGGTTCCTCCTCTGGCTATTACCAATCAATCTAGCAATCTCAATCTTCAGGGAATGCTAATGATGCTGTTGAACATTGCGGAATCATTTGAAGCCTATACACAAAGGGAAGGCTTACAACGGTTGGGCATTAAACAACCCTATCCACCGAATGGAAGAAAATGCAGTTTTCGCCAAAATACAAATCTCCACCCATTATGCAGTTCGATGGCACTTCATCTCCCATCATTATTAATCATTTTGAATTGATGACTGATCCTCTTCAGCCTAATGTGCCCTTCTTACTTTCGGGTATCGTCAGTTGCTTACTGGCGCTGCTTATGACTGGTACCGAAGTCTACCAGACGGATGTATCACCTCTTTTGCTGGTTTCAAACAGATGTTCCTTGAACGATTTTATGAAGGCGTCAATGACATGACTATGTCCCCCTCATTAAAATAAACAAGAATAATGAGCCTGCTGAGCAATTTATCGAGAGGTTCCGTCGCAAGCTCTCAAAATGCCAATGGAAACTCCATCTGCCGTTACAATTGATACTTGCAAGAATAATCTCTTGCCAATTATCATATGTGGACAGGGGCAAATCAATTCCAAGACTGGCCTTCTTTCATTATCAATGCTAAGGCAGCAAACTCAGCGCTGAAAAATTCAAGACATGGGGGTTCACATAAATCCTGACCAAGGCGATCATGCTCAAACTCTACAACATCGCCAGAATATAATAGAAAAGGCAAAGATACATCTGCTCCTAAAGAAACTTTGGCCATTGACTTGAGAAGCAAAGAAGCACTTGGCTGTCAATGTTGCTCAATCTGCACCTATTCCATCACAACAACCTCAAAGAGCACCACGTCCTAAGAAGAATCTCTTTCGATGAAGATGACATCATGGGTATCTTTGAATGTCTTACAAAAAGCAAAACTTCAATTGCCCGACCCCAAAGGCCGG